>CAMRHE010000020.1:0-395000 GCA_947044405.1 Leptodactylus fallax
CTGCCCCTGCGTAATTAAAAAAAAAATGAAGAAGCCACTGTATGGAGTATAAGCTCCGCAGTGGCCCCCACCCAGTATTATAAGCTCCACAGTGGCCCCCACCCAGTATTATAAGCTCCACAGTGGCCCCCACCCAGTATTATAAGCTCCACAGTGGCCCCCACCCAGTATTATAAGCTCCACAGTGGCCCCCACCCTGTATTATAAGCTCCACAGTGGCCCCCACCCTGTATTATAAGCTCCACAGTGGCCCCCACCCAGTATTATATGCTCCACAGTGGCCCCCACCCAGTATTATAAGCTCCACAGTGGCCCCCACCCAGTATTATAAGCTCCACAGTGGCCCCCACCCAGTATTATATGCTCCACAGTGGCCCCCACCCAGTATTATAAGCTCCACAGTGGCCCCCACCCAGTATTATAAGCTCCACAGTGGCCTCCACCCAGTATTATAAGCTCCACAGTGGCCCCCACTCTGTATTATAAGCTCCACAGTGACCCCCACCCAGTATTATAAGCTCCACAGTGGCCCCCACCCTGTATTATAAGCTCCATAGTGGCCCCCACCCAGTATTATAAGCTCCATAGTGGCCCCCACCCAGTATTATAAGCTCCATAGTGGCTCCCACCCAGTATTATAAGCTCCATAGTGGCCCCCACCCAGTATTATAAGCTCCACAGTGGCCCCCACCCAGTATTATAAGCTCCATAGTGGCCCCCACCCAGTATTATAAGCTCCACAGTGGCCCCCACCCAGTATTATAAGCTCCACAGTGGCCCCCACCCAGTATTATAAGCTCCAAAGTGGCCCCCTCCTAGTATTATAAGCTCCACAATGGCCCCCACTCCGCTTCAGTGCTATTATTATACTCTGGGGTCTCCTCAGACCCCAGAGTATAATAATCGGAGGCCCAGGGAAGGTGATTAAAAATAACAAACACTTATACTCACCTTGCCTTATCTTTCCTTGGCATCCTCGCTCCATCCTGCCGTCTTCAGCGTCTTCAGGCCCTTTTCCGACGACGCTGCTGAGGCCTGTGATTGGGCCTCAGCAGTCACGTGGGGGCGCACTGACGTCATTACGCGGTTGCGCCCCATGTGACCGCCGGGGCCTAATCACAGGCCTCAGTCACATGACAGAAGAGCGCCGGAGAGGACGCTGTGCCCAGGAGAGGTGAGAATATGTATTTATTGTTTTCAGTCACCTCCCCTGGGCTGCCATCTATTGGAAAGGGGCCTGCAATATGCCAGGGTCCCTTTCCAATAACAGTATGCATAGCGGTCGGGGAACCAGGCTTTCCCCGACCGCTATCATAGTGGTCCGGGGCCCCGGCCATCTCCAGTTGGCCGCGGGCCCCGTACCTGCCGGGTCCGGTCGCGCCCCCTGCGACCGCGATCGTAACGCCACTGGTCAGGGGCCCCGATCGGGATGGTCAGGATCCCGATCGGGCCCCCAAGACATGAGGACTAATAGTCGGGGCTCGGGGCCCACTGGTGGATTCACCGGTTCCCCGGTGGGCCAGTCCGACCCTGTGTCAAGGTTTACTATTTCCATGATCACATCTCAATATTCAAAGACCATCAAAGTATCTGCATACAGAAGCAGCTTTGGGCAAATGTGAAAACTTGACAAAAGATCACTTTGTTGAATTGGAGTAAAAAAAAAGTCACAACTACAGCCTCCATTATACCATACAGAGGGAGAGTCCAAAGGAGGGGACATCCATATATCCTGTTAAGGCTCTATTTGTCCTGAGATGCAATAATAGGTAGGCATAGCCCCCCACAATGACTAGGCACAATCCATCTATAATGGCAAGGCACAGACCCCCAACAGAGCTAGACCCCTGCCCCATAAAGACTAGGCACGACCCTCCCTTAATAGCTAGGTGCAGCCCTCATAATAGCCATCACAGCCCAATGACAGCACACACACAGTCTCCCATAAAGACAAGGACAGTCTCCCAATAACAGCCAGCATAACTTCTCCCATACACATCTCACAATGTAGTACATAGTATTGTCCAAGGAAAAAGGCAGCACTCCAATAGTATCAAAGAAAATAGGTGAAGTTTATTCCATCTGTAAGCAACGTTTCAGCTCCACTGAGCCTTTGTCAAGCTATTGTGTATGTGTATTGTCGATATGAGGTTGTGTAATGCTGCGCTGCATGTGTGAATTCCCATCATGTTTAGGGTATGTTCACACAGAGTTTTTTGCAGGCAGATTTTGAGGCAGCGTCTGCCTCAAAAAAGACTCACAACTCTCCCATTCATTTCAATAGGAGTCAGGAGCAGATGTCACCATAACCTATCCTCAGGAGGATTCCGACTTACTAAGTGCATTGAAATGAATGGGAGGTGGAAAAAACGCTAATATTTTTTTTCTGCCTCCCATTCATTTCAATGGACTTTGCTAGGTGGAATTTACCTGAAGATATGTCATGATGCTTTTTTACCTCTAGCTAAAAAAATCAGCTAGAGGAAAAAAATCTGTGTGACTCCCATTAAAATGAATGGGAGAGTAGGGAGGTGTCTTTTGAGGCGTATTCCACCTCAAACATTTACCTTCAAAAACTCATGTAGAGCAATAGTATATTTATACACCAATATCTGTATGGCAGTGTGAGATGTGATTCCAGGCTCAGGGTACAGTTCTTGCCCCTTTCCTCTTCACACTGTACACTGCAGATTTTAGGTGCAACTTATCCAGCTGCTACTTACAGAAGTATTTTGATGACTCTGCAATAGTAGGCTTCATCACAGACAAAGATGACAGGGAGTACAGAGAATTGAACCGGGATTTTGTGGACTAGTGTCAGCGGAACCACCTTAGAATTAATGCTGGGAAGACCAAGGAGATGGTGGTGGACTTTCGTAAGTGCAGATACCCTCCTAAACCAGTGGACATCCAGGGGACGGACATTGAGATTGTCAACACCTATAAGTACCTAGAGGTGCTCCTCAATAATAAACTGGACTGGGCAGATCACCTGGATGCTCTGTACAGGATGGGCTACAGCAGGCTCTTCCTGCTTAGGAGGCTGAGAGCCTTTGGAGTCCAGGGGGCACTTCTTAGGGCCTTTTTCAAGTTGAGTAGCATATAAACCAGTGATAGGAATAGACTCTACAAGCTGATTCTGGTGGGTGACAGAAGGATACTGTCCGTGGTGAGCTCCATGTGGGAAAATAACTCTCATCCGATGCATAAGACCATGATAGCGCTGGGCAGTACTGTCAGTGACTGACTGCTTCACCCTAAGTGTGAGTAGGAGCGCTATCGGAAGTCCTTCCTCCCCGCTGTGGTTAAGCTGTACAACCAACACCGACCTAAGCGGAGATCACTCTATGCAGAGAACTGAAAGATCTTTAAGTTGTGGTATCCCTTCTACTACTTTTTGACCTGTACCTTCTATCTGTACCTACTGTCAGTGTAATGGAGCGTCTGTATATATTGTTTTCTGTGGTTGTATTATCTATGCTGCTGTAACAAACTGAATTTCCCCATGGTGGAAAGGATTTTTTCATCTTATCTTATCCCAGTTCATATACAGGACACAAGTTGACTCCTCTCTTGAATCTAATACACAATGTCTGCTTTATGACTATTTTAGAGCCGTTGTTCCAAGCTGTGAACAACAGCTCTATAGAAGATGTATGCCCCATAGCATATATGAAAAATAATAACAAAATAATTCTAACTAGCAAATATAAATGAATAAAAATGAAAAAAAGAAATACTATCATACTTTAAATGAATACATAAATAAAAATAAAAACAATACATTCCCTTTAAGAAAGACATTTAATTGAAAATGTAAAATTTCCATAGTTTACCCCAAAGCCAAGAGTTTCACACTTACAGGTTTTTTTATGCTGTGAAAAAAACATGGTTCCTTTTAAGAATATTTTGTTTCAAGCAAAAAAAGAGAATGTCAAATAACTAGAAATGTTGTACATATTTGAAAAAAAATGTACATTCCCATAGAAAAAGTACATTAATCTGAAGAGGAAAACATGAAGAAAAAAATAAAACATTAGTTAATGTCTTCTGGGCATTTGTCGTAAAGCCAGTAAACAAAGTCATAACAATTAGAAGGGACTTGTTCCAACCACACACTGGTATCTACTGGGCCCAGGACACGTTCATGTAATACTCTCTGTCTGAAATTGAAAAACAAAAGCATAAAAATATCACAACTAAACTAGAATGTAGACTCCGATGAACAACACCCAGGACTACAAATGAAGCTGGTGAATGCTGAGATGTATAGTATATAGTTATTTGTAATATTTTCTGTTGATTTACCCATTTTTCCCTGTAATGACCAGATACATTTATTGTCATTATTATTATTATTATTAATATTTTTTTAATAGATGTGGGTTTAAAAGCTATACATGTTTACTGTTTGGTTATGCAAATAATTTTTTTATGCTACATGAAGCAGGAGTTCGTTCTGCTCTTCCATTATCTCCTACCTACACATGACACTGATAGCTTTCTTCAGCATGATATCTTATCATAGAACATAACAAAAACTATTGAAAAGCCATCAAAAATGTTACGTTTAAAGGGTACCTGAGCTGTCATGAAAAGTTGAAGTGTGTGCAGGGTCTTGCTGGGCAGTGTGTTCTGTGACTGTATAAGCCTTCATACTTGGTGTCCTATCAATTTTTCTGTTGCTAATAATCACATTAAGGCTTAACACATTTTGCATTTGTCATTGAGGCTGTGGCATGTACATTAAGGAGCAGTGTACATCCCTCCTCCATTACCAATACTGTTCTGCTATTCTGCTTGTAACTGTACAATGGCAAAAAAAATAGCTGAGAAAAGCCCAAGTGACCATAACATAGGGGGTCTAGGAACACTGAACTGCAAATCCAGGACAAATACATGCAGACAAGCAGCTAAAACACAGGAAAAAAAACTGTGAGCAGTCAGGAAAACTGCTTGTTGTCTGAATAATATCCCATCTGTAATGACAAAAGCCAGAAGTAGGTACAAGTACATAGAATACTTTTCTCTTACATTGTAAGCTGTGAGATTTTCAGAATCTTTGCAGAGAGCAACAGTTTACATATGTGTGTATGTGGAGTCTGAGAGGAGAATTAGCCCCTCCCATCTACATTTACTGTGTGAAGAGAGAAAAGAACCTCCACCCTCCACTCACTGTGATGCCATCTTGCTTATCTAATGTATCTATGGACAAACCTTGGTTAGCAACAGGAAGTGAAATGCCACTAGGGAGACACCTAATGGCAGAAAGTTTAGAGGAGGATTTTTAGCAGAAAGCAGCCACACTTTTAATTAGATTGCATTGCATTTTGGTCCAGAATCACATGTTTGATGAAATAAGACTACCTTGTCTGAAAAGTTAGTGACCTTTGACATGCCATATTATAGATAATGTATAAAGCGTCTACTTTTCTACATCTTTATTAATTTTTGTTGGGGCAGTTGTTAGGTATTGTGGCACTGTGGACAGGGGCAGGGAAAAGTAGACTGACGAGCAAAAGGGTAACAATGTTTTGAACTTGTGACTTTCAGGCTCCATATTTCTCCATCCACTACAGCTTGGAACGTGAGACTACCATCATTTTATAGACAATCATCTTGGCTAAGTCATACATAAATTTGACTTGCAACTATTTAGCATATGATTCGTTATGCAGATTCTTGTCATGTAACTGCAATGTTACTGTTTTGCTCCTAAAATCTAAATTTTAATTTTCATTATTTTGTAAACCCACCTTTGACTTTCAACAGTGCCTGAATCCTTCTGGGAATTCTCTCGATTAGATTCAAGCATGTCTCGACCGAAATCTAATCCCAGATTTCTTCTACACATTCCCAATGTTGGTGCATACTGGTTGACTCACTTGAATATGAATACATCTTTTTATTGAACTCTACCGACAAGTTTTCAATTGGGTTGTGGTCTGGGGTCTGTGCAGCATCTCTACTTCATTTTCATTGAACCAATTCTTTGCTAATCTGAAACACTATATTGTCCTTTGCTTTCCCATAGTACTTGAGTGTATATAGTAACTCGTCTTGTAGGATACTCACATATAACTCTGCATACTGGTCAAGTATCTGACACCTTTGGCTGTGAAACAACCCCATATCATCAGGCTTCTTCCACCAAACTTGATAGTTCATTCAATTTCTCGATGTTAGCTCTTCTTTCACTTGTTTCTTCCAGACCCATTTGCAGCTACCAAAGCCCAGTCTATTGTTTCGTCTCATCGCTCCAAATCACCCATTATCAATCTTTTACTGTCCACCTTTCCTACTTTTTTGCAAACTTGAGCCAAAGCTTCTTATGAGGATATTGAAGTTGTGGCTTCTTCACCTTTTTTCGGGCCACCATTCCAGACTTGTGTAACGCATATCGCCTGGTGCTAGCATGGACATCTGTGATCTCACTATTACAAAGAATATGAGTCACCTCCACTGCCATGTTTGTTGCACCAGAACTGATAGACCTTGTTAATAGTTAGCTATGGGGCCCCGTCTTCATTAGTTACATCCCTGCTCTGATAGATGCTTATTGTAAAGTGCTGTGGAACATGTTGGCGCTATATATAAAAAACATATTATTAGAATTCATACATCATTTCTTGTATATTTGTTACATAATTCAACCTTACTATAATCCCTGTGGATAATTGAGTACTTATAGAGGAAAAGAGATTGACATAAAGTCCCGTTCTGCTGCCTTTTGCCATTATTGGCTACGCAAAAATAAAGTTTTAGAGTTTATTTTGATATGGAAAATGTATTGTCTTGTCATATTAGATGCATTGCTTTGACTTTAAGATATTTTTAACTTTAGATTTTTATACTACTGTTTTCTCCTGTAACAAAGGTTGACATATTGACCACCCTACCCACAATACAAAACTGATCGGTACTGATAACACCCAACAGCTCTAGTACAGATTAAACTATTAACATTGCTTTTTTTAAATCATTCTTACACACACATATATATATATATATATATATCTTATATACAGTGACTTGCGAAAGTATTCGGCTCCCTTGAGCTTTTCAACCTTTTGCCACATTTAAGGCTTCAAACATAAGGATATAAAATTAAAATTTTTTGGTGAAGAATCAACAAGTGGGACACAATCGTGAATTGGAACAAAATTTATTGGATATATTGGCTGCATCACGTCATATGACTGAATATTTAAGGACCTGCGAACTGCTATTGACTCATATGGGTCATAGCTTGGTTGCTATGGAAACCTGCTGTAAAGCTGTGTGTATGTCAAGACTTAAGAACCTGTGATTTTCCATTGGTCCATAAGCGTCATGTGATCATGTGCATCTCAGTTTGGATATCAGTGAAAGACCTGCAATCGGTTGTTATGGAAACCTGGAGTAAAGCTGTGTGTATGTGACCTTGTGTAACAGTGGAAGAGTGAAGAAATCAGGTGATACCTTTTAGAGGCTAACTGAGTATATTTATAAATAAGCTTTCAAGAGTACTGGCTCTCTTCTTCAGACATGGTGTTATACAAGAACTGAAAATTCACAGATTATTTATACTCTATACACATGATCTTCAAAGAAGTCCTTAAATATACTCAGTTAGCCTCTAAAAGGTATCGCCTGATTTCTTCACTCTTCCACTACTTTCAATGGCTAACACGGTACAACATTATACTACTATCAACTTGAGTAACAGTGTCATCCACAGCGCCCTGCCCCTTTAAAGCTGACCCACAGCAGTGAAGAAAAATGGCTGGGTTGTTATGGAAACATGCAGCTGTGTGCATGTGGCTGACAATGCCTTGTCAGATTGGAGACGGGCTTGGGAATGCTGGGTTGTTTCAGCAGCTCACTGTTGTCTATGACATACCTTTTCAGATTGGAGACGGGCTTGAGTCTGCTGAGAGTTTTCATTAGCTCGAGCAGCAGCCATGTGTTTTGCTGCAGGGGGCATGAGTAGTTTAAAAATGTTTCAATTTCTAAGAATGCTGAAATCCAGTATGGCAGTCCAGTCAGTGGTGTAAATACCGGGGTAGCAGTGGTAGCGGCTGCCACAGGGCCCGGGACATTAGGGGTCCTGGCAGGCTCCTGATGTTTGTTTGTTTTTTTTAATAGGCCGTTACCTTCTGTTGTTACACCAGCAGGTAATGGGCCCTATTTACTTACCGATCCCCGCTCCTGCTCATGACTGCCTGCACTTCACCTTCTGTGGAGGCGGCTGTGAGCAGGAGCGGGGATCAGTAAGTAAGGCCTGCGGGCCGTGAACCTCACAAACACTGCTATCTTTTCACACCCCAGAGTATAATGATCGGAGGCCCCGAGGAGTTGAGGGAACATAAAAAACACTGTTCCTTACCTCTCCTGCGCTCCAGCAGGCTTCGGGCCTCCTTGGTGACGTCCCAGACGTCGGTGAGCCAGTACAACATCAATATGCGTCACGATGCATGCCTGGCTCATGTGACATCTGGTCCAACAGTGAAGAGGTAGTGGGAAGTGCGCATAATACTATATGAAGGGGCCACTATGGGGCATAATACTGTGTGCAGGGGCCATTATGGGGCAGAATACTGTGTGCAAGGGCCACTATGGGGCATAATAGTGTGTTTAGGAATGCAGTTTGTGTGGGGGGGGGGGGCGGTTGCCAGAGGGGGGTTCCATGTGAAATGTTCGCCTTGGGGCCCAGCCATTCCTAGTTACGCCACTGAGTCCAGTATAGGTACAGTCTATTTATGGCTGTGTTGTTATGGAAATGATCCCAAATATAAGGCAAAATCAACAATGGAATGGCTCACAAATAAACGTATCCAGGTGTTAGAATGGCCAAGTCAAAGTCCAGACCTGAATCCAATCGAGAATCTATGGAAAGAGCTGGAAATTGCTATTCACAAACGCTCTCCATCCAACCTCACTGAGCTCGAGCTCTTTTCCAAGGAAGAATGGGCAAGAATTTCAGTCTCTCGATGTGCAAAACTAATAGAGACATACCCCAAGCGACTTGCAGCTGTAATCGCAGCAAAAGGTGGCGCTACAAAGTATTAACTTAAGGGGGCCGAATAATTTGGCACGCCCCACTTTTCAGTTTTTTATTTTTTACAAAAGTTTAAAATATCCAATAAATTTCGTTCCATTTCACGATTGTGTCCCATTTGTTGTTGATTCTTCACCAAAAAAAATTTAAATTTTATATCCTTATGTTTGAAGCCTGAAATGTGGCAAAAGGTTGAAAAGTTCAAGGGGGCCGAATACTTTCGCAAGGCACTGTAGGTTCCTAGGAGCCCCAGGAGCGTTCTATACTATATTTTAAGCCTATTTAAAGTATGGTTTGTACCAAACTTGTTCTACTTGAAATGAATCTTGGACCTGAGCCACCTGAATCCAGTATTACAATCTGATAGTCACTGTAGTCACAATTGACAGCATGATTTTCATGATTTAGTACAGTAAGGATAGACTAGTGCAGGATTGATGTTGTAACAAATGAAGATCAAACAAGATACCGCACTGTCAATAGTAACTACAGTGATTTGTAATTACAACAATTGCAACCACAGAAATTGATCTTCTCATCCTTTCCCTCCCAGCGATACTGTTATAGTACTGTTGAGGTGATTTAAACAAGTGTCAATTTATGTTCTGCCTTATTTGGCACCGATTGGCGAGGAGCCAGTCAGTGCACACTATCCCTATTCAAGAAATCTATGAGGAGGCAAAACAGACATAACTTTTTTTATATATTCTTGAAAACAGTGAACTGCTTGAGTCTACCAGAACCACTGCTTGTTTTGGGACATCCTGATTAAGAGGTCCCCATGCCCCAACAGGCCATTTCATGTAGACAAATATAGTAGGCCCAAAAAGTAAATTCAATACATAGAAACCAAACTATACTTAGATATGATATCAGCATGTAACTATCATTACATAAAGATTGTGGTAAGACAAATATCAAATGCAATATTAAGTGTTTATTATAATGCCATTTACTTCACTATAGTGTACTGTAATACAACAGATAAAATTGTACGTTTGTGTATACAGTACAGACCAAAAGTTTGGACACACCTTCTCATTCCAAGAGTTTTCTGTATTTTCATGACTATAAAAATTGTAGATTCACACTGAAGGCATCAAAACTATGAATTTACACATGTGGAATTGTATACTTAACAAAAAAGTGTGAAACAACTGAAAATATGTCGTATATTCTAGGTTCTTCAAAGTAGCCACCTTTTGCTTTGATTACTGCTTTGCACACTCTTGGCATTCTCTTGATGAGCTTCAAGAGGTAGTCACCTGAAATGGTTTTCACTTCACAGGTGTGCCCTGTCAGGTTTAATAAGTGGGATTTCTTGCCTTATAAATGGGGTTGGGACCATCAGTTGTGTTGTTCAGAAGTCAGGTGGATACACAGCTGATAGTCCTACTGAATGGAGTGTTAGAATTTGTATTATGGCAAGAAAAAAGCAGCTAAGTAAAGAAAAATGAGTGGCCATCATTACTTTAAGAAATGAAGGTCAGTCAGTCTGAAAAATTGGGAAAACTTTGAAAGTGTCCCCAAGTGCAGTGGCCCAAACCATCAAGCGCTACAAAGAAACTGTCTCACATGAGGACCGCCCCAGGAAATGAAGACCAAGAGTCACCTCTGCTGCGGAGGATAAGTTCATCCGAGTCACCAGCCTCAGAAATCGCAGGTTAACAGCAGCTCAGATTAGAGACCATGTCAATGCCATACAGAGTTCTAGCAGCAGACACATCTCTACAACAACTGTTAAGAGGAGACTGTGTGCAGCAGGCCTTCATGGTAAAATAGCTGCTAGGAAACCACTGCTAAGGACAGGCAACAAGCAGAAGAGACTTGTTTGGGCTAAAGAACACAAGGAATGGACATTAGACCTGTGGAAATCTGTGCTTTGGTCTGATGAGTCCAAATTTGAGATCTCTGGTTCCAACCACCGTGTCTTTGTGCGACGCAGAAAAGGTGAACGAATGGACTCCTGGTACATGCCTGGTTCCCACCGTGAAGCATGGAGGAGGAGGTGTGATGGTGTGGGGGTGCTTTTCTGGTGACACTGTTGGGGATTTATTCAAAATTGAAGGAATACTGAACCAGCATGGTTACCACAGCATCTTGCAGCGGCATGCTATTCCATCCGGTTTGCGTTTAGTTGGACCATTATTTATTTTTAAACAGGACAATGACCCCAAACACACCTCCAGACTGTGTAAGGGCTCTTTGACCAAGAAGGAGAGTGATGGTGTGCTACGCCAGATTACCTGGCCTCCACAGTCACTAGACCTGAACCCAATCGAGATGGTTTGGGGTGAGCTGGACCGCAGAGTGAAGGCAAAAGCGCCAACAAGTGCTAAGCATCTCTGGGAACTCCTTCAAGACTGTTGGAAGACCATTTCAGGTGACTACCTCTTGAAGCTCATCAAGAGAATGCCAAGAGTGTGCAAAGCAGTAATCAAAGCAAAAGGAGGCTACTTTGAAGAACCTAGAATATAAGACATATTTTCAGTTGTTTCACACTTTTTTGTTAAGTATATAATTCCACATGTGTTAATGCATAGTTTTGATGCCTTTAGTGTGAATCTACAATTTTTATAGTCATGAAAACACAGAAAACTCTTGGAATGAGAAGGTGTGTCCAAACTTTTGGTCTGTACTGTATATAGCAGTACAATGGATTTCTCTTTCCCAGCTGTGTTATACATATTTCATAACACATAGCTCAAAAAATTTTTTTATTGGCTCCTCTATTTATGACTATTCAGATAAAGCCATTATGTGTGGAACAGCAGCATTTCTGACCATTATATATGTATCCTGCAGTTATCACCAGTTCTGCACATATTTTCCCTTACCTAGTTGTCAGTTTTTTTCCTAATCTTCATACACTAGTTGATTTATTGTCTCCCATATACAACCGGAGATCCTGCTCCCCTAACAAATAAAGGAGCAGCAACAGCAGCATGGAAGACATTATATAGCAGTAATCTGCAGTGAAGCTATGAATCCAGCACTGGGGTGAGATACAACTCTTACTAGAAGCAACAGCATCTGTGTGTCTATGCCTCGCTCTTTCCCTCTGCAGCTGCTCATCCCAATCATCCCCCTAATCTCTCCATAGACTTCTATGAGCAGCAGCTGTAACCTGACCTCTCAATGAGCTGTTAATTCATTTCAACTCTGAAGAAGATGGATTTTACCTATCAACTGGAGGTGAATGATGAGTGCAGGAATTAGAAGTGGGAGAGTCACTATTTGTATTATTGATTTATAGAAAAAAAAGGATGACATTTTAATTTTAAAAGCTAAGAGCCCAAATGTTGCCCATGGGAACAAGATCACCTGTTTGTTTGTTTTTTTTGGTCTTTTTTTTTTTTAAATCTAGTTTAGAGTAATGGCACCTGAAATTTAATAATTTACTATGGGTAAAACCTTCAATTCCCACTGCAATAAGATTAATAAGACACAGGGTTTTCTTAAGTCTGTGGCTTTACTACATAAATTCCACATTATTTACAACCATTTGTGTTCCTGTACATTCATTCCTTGTTTTTATTATTTTCCATTTGCAGATGTATTATTTCTTTTACAATGTTTTTCAAGCTCACTAGTGGAACTATAAAACAAGCATGTATAGCATATGGATCTACCCATGGAGTTATACAGATGTGTCTTTTCTTACCTTTTAACTTCATACAACAGGGTTTCATGGCTGTGTGTTATTTTTTTTTCCATGGATAGCTCACGGGCCTATTGAAATCAATCTATTCACATTACAGTTTCTGGCATGAGTTATACAGGAATTTTACGCCAGTACCTGACTTGTGTAGACTTCCATTTTGATGCATGTACGTGCACCTTATTTATTAAGAAGTCAGAGCCTCTTGAAAATTAAGATGCACCTTGCACCAGTCGGGGCCTTCAAACGCCAGTCTTAATAAATCTGCCCCATTGCCTCCAAAAGTGCAAATAAAACTGCCTCCACAGATTTCTAATCTCCAATGTGCTGGTGATTGAATCTTACAACACGTCAAGCTCCTGCATGTCCAATGTAATGACTGAATACAGGAAGACATAGCATACTCTATTTGTGATGGGTTACTCAATTGTTGCAATAGTTTATGTCCCCTCTAGTTTTTGGCTAGTAAGCAATTCCACCAGATGTTTCATAAGCACTACCCCGACTATCTAGGCTCTGGATAGGAGCATCTTTGAAAATGTAGCTGTGATATCTAGTAGGCTCCATCTTGAGCTTGTGTGACTGTTCCATATACACGGAGTAAATGATTTCCAACAAGAGCAATAAAAATCAGTGATGGGCAGGATGTCTTGACTATGTATCAGTATGTGTCTCATATGTGACTTCATCCACCTCGCTAGGAATGTTTATCATATAAACTGACATGGCAATAGTATTATGTGAGTAATATTCATTTATTCAATCTAAATATTTAGTGTGAAACATGAATAACATGAAATCTTCTGCAGTGGATGCTGAAGTGCCTATAATGCTGTGAGTGAATGTAATACAAGCAGAGTTAATGGAGCGATATTACAGGGATTATGGAATATTGTAGTCATTTGTGTTTATTTAAATAACGGTGAATCATCTTTCAGCTACAGCGATCATTTATTACTCCATTCCCGATGCTGTAGAAATAGAAGTTTATATTTAATCATTCTTGTGTTATTTTGAGGAATTTCAATAATATGTTTGGTAAACTGAAAAAAAGTTCTAATGAGTGAAAACTGTTCATGTATTACTTACCTGAGAAGAAGAGATAAAGTGATATGGACAAAGATCTCTTTATTGATCTGCATTTGTGAAATTCCATGCTAATGTTAAAGGGGTTGCCCCACAGTCACAACTAATAAGTATATGATCACTGAGCCCCCTGCCAAATATGAGAATGGGGCTCTCATATCTGTAATGGAATGGTGATAGGGCTATTGTTCCATTCAATCTTTTTGGGACTGACTCAGTGCAGTGCTCTGCTACCTTCATCAGTCTTACAGACTTAAATGGAGCATCAGCAACCATCACTGTATTCATCACTACAAAGTAACTGTTAAGAACTTCTACACGTGAACATGAAACATGCAGTAACACAATAACAGTAACACAATAAGTAACACAATAACACAATCCAGAGTTTGTTTAAGATTGGATTCATATTTGGGTTGGAGACTCTACTATTCTTTACATGAAAATGATGGGCACCACAACAAAACTGCATCAGACTCTGTTGTGAGTTAATGAGTTCCAGTGGGCACCACCAGTATCATTTCTATATGTATCCAATACTGTTTGGGGCTTATGTTATGAATGAAAATGAAGGCACGCTTACTTGCATTGTCCTTAGTATTGGATGCCAGGAGGCATGGTTGCCTCTAAACTGGGGGCTTCAGAAAAGAATACTAAATGACCCCCATCCTCCGAAGAGTCAGTTAAAATTCTGGTTGTCCAGCTTTTTGATATTGATGACCTATTCTATGCATAGTTTATCCATATTGGATCGGTGGGGGTCCAACACCTGGCACTCCCACTAATCAGCTGTTCAGACTGCTCTGTCCATTTTGTAATGGCACAAGTGAATGGGACATAGCTATCTGCTGTCGACTGTGTCCAATGTGTAACTCTGGCAAAAGGCAACTGCTGTTAACAGCTGATCAGTTGGGGGTGTAAGGTGTGGACCTCCACCAATCTGATATTGATCTCCAATCTTAAAGATAGGTCGTCAATATCAAGAGACTGGACAGCCACTTAACTTTCCCTTTTACAGTATATGACTGCTTACAGCCCTAGATGCAATGTGTCCACTGCCAGCCAAACCTATTATAGATATATAACTATGATGTAATTTTTTTATGTCATTCTTGGGAAAGATCCTACCCTGAAAATTAAGTATTGTAAACTTGTCTATGAGGTTGTCCTCTGAAAATGGTTTCTATATATAATAAGCATATGTAATGTATAGGTAATGACCTCCTAAAAGTTACATTTCCTGCATGTTTCTTAATTTAATATACTATATATATGTGTATTAGAGGCATTTATGCTCTCATTGTTCCCAGGATAATTTAGCATCTCCATCTGCTATTTTCTGATGTAATTGGCTCTATATTGTCAATAGCATTAAAATGCAAATGTATTAGGCATTATTGATTTCTGACGCCGCGCTAATTTTGGATTTTATCCCCTGGGATGCCAAACCCTTCCCTGTGAATGTACATGAAACAGCTGATATTACTTATGGTTATTGTTAGTTTAATAAAATCCCAGTGTTAACATTGTGACAAGATGGTTGAATACTGACTCTACTTCCTACAGTATATTGATATGGTCACACAGTAATACAGACAGATCATATCAGCTGCTATTCATAATAATGGTAGTAAAATTGAATTTAAATGGAGATTTATCCATATGTCGCCATGAGTAGTGGTGTGGTGGGCAGCACAAAGGATACTTTACACCGTTATAGATACAATTTATCAAAATAAAAACAAGTGTTAGAAATGAGAAAAAAAGTTAGCTTTTTAGTCCAGAATCAGTCCTGCTCATGTCCTTGTGCTGTGAATAAAAATGGGCGGGACAGCAATACTAGTCATGGTCCATGAACAAGAGCCATACTGGTTCGGACCTTTTTTTTTTTTTTTTCCTCAGGCTATGCTCACATTTAAGTCTGAGTGTCCATAGGAGACTCCATTGCAATGTCTGTCTAAAATCAGCAGATGAAAACGTTTTACACACACACGTCCGTCGATTTCAGTTTAAGAATAACTGACACCCGATGGACCCCATTATAGTCAATGGAGTCTGTTGGGCTCCATATGTAAATGCCATTTTAGTAGTCCACCTGCAACATGTGGCCTCAGACTAAAACTGGTAGCACACGACCGTGTGCTTACCGTCGGCTGTGAATTAAAGGCATGGGCGGCACACGGGGGACATGCGGATGTCACCCATGTGTCAGCAGTGCTTTCGCGGCCCCTTTCATTAATTGAATAGGAGCCACAGAAGCACATGCCGCAAAATTGGACTGGAATAGGACCAGACTGTCGGCCTGCACACTTGACCATGTCATTCACGGTCATGTGTATGGGACCATAGAAATGAATGGGTCAGTGTGCTATCCGTGTAAAACCCGGATAGCACACTGACCATGCACACGGTCGTCTGCAAGGGGCTTAAAGGTTTTTTACTTGATAAAAGTAGCAATGTGCACAGAAGGATGTTAAGAAAAGTGGTGTAGCATATTGCGCTGTTTTGTGTAGCAAAATGCTAAGTTCCATAACGTAAAACTGATGGGCCCCATTATAGTCAATGGGTTCTGTAGGGTGTCATTGGTATTTGGTCAAGTAAGGGACCCGAAACTTCCCTTATATTCTTTGTCTTCACTGGTTCCTATGACAGAGAACAACAGATATAATCAAAAAGATATGAACTGAGCAAAATTATATTCTCCTTCCCATAGTATATTCCAAATGACTTATGCAATCTTTCCTAAACACTTAAATCATTGAAATGATAAAAAAGTAAGATAATATTTAATCTCATATAGGGTTGCATATTTTTTTCTCCCTTTAAACTCAATTATATTAATATATTTCCAATGTGTAGATGAGAAATAAGTGAAGAATTTACTATTAACTCATTTAAAGAGAAATTCAAATTAAGATTGGTTGAGATTAGATTTTAAGGACTGTCTTGGAAGAGCAGGTTGAAAATCCAAGCGACAAGATTTACATAAGTACACATGCAGATGTAATATCACACATAATATAGCATAAAATGTAATTTTATATCTTTCCTTAATATACTACAACTGATAGCTTTGAGTTACATTGTAATATGCATTGCTGGTAATATCAGCGGATTAGAGTAAAAGCTGAAAAAGTCAATAACTCTGACTTTAGTGACGCATCAGCTTTAAGATTTTTTTTATTTTTTTGGAAGAATGTATATTATAAATGATTTTTTTTTTTTTAACACTAACACAAAACAATGAATAAATAAATGAAAAGTGACACAAAATGTATTGAAGATATACAGTATTGTATTTAGCCTATGACATATGCTTGTATATTGTCATAGTACTTTGTCATTTACTAGCAATTAATTTATACCTAGTCCTTTTATCTATATTTTCATTTGTTTTCTGCATATTCATGGTTGCTATAGTAATTGTGTGGGGTCTCTATAGAAAGCCTTGAAATGAAAAACATGTACGCATGTCATGGATTAATATTTATGCTATTTCTTCTTGAGACACAGAGCCGTAAAACAGAAACACACTTTTCTCGATTTCAAGCTCTTCTTCCTGGAAGTAGTAGTGGTTGGACATAATAATTCTAGAGACTATGGAAAATTATACTGAGCTATAAAACTTAATACTCTCCACCTTCCTAAGACCATAACTTTTAAATTTTTTTACTGCCAAATGAGGTCTTGATTTTTGTGGGAAAAAATGTATTTCACAATGGTCCAATTTATTATTCTGTAGGATACAAAGAAAAACTGAACAAACATTCAGAACGGGGTGAAATTGTGAAAAAACAGCAGTTTTACCATTTTCATAAGGGTTTTGCTCTTCACTGTATATTAGGAAGGGACTGTCGACCAGTTGCTGGCTGTCGCCTAGGACAGATCAGGCAAGTTAGCCAGCAACTGGTCGACAGTCCCTTCCTAATATAGGTGACAACACAGAACACAGACAGGACAAACAACAACAAAGGGAGGTCAGCGAGCCAAGGGGTCGGTAACAGTCGAGCAATGCAGTACAAGCGGCGGTGATGCCCAACTGAATCTGCCTGCTTAAGCTTAATTTATCCAGCTTTCCCAGCCCCCAGAATGGCAAATCTGCCTGTATATGCTACAATAATGGAGTATGGAGATTTACCCATTACAGCTTAAAAAGGGATTGCCACTAGATATGGGCAAACCTCTCCACATTTTGTGTTCAGCGGCTCGGGTCCCCAGTTTGTTTTGGGACTAACAAGTTTAATACGAACCACATTTTAAATTGGATTAAAACATAGTATATAATACACCTAGGGCTCCTAGGAACCTATGTATCCCATTTTTAGTTCTCTAAGGCAAACACGGCCAAAGTTATGTCAAAGTGAACGTGACATGAATGTCTATTGAAAAATGAATGGTATGCACAGGATACAAACTCAGAGTTTAACCATACACTGTGCTGATCTCACTTTTACGCATTTAACATGCCACATACCACAACTGCTAGAACAGAACTGAGACCATAACGGTTCCCCTGGAGACAAAAATCTCCTCAGACCGCGCTCAATGTCCTGTGAGAGGCCAGGGCCATACCAAGTGTGGGGGTGCAAACAGTAGGGAGGACCAAACAAGGAAAATTACAAATGGAGAGCTGCAAAACAATACAATAAACTGAACATAGAACATATAGACAGGATGTACAAACACACCCTGATTCATGAAGACAAACACAATTAAAGCAGGATCACTGTGGGATGCTGCAGGTCCATCAAAGGGGTGACCCTGTGGCTCCCGAAGATAGCAGATAAGGTGACTATGAGAAGACAGGTGAGTTTGTGAGATCCCTCAATCCCCCCTTCCCCACACCACAGGGCCCCTTGAGTGCCTCTCTTCTTGGGTCCTTTTTTAATGGTGCCTTCAGCTGGGCCATAATTTTAGGTAATAAGCTGCTTTTTTTCTTGGGTGCTTTTGACCCTTCTTTGCCACTCCTGGCAAGTGGACCACATCGAGGGGGGCATGTGGTTTTTTTCCCCTTGGTGTGGGGACTTAGGTACCTTTTTTGGCCTTCATCGGGTCTTCCGGAGGTCCTGGCCGGGTCTTCTGCCAAGGATACCTCGCCACCAGCCACAATTCTACTCTGGTCCCTGGTCTCACCAGGGACTAGGCCACAACTAGGCCTGCCCCCTCAGGCTTCCAGAACAACTACTAACCCTCTCATTGGCCAAGGGGATGTCCCATCTTTTTCTCCTAATCCCTCGGCTGCTTTTCCTGGTAGGAATTCCTGTGGGAGTTCCTTCTTTTTTTTCTCAGAAATGTTTTTCTTTCTGAGGTTGTACTTGTGTGATGCATCCCTGGAAGCAGCTCGCCGTTCTGCCAAGGTGGCCACCAATACTGTGGCAATCAGCCATACTGTTTGAATCTGTTCTTGATACACCCAATCCGTCTCTAAGAAGGTGGTTGTGGCTCTTCCCTTCTCGGGATGAACAGAGCCGGCATTTTGGATAAGGCCTAGAAAAGCTAATCTAAGTGCCAGCCACCCTCCTCCAGCTGCTCTGAGCATTGTCACTCCTTTTTGTGGCTCCACCTCTCGCTCTGGGGGACAGTCTTCCCGGTACTCCTGCTCCGAGTAGCCCTCTTTCAGGCACAGACCTGCCTGGCAGTCTCGCACCAAGTCCTCCAGGCCTTCCTCTTCCAAGCCCTCTACATGAAGGTCTTCCCCTGCTTGGGGCTGATCGGGTGGTGTCGACTGGCTACTCCAACAAGTTCTCCTCCCTTCTAAATGGAAGATGTTTTCCTCCACTTTGCATTCTTCCCCCACTCGAGAGACACTTTTCTTCAGGCTGTCTCCACGCTTCAGCGGCAGGGCATCATTGTTCCTGTCCCCGCCTCAGAGCATTTCTGGAGCTTTTATTCCAAACTGTTCACCGTTCCCAAGAAGGATGGCTCTCTTCCCCTCATCCTGGTCCTGAAGGGGCTCAACAGGTTTGTCCATGTCTGCAGGTTTCGCATGGAGCCCCTGCAGTCAGAGGTGGCATCCCTGGAGTCTGGTGATTACCTTGTTTTGTGGTGGGTTTGCGTCATTTTCATTTTGTCGCGCTCTCCCCTTTGGTCTGGCCTCCGCCGCCCCCCTAGTATTTACCAAGGTGATGGAGTCTCTCATGGACGTCCTTTGTTCCAGAGGAGTTGCTGTGTTTCCATACTTGGACAACCTCCTGGTAAAGGCTCCCTCCAAGACGGACAATCTAATCACCTTGTGGATCACTAGGACATCCAGTTCGGCTGGCTCATCCACAAGGAAAGGTCCTGTCTCATGCACTCTTAGCGCATGGAATTCCTGGGCATGATCCGTCATGCACCAGTTCAAGAACCTTCTTCCAGAGTCCAAGATCCTGGCCCTCCGATCCGGAGTGTTACGCCTTCAGAGGAACTCTCCATGCTCTCTTCGGTTCTGCATGCGGGTCCTGGGCACCATAGTTTCGACTCCTCTGCAACGGTGACTCTGGCCCGCTGGGTCTAGTCTCCATCCAGCCTCAAAAGCTTGATTCTCTTGCCTCCCCGGGTTAGCCGAAAGCTTCTTTGGTGGCTTTCTTCCCCAGGCGTTTCACAAGGGAAGTCCTTCTTCCTCTCCATTGACAGGTGATGCCATTGACGCCAGTCCTTCTGGCTAGGGAGCGGTCTTTGGTGCCTTGACCTTTCAGGGCCTGTGGTCAAAAGTTGAAACTTCCCTCCAGATCAATCTACTGGAACTGAGGGCCAACTTCTTAGTCTTTTCTCAATGGATCCCTCTCCTCCAAGGGCAACCGGTCAGATTTCAGACTGACAACTTCACTGCGGTCGCCTACTTGATCCATCAGGGGGTCACCAGGAGCCATGTAGCCATGCAAATAGTCTCCTGCTCTCTTCCTTGGGCAGAGCATCTTGCTCCAGCCTAAGTGACAGACTACTTTAGCCGAGGAAAGCTCAACCCGGGCAAGTGGTCTCTTCACCAGAAGATCTTTCTCCAGTTGTACTCCCGGAGGGGCACACCCAACGTAGACCTCTTTGCCTCCCGCCTGAACCACAAGCTACCCCGCTATGTGGTCAGTACCCAACGCTCTTGTTATTCCTTGGTCGGAATTCCAGCTTCTGTACCTGTTCCCTCCTTTGCCACCTCTCCCAAACTGAAGACCGAGTGGGTTCCAGCCATCCTAGTGGCCCTGGATTGGCCCCATCGGGTCTGGTACGAAATCTCATCTTCCTACTGGTGGACACTCCTTGGCCTCCCTCTTCAACTGCAAGTCGACCTTCTGTCTCAAGGACAGCTGTTCCATCCCACCTTACCTCAGCTGTGTTTAATGGCATGGCTGTTGAAGCCGAGGTCCTGAGGCGTTGTGGTTTTTTGGAGCCTGTTATCCAGACCATGCTCAAAGTCCGGAAATGCCAGTCTGCAAAAATCTATCATTGCACATTGAAGGCAATATAAATTATTGCCTGGCAACGAAATGGTTAACTGTCTGCAGCAGACTCGTTCACTGATCCTGTGCTATGCCTATCTATGTCTGTCTATTCAATTATAATCTAGCACTATTAATCTGCCTAATTATAATATAATTATATATATAATTATATAAGACCAAAAAAGGAAATTGTAAATACTGTGTAGGGAATTGCCATTTCTACTAGTATATAATGTATCTGGCTTCTTTGCCCCTGCAGTTTGGCTTCAGAGACCCCAGACATTTAGTGCAAGTTTTGTTTTGTAAATACAGTGAGTCAGACACATGTGAGGCAGAGCTGCTGGGGGGAGAGATGTGAGCAGAGCTGCTGAGACAGACATGTTATGTCTGGGGGAGTCCAAGAGCCACTTGTTCCTCTTTACTTCACAGTATATAGTTAGGTATGTGTTACCCCCTATATACTCACAGGACCTAGCTAGTAACCGTAGTTAGGGATCCATATATATATATATATAGTTCAGGGCAGTGATAGGTTAGGCTTCCGAAGGCCAACTAGCTAGTTAGAGGCCCGGTGGCACTAGTAGTTTAGCTGGCAGGTTAAGGACTCAGTGTTAGGGTAGTCAGGCCTGCATCTACTGCCGTCACCGTCGCCCTGTTTGCTGCCTGTGAAGAATCTCACCATCATCATCATCATCTCCTGATCGGCTGTCTGTCATCTCCTGGAAGAATCCGAGGATCCACAGTCATCCACAGGGGCCCCTGCATCTCTTCTGTTGCCTGGAGGTATTGTGCACTGGACTCTTGCTATATATCTATATATATACCCGGGTATATAACCTAAGACGGTTGAGGACTTGCTGGTTGTTGTAGTACTGCTGTGTTCTGAGTATATTGTATGTATGTATTATTACCCTTTTGATTCTTATAAAGCTACTGTTATAACCTTATGTGGTATCTGTATGTATTCTTCAGACTGTGAGATTAGTACAGTGATCCTTGTTAAGGCTACTAACTGTACTTCATGGGTAAGTCCCAGGAAGAGATCCTCCCTGTAATACAGAGGCTCTATCCTGGGTGGAGGCACTGATATATTTCATATATCTTCCCACTCTTCCCTTCAGCGAAGGCTTCAGGTCCCATTATACACACAGGTCAGCGCCAGAGTCTGTTGCGGGAGGGATAATACTCATACCCCCCCCCCAAATAGGGCTACACTGGAAATTATAAGAAATCTATCCACAGACACAGTGGGAAGTGAGGGATATCAGCCTGATGATGGTCTTGTTGTGGACTGTTGGTGGCAAGAGTTAATGGTATAGTCAGTTTACTCCAGTTAATCCTCCTCTTCAGCAATCTCTCAGAGAGATTAAGGCCAGAGCATCTGTCATCAGAACCCAGCATATGAACCATGCATTTATGCAGGGTTATAGGAAATGGAGTATTTTTAAGGTATAACTATACAGACTTGCCATTCAGCAGTGTGGGGAAGTTGGGTGGCATTCCCTGGTGAACTGCAATAGATTGTACTATTGCCATTGTGAGTTAGGTACAGCCGACCAGAGTCACTGCTGCTGACACTGTTACTAATAATACTGCTGGCACTTTCACATCCATTCTATTTATACAACCAAGTATCTCAGACATTTCCTACACAGAACTGATTCTAGAATCTAGGAGTAGCTAGGATTTCCTCTCCTAATACTGAGCTAGGAGATAAATTATCTTATACTGATACAAAAAACCCAAGGCAAATCAAAATCATTGCACTAAACTATTATTTATTATGTAAGAACTAACAAATTATTAATCAAGAAACTATAAAATACAGGAAATCCATCCTCAGACAGCCCAAAGATGGTCTTGTTGTGGACTGTTGGTGGCACGAGTCGATGGTATAGTTAGTTTACTCCAGTTGATCCTCCTCTTCAGCAAAGCTCTCGTAAATGTCTTTAGCTAATGCTGCTAGCACCACCATCTTTATGAGGAGCAACTCGGAATGTTGCATGACATGGTCAGCCAAAAAGTGCAACAGAAACGACTGTAGTCTGCCCATCTCAATCCGCAAATGAACACACGTCTCAATAAACTCCACTGTCTTCACCCTCTCAGATCAATCTGTAATGTGCAGGGATTATAAACTAGTGTAGAGGTGACATCACAATGGCTGAAGATTCCAGAGATGACCTCATAATGCTCTGCTCCAGGCAACAGAGGCCATGATTATGACTTGTCAGCTAGGATCTATGTACAGTCATGGCCAAAAGTTTTGAGAATGATACAAATATTAATTTTTACAAAGTCTACTGCTTCAGTTTTTCTAATGGCAATTTGCATATACTCCAGAATGTTATAAAGTGATCAGCTTAACAGCAATTACTTGCAAAGTCAATATTTGCCTAGAAAATGAACTTTATCCCCCAAAACACATTTCAACATCATTGCAGCCCTGCCTTAAAAGGACCACCTAACATCGTTTCAGTGATTGCTCCATTAACACAGGTGTGGGTGTTGATGAGGACAGGGCTGGAGATCAATCTGTCATGATTAAGTAAGAATGACACCACTGGACACTTTAAAAGGAGGCTGGTGCTTGCCATCATTGTTTCTCTTCTGTTAACCATGGTTATCTCTAAAGAAACACGTGCAGTCATCATTGCACTGCACAAAAATGGCCTAACTGGGAAGAGTATTGCAGCTAGAAAGATTGCACCTCAGTCAACAATCTATCGCATCATCAAGAACTTCAAGGAGAGAGGTTCCATTGGTGCAAAAAGGCTCCAGGGCGCCCAAGAAAGACCAGCAAGCGGCAGGACCGTCTCTTAAAAGTGTTTCAGCTGCGGGATCGGGCTACCAGCAGTGCAGAGCTTGCTGAGGAATGGCAGCAGGCAGGTGTGAGTGCATCTGCACGCACTGTGAGGCGGAGACTCTTGGAGCAAGGCCTGGTCTCAAGGAGGGCAGCAAAGAAGCCACTTCTCTCCAGAAAAAACATCAGGGACAGACTGATATTCTGCAAAAGGTACAGGGAGTGGACTGCTGAGGACTGGGGTAAAGTCATTTTCTCTGATGAATCCCCTTTTCGATTGTTTGGAACATCTGGAAAACAGCTTATTCGGAGAAGAAGAGGTGAGCGCTACCACCAGTCTTGTCTCATGCCAACTGTAAAGCATCCTGAAACCATTCATGTGTGGGGTTGCTTCTCAGCCAAGGGAATCGGCTCTCTCACAGTCTTGCCTAAAAACACAGCCATGAATAAAGAATGGTACCAGAATGTCCTCCAAGAGCAACTTCTCCCAACCGTCCAAGAGCAGTTTGGCGCTCAACAATGCCTTTTCCAGCATGATGGAGCACCTTGCCATAAAGCAAAGGTGATAACTAAATGGCTCAGGGAACAAAACATAGAGATTTTGGGTCCATGGCCTGGAAACTCCCCAGATCTTAATCCCATTGAGAACTTGTGGTCAATCATCAAGAGACGGGTGGACAAACAAAAACCAACAAATTCAGACAAAATTAAAGCATTGATTCTGCAAGAATGGACTGCTATCAGTCAGGATTTGGTCCAGAAGTTGATTGAGAGCATGCCAGGGAGAACTGCAGAGGTCCTGAAGAAGAAGGGTCAACACTGCAAATATTGACTTGCTGCATTAACTCATTCTAACTGTCAATATAAGCTTCTGTTACTCATAATATGAATGCAATTATATTTCTGTATGTGATAAAAACATCTGACAAACACACATAAAAACCAGAGGGCAGCAGATCATGTGAAAATATAATATTTGTGTCATTCTCAAAACTTTTGGCCATGACTGTAGTAATATGACTTTTTTTTTATTTTTTTAAACTTTATCAAATTGACACAAATTCTAAAATCACTTATTTTAATCCATTCTATTGTTTGTATTTATTCTATATTTCTTTATATTTATAAGATTCTAAGTCATTTATGAATCTCTGTAAATATTTACTAAATAAATAAAAGGCAAATCATTAATGTCCCAAAATCCAAGTTTTGTTTTTATCAATTGCAAATGTCAGGCATATAAAGTTAGTGAGTCTTTGTTGCCAAAAATCGGCAGAGAGAAAAGTCCTGCATGGAGCACTTTTCTCTCCTCCGGTTTCAGTATAAAAATGGTGGAAACCCGACGGACACCCTGCGGACCCATTACAGTCTCTGGGGTCCACGGGTAACCGCTGTTTTAGTGGACGTCTCTCCATCACATAGTGCTAAATCTCCTCACATAGACTGACTCCTGGTCTTGGTCCTGGGAATGCTGCATGACAACACTGAGGAACTGCAATGGTGACCACAGCCCTGCCAAAGTTGGTTCCTAGCTTTTCCAGACTGCAGAATCCCAGATCTGTTTAGTTTTTCAGTGATAAATGACCAGCTCTCATATTATAGAATAACTAGCCTGGTTTCCTTTCCAGGAGCCCAGAAAATCTTGGTGACAATCAATGTGAAGCTACAATGGACAAATCTCCATACTCCATTATTGCAGCACTAGGCAGATTTGCCATTCTAGGGGCCAGGAAAGTTAAATAAATGAAGCTTAATCCCTGTATCAATGAGAAATTACAGAACTTTCCAATATACTTATATATTTTTGTTTCAATTCTTCACCATTAGCATAATATGCATCTGCTTGTGAGCATTCTTCCTTATATTCACAGCATGGAACCCTGTATATACTGTACTCTACTATATATACCACTCTAAAGTGAACGCATACAAGTCTATCCAGTCTATGTAAGGCTCTCTTCACATCACATTTATGGCCTTTTTTTAAATGTATAAACTGGGACACATACTGTATGTATCCCAGATTATGATGGATGCCATTGCCATATAGAGGTATCCTCCACCGCTACGGACCCATTGTAAAGAGAAATGTATGTGCTTAATACAGGACCATTTTAACACTTTGCTGGGCCCAGTGCAAAGACCTCAAGAATGGGTCCCATCCTATTGCCTTAAAGGGGTTGTCCAGGATAAATGTAAATCCCTACACTAATCTAAACACCTTCCTCCTCCTACTTTCTAAATAACATAATTAATCAAAAATGTACAGTATATTTACCCATTTACACATATGCCAGGGCTTAGAAGTGAAGGAGCACTGTGCACATTGGAGACCTGGAGTGGCAGGCAACAAAGGATGGAATAAAAGTCGTTTTTATCACTGGTGAGTGCTGTTCCTTCATTTTCTCCTCTATATTACAGCAATGTCATATATGTGGGCATAAACTGCTGCCTGGAGACACAGCAGGGCACAGGAGGGAAGGAGCACTGTTTGACATTTTTAAAACTGCATCCTCAAAGAATTTATCAAGGGGTATTAGTTTTCCCAGATATAAGCTGCGCAGAGTATATTGAGTACACCAAATTCCTCAGTATTTTCCCACTAGCTCCTTGGGTTGGGGGGCATTCTGGGAGGTCAGTTCTTGTATCTTTGTTTTTGCGTTATACAAGCTATAATTTTAAAAAATTTCTTGTGACATAGCCATATGAGGGCATGATTTTTGCAGGATTATATACACTTTTTAATGACACCATTTTGGGGTACTGGTAACTTATTGACTAAATTTTATTAACTCTTTCTGGGGTGATAATTAAAAATTCATTACTTATTAACATTTTCAATTGCTTGCCTTTCCATACAGCAAAAGTAACATTTTAGAACTAAAATGTCCAATATCTATAGCAGTGGATGTCTCAACTTAACTTTATATGAATTCTGCCTGACTGAGACGCTTTAAGGCTAGGGCCCCACATAGCGGGCCACAGCCAAAAAGCGCTGTGGGAAAAACTGCGGCAGAAACATATTCTAGTTTTTCCTGCAGTGCTTTTCACAGAAAGTCCGCAGAGTTTTCCTCTGCGGATTTTATGCTTCAATTACACCTATACGGAAACCGCCAGTATTTCGTAGGTATAATTAACATGCTGCGATTTCCATAAATGCAACGGTTTTGGAAATCACAGCATTTCCGCTGTGGGTATTTCTCTGCAAGGTGTGGATCCACTTTGCAGGGACAGTAAAATGCCGAGTTTTTTTCTGCTGTGTTTCCACCCTGGCCAAACCATGGCATATTGACATTCGCACCACGTGGGGCCCTTAAAATGAATATACATTCCAGCTATCATGAGACAAATGAGTAGCCAGAGCACCTTTTGTGCTCTTTTTCTCCCTTACGCTTCATTTATCAAGCATTTGCGCCTTTTTTTCCAGATGTTATGCTGCCCTCGCCACTTTTGCTTTCTGGCAAGAAAAGGGGGCGTGGCCTAAATGAAGATCCTTTTCACGCTGTATTTATGACCTGCGCCTTTTTAATAAGGGGCAGAAAAAGGCGCAAATGCACTCCAGTTCATGGGGAGCATAAAAAAGCCTGTCAGGTTAGAAAGCATTAAAAAGACAGTTGCGCCTTTTTGACCAATAAAGGGGCAAAGTGCACATGGCCTAAAAAAGGCGCATCTACTCTAACATGTGCACAACATTTTACAAGGAGGTGCACCACGGTAAAACTAGTCTAAAAAAAAGGCGCACCTGCGAAAAGTATGGCCAAAAAGGGGCAGATGATAAATAACCCCCATAGAGTCCACATCACTAATTGGGTATGCAGCTGTTAGTGATCATAATGTTAGTTAGAATTTCTGCAGACCTAGGGTTGTGTCCCAACAGTCTGGCATGGCAATCTTGCCACCACGACGTCATGCTGCCAGACTGTATAAGAGCTTAGAATTTAGCCCTGGCGCTCTAATTTACAGCCCCAATGATGCTATTTTCTAAATATTGTCAGTAAAAGCATGTAGGGAACTATTTTGTTAGTTGTTTAAAAAAAAAAAATATTTGCGGAAAAAAAAAATCTATTGCTTTTGCAAAACCATCTTCTGCAATAACATTTTTCTTTTTCTATTGACAGCGCTGGCTGAGGACTTTGCAGCCGTGCTTTTTATTGGTATCTTTTGGGCTACATATGACTGTATGCTCATTTTTATTCCATATTTTGTGATGCAAGATGGCAAAATAATCATTACTTCCTTTTTTATTTTTACAAAGTTTACTGTGTGAGTTTAATAATGATTTAATTTTTTTGCATGGGTGGTTACAGATGCGACAATACCAATTTTGTATTTTACATTTGGCATTTTGGAGGTTTTATTTATTGATTTTTAATATATTTGAACTTATTTTTTTTTTTTTTACGTGTCATTTAAATCACTGATCTTCTGATCGCTGGTTCAGTAATATACACTGCAATACTAATGTATCACTCACTATGTATGCAGTCTGTCAAATGCATAGGCTGACATCCTATGTCATCGATTCTGCCTTTGGCAGGATTGTTAGGCCACAAGCCTCAGGCAGACACAAGACTGTCATGACAACAGATTGGACCCTAATGCTCCATGGGGAGAGAGATCTCGTGGAGAAAACACTTCAGAAAACTCTTAGATGCTGCAGTCATGACTGAGCTAAACATCCTAGACACCAGACTGCTATTTTGTATTAACTTACTAGATAGATCTAATTCATAATTATATGGGTAAAATGCAGAGAAAGAAAAATATTTTGGTTCTTTTTGTCTTCTTTTTTACAGGGTTCACCAAGCATGTGACAAATGTATTTTACAGATATTTCTAATTATAGGAAAACTAGATATGTTTTGCCCAAAACATATCACAAGCTATAACCACACAGTGATATGCTGTGCCCATTCTTACAGTTCGGAAACGCTGCAGGAAAAATGTTGCATATTACAGTACCTGTAAAGTGGATGGGATCTGCCACATTGCAGAAAAAAAAATCTGCAGTGGAAATGCTACGATTTAAAAAACCATTGCGTTTTTTGTAAATCACAGCATGTCAATTATACCTACAGAAATGCTGGCGGTTTCCATGTAGGTATAATAGGAACAAAGAGTCTGCAGAGGAAAACTCTGCAGGCTTTCTGTGAAAAGTGCTGCGGAAAAAAAAACACAATGCATTTCCGCCGTGGTCTTTTCCGCAGCGCTTTTTGGCTGTGGCTCACTATATGGGCCTTAGCCTTACACCATTTCTTGGATCTGCCCTGATAACAGTAGCCACAACCATTACCTGACCACTTGCATGTACATATAGAAATTCATACATAAACCGCAGATATCATCTACTCATCCATAAACATGTGCAGGACACACAATCCACAAAATGAAGGGCATATGAGATACAATAACAGGCTGCAAATACAGTATATTAAACCCTTCCCTCTCCACGCTGTATTATTACGTCTCACTGACATAATAGTACTTCCAGCACTCAGCTTTGTTACACAGCTGAGGCCCAGGACTAGCTGCTCAATCTCTGCCACATTAACCCTCTGGATGCCGTGATCAATAGCGATCATGGCATACAGGGGGTCCGGAGGCAATATAGCCACACCCAAGATCGCAGGGTCTGAGGGTTTGCTATGGATGCCAGGAGACCGAGCAATGTAGGGAGCCTATGTGCAATATGCTGCAATACTATGTCTTGCAGTACATTGCACTGGGGATCAGCGATCCCAGGTTCAAGTCTCCTTGTGGGACAGGGAAAAAGTTAAAACCATCTGTCATGGTTAGATGCAAAGCCGCAATAAAAGCATTAGGAGGAGATTGGCTGATAAGTGCAAGCAGTAGAGACAGCTATCTAAAACTAGCACACTTCTGCAAGCCAAGACAGACCCCCAGATGCCTACACCAGAGCTCACCGCAAGGAGAGTTGGACTTGCGCTGAATCTGGAAATCTGAATTGTCACCAAACAGATAGATGTACTAATAATAAATGCACTGCTGCAGAAACCAAAACAAAGTCTATTAAAACTTACAAAGTGGCGTTGAGACAAGACAAGTCATATCAGCAGGGTCAAAACCAGGAGATGACAAAATAAGCAGAAACAGGAGATGAAAGCAATATCCGTGAAACAAGTCAAGGGTCACAAATCCAACCAGAAACGTCAAAGCAGAATCAGGAGGCAAATAGGGAATCCAGGGAGCAAACCAGAGGTCAAAAAGCAAACAGGAATTCACAGACAAAATGGAGAACCAAACTCGGAATAGCAAAATAAAATTAGTCGGCACTAGTGTCAGGAGGGCAGGGTCTTATATAGGCCTCCTCAGCTGCCAACTGAACCAAGCCAGGAAGTATCTGCAACTGCAAAAGCTTCCCAGGTTGGCATGGTGATGTTAAAGGTGCAGCAGCCGGATAGAGACTCCTGACACCTAATATAGATTTTTCTTCAGGAGCTTCAAGTAATGTCTCTGGGTGGCTTTCCACTCCATCTAAGTGCATGTTCAGTCGAATGTGCCATGCACTTGGCTCAGGAAAAATACCCCCTAAAGTAACCCATTTTCACGGATCCCTCACACACTTAAGTCTATTTAAGGATCTGTGAAAATGTTCCAGGGAATAGCTCGATCATTCAATGTGTCAGTCACACAGACCCATTGACCATAGTTATAAAAACAGCTGTGTGAATAGATCCATTATTTTCTATGGGGCCATGTGCTGGCCGTTAACAAAAGGCTAGTGTGCAGCCAGAAACCCCTGTTGTGTGAATAAACTCTAACAGGGAATTCCTAAGCAGAGGTTACCACTCTATAATGTCCACATGACCTAATAGAGTGTTTGGATAAGAGTAGTCCTATTGGAACCTAAAGTGATAACCCTTTTAGTTCTACACATTTGTGTTCCCAAAATCACATCATCCTATACCTTTGGATGTTACTATATTGAGTGTTTCACAGACGTGAAAAGCAGATCGACCACGCAGAGCACACCACTCATAAATGATCAGGGTGGGGTTTTGTCTATGAGTAGCATGGACCTCACATGTCCATGGATGCAGACGTGTGAATGGAGCCTTATATGACGTGAAATGAGGTGATAGGGAAAAAAGTATTTCACTTTTGATTTACTGCTGGTGACAAGAACTTAGTAGAAAACCATATAAATGAAATGAGCATCAATTTCTAGTAACACCAACTATTTCATTCATTGACCTTTAGTGAATCTAGATGGAAGAGCAGCATTATATTCTTAGACTAAAACAAGTAATGACAAGGGAAGCAGAAGAAGAAAAATAGAAGCTAATGGATTGTGACAGTTTTATATTGTGCAGCACACACTGAATAAATATGACAAACCTGTTTTGTAATAGCGTGTAGTTTTTCTCTATCTCTGGTATTATATAAGAGGACAACATATGCTGTTTGTTATTCCTCAGGCATATCTGGCTCTTTTCTGCTGAAGAGAAAAAAATATTTATGTATTCTTTTTGTAAGATATGGTTCTTCAACTTGTTTTCATTTCACTTCCTTGTAAAATGAGTTAAAAAGTTTTCTGAAGAGAGAACTTGGAAATAACCTACATATATTTTTCATCATGGAACTCACTAAGGACTTTGTTACATGAGCCAGAAGAAAGACAACTTATGTTCTGTATCTGCAATGACACATAAGAATCTGCTATGTTTTACTGTGATATGCTTTTTTGGAAATCCTAGTAGAGTCGAGTTCTTCTAAAGCAGATTTTCAGGCTAAGTAGCCCTTAGTGTAAATAAGTTTCAACAGAGAACCCAAGAAAATGATCAGTTGCCAAAATAAAGTTAGTCTTACATTGCTATCAAATCCTCTTTTTGGGCTGCTATTTGCATTTTTTTTTTTTTACAAATACAACTAGTATTCATGTGAGGTTGTATGTGACCAACAGGAAAGTGCATAAAAAACACACAAACTGCAAGTCCAAATATCAAAGATTAATCAAGCAAAAATAAACCTGCATAAAACTTAACTTTTACTATATAGTATAATACATATAAAAAGAAGACCACCAGTTTGTTGTTTCCACCGCACATGAGATATACTGTAGTTTTTAGTGACTTTGAAATTCTGTTGAATGTTTTGATGGTGCTGTTTTTGCCAAGAAAATGATTAATCCTTCAGTGTAACATTTCAGACGTAGGTGTACTAATACACTTAAGATACATATAATCACCACATAACTATTGGCACTACTAATAGGAGCTGTCAACAGTTATGCTAAATATTTAAGTATTAAACACAGTCCTGTACAAGCTGCTTCAATTCAATTCACTCATAAAACACTGTACAGAAGTATCACTGTATTATGTGAGCAACCAAAGGAAAATTGTAGGTCAATTTATGAGTGTTATTTTCATGGTCCATTGTCACAGACCATCAAACACCTGTTATGTGGTTGTTGGATTGGTGATGGGATCATTTGTATGAATGATCCAACCATCAACATTAAGGCTGGGTTCACTTGCAGCATTTTTAAAAACTGTATATACATTTCTAAAAATTGCATGAGGTTTTTAAAAATCTGATTTTTATATAAAAATAAATTGTTTTTCCAGCACAAAAGCACCATGTGAACACATCTTAACACGTAAACTGCCCAATCAGTGCATGGATATAAAAAAATAATGGATAGTCTGCAAAAGTTGACTTATTAGCCAAAAGTGGGTGATCATGCCAAAAACTGGCCAATCTGTTTTCAGCAGACTAAAGCCTAGTATTGGTCTGCTGCAAGTCTACTTGTCTGGTTTGCCCATTTTGGCCAACAAAGATCTAATAGGGCTGGCTTTTGGTTGGGTTCACACAGTGTATTGCTGTTGTGTTTTTTGTTGCAGTTTGGTTTCTTTTTTCATCAAAGCACCTTAAGAACTGCATGCTTTTTAAACAGCTCCCCTTTCATAATAGTACTGCAACGTTGAATCTTTAAATATGGCGCCCGCAACTACCTGAGATCAGAGAATATCTAATTGCTGGTGTTTAACCCCTCAATGCCTCGGTCAATTGAAACCAAGGCCTGATAAAGTGGGGCAGCAGATGGATGCCACTAGATTGGCACTGTAAAATTGACACCCCTGATATAGATCCAAGGGGCTAAAGTTGCTATAACAGCCAGAAGCTTATTAAAGGCTACCAGGACTGTCATTAGTATAGTTCTACTGCAATGAGTGCAGGGTTTTGGTACAAGATCAGTCACTGTCCAGACACAGAAGATTGTAGCAGAGATTTCTTGGACTGAAAACTCTGGTTTACACCCACATTACATAAACATACTGATAGGGAATGCAGATTGTGAGCCCTATATGGGACAGTGACTGTGAATGTCTATAAAGTGCTGCGGAATATGATGGTGCTATATAAGTAAGCAACAAATAAATAAATAAATAATAGTAGCGCAGGTGTTTTGCAACGTACTGCGATTTATAGAAGGTCTGTGATGAAAGGGCCCCATTTATATATATCTTATTAGTGAATTATACTGTCAATGTATGTGTTATCAGTATGCTATATTGTAATGTATGTATATAGTGCATGGGACTGATCAAGAGTCAGACATTTCCTTAATAACACTTCATAAATCTTTCCCAGTAAGTTTAAAAAGTTATTGATCTTTGAAGGTGGTGAGTTAAACGAAAAAAAACTGTAGCAAGAAGGGGTTAACTGCAGTTATGTGTAGCACATTTTAACTATGCATTTTAGCTGTAACTAATAACCTCTAAATTGAAAACCTCTGGATTTCAATTTCATGGTCATTGGCACACAGCTGAAATGAAGAGTAAAATGTGCTAGTAATTACTGCAATTAAATAGCATTCAGTTCTTAAGATTTTTGATAGAAAAAATCAACACAACTATATAAAAAAACGTAATGACACTATGTCTACTCAACCAAAATGACAGGTGATATACTTTCTCTTAAAAAAAGCATGCAAAACATGAATGTGTAAATGTACCCTAATGCTATCAATAAGTCTTATGTACCCCAAAATGGTGACAAGAAATGCTACAGGTTATTCGAAGAGAAGCCCTCATAGGTAACATTGAAATAAAACAAATGTCATGTCTCCTGGAGTGCAGCAACATAAAAGCAAAACATTTTTGAGAAGTACCGTAGTTTTAATATTGAGAGGTAGTAGATATTTGTTATTGCCTTAATCACAGCGACCAACAAAATAAAGTTTGCATGTCGTCTATACCACATAGTGAATGCTGTAAAAAAATTCTGGCAATGGTGAAAAAAAACATAAAAGTCATTATGTGCAAGTCTACTAGAGGCTTAGTCTGTCTCGCCTAGACCTACATTGATAGTTTGACCTTCTGTTCAAACAAGAAATAGTATGTGCAGAGAAGCAGAGAGGAGGTTAGTGCTCCAGGGGAAGCACATAACTTCATAATAACACTGCTTTTAAGTTATTCAATAACACTTTGACTACATCTTCTTATATACAAAACTGAGGTGATTCTTGGGTAATTTGAAAATACCAAATAAAATAAATAAAGAACGCCTAATACTTAACTTTTAATCAATTTAGAAGAAAATGGATAAAAAATCCATGTGCTATCAAGTAAAGTGTATCCCACTATGTATATATGTGGGTTATTTAACCAAAGATGGATTACAGTTAATAATTAATATCTGACAGCAGACCTAAAGTAGATACATCCATTTACATGATTCTTGACATCGTATTTTATTGGTTATTTGTGGCTCAGCAATATCATGTCAGGTAAGTATTCTGTTTGTGGTGACCTAATTGAAAGCACCTCCACCTTGGGAAATGTAAATGCCTTCACAGGTGATCGTTACTTTAATCTTATTCGATCTGCTGGAAGCTAGGATACTGATTTCACCTACTTGTATACCTCCACAAGTTATAGTCAGCTATTGCAGAGGTTCAAGTTGAAACCCACAGTTCCACTGTCAGATATATCAGTTAAAATACACATAATTGTCTTGCCTGTGACTAATGCCTTCAAAAATCCCAAAGGCTATACTGCCTAAGAATCATGCCATAATAAGTCCCTACGCATTTCCGTGTGATTGTACACTTCCTCAGGGGAAAATTGCAATAAATTCAGCAGATAGGGCTATAATGGTTATAAAGGCAGCTGTCGGCTAGCGTCACTGCCTTCTCTTCGCCTCCAGTCTCGGCATAGAACTGGCCTCGAGTGGCTGCTGTGACAGGTAATCTTATGTAGCCCTAACCCCACCCAGTGTAAGTTTATTGGCATGGTTTTGGGACAATCGCTTTCAGAGATGTATCTAACACAGCTCCCAATTTTCCACCAATCCACTCTGGTAAATGTTCTGAGTGTCATCAAGGCTAGCACTTGGCCCGGGCTTCAAGGAGATCTTGTAGCGACCCAATCTGACTGGATGGCTATTGTGAAATAGGTATGGCTAGTCCGTCAAAATGTAAACATCACCGTCACAATCTTCTTTAGCTACTGTATATGATCGATTATGTTTAAAGAGAAACATAGAGATCTGGCACATCAGTTCCCCTAGATCTCCTCTGTGAATAAGTATACGGACCATTAGTCTTGTTTCATATCGTAATGAGTGAGAATATTTTCCACATATGGCCACCACAAATTTACTATCGTATGTAGTGTGCATGATCTACTGCATTTATGGCATAAAGGAGTGATAAATCTTGGCGACATTTTATTGAGGCCATCTCTCAATGGTAAATGGCCTAACTAATGTTATATTGTAAATGGTCTGTGAAGGACAAAAATACTTGGGGTAATAACAGCAAGGGGGGTGGTTATCGAATGGAATTCACATCTCCGAATATCTGTTGATGGAGCACAAGGAGACCTAACCTACTCCAAGAACTTTAAAATTATCAATCTCTCCCAACACACAGACAAAGGGAGAACAAGAAATCCTGTGCAAATGTCTCATTCGTTCCAACCACGTTTTAATTTGTTTACATGGGTAAAAGATCTTAATCTCTTCATTAGAAAATAAAAATGGAGAAAGTTCTTTAAGTTGCACAGTCATAGAACTGGTATGGAATTGGGACTAACAGATGACAAGATGGGAGATTTTAACAATCTTCTAGAAGGAGGACAGAGAATACCAGGTGAGGGACCATTTTCCTCCCTAAAACCCCCCTCTACAAAGATGAACCCCTTTGTATGTATTCCTCCATGTGGTGGTTGAACAGTTGAGACATATTAAACCTACATGTCCTAATGATTTGACCATGGACAAGATGGAAGGTTTAAGATCCCTGGAGACCAATGACAATATATGATAAAACCCTCAGATAAGGGGGGGGAATATTGTCATATTGGATAGGAATAAATACATCCATAAGTGTAAAGCCATCTTGGATGATACTTCATGCTATTAGAAACTTTCAGGTAATCCTACGGAGACATTTGTTCACGCACTAAAATTATACTGGCAGAAGCTAAAGATAAGAGACTAATTTGTGAATCTGAACATAAATTCCTCTGCCCATCACACAACCAGATTGCTACATTTTACTGCATACCAAAGATTCACAAAGGTACACAACCTCTGACCAATTATATCAGGAATTAACAGTATCACCCAAAATGTGAGCCTATATGTGGACCAGTAACTGCGCCCATTCATGACTGAACTTCCATCATATATAAGAGACACCACAGATATTCTACTAAAGATGGAATGAATTGTATGTGATTCTAACACACTGCTGGCAAGCTTGGATGTGGAGGTGCTCCTATCATGGGGTATAGGGGGTGTGGGGCTGTGGAGACCTTCTTAAAAACAAGAGGCATCCAATTCATCCAACATAGTGAACTGACAGTAACACTTCTCAGGTTTGTCTTGGAACATAATTTCTTTCTATTTGTTCAGAAGTTTTTCCACCAGCTCAGGGGGTGGCTATGGGCAGCCCATGTGCGCCAACTTATGCCAACCTCTACCTGGGCTGGTGGGAAAAATATGTGGTGTTCTCTAAACAACTGGAGTCACGAATGGGGGCGACAGTATTCTGGTTAAGGTTCACAGATGATATCCAGATATTGTGGCAGGATACTAGGGACAGGTTCGATGAGTTGGTAGAAATATTAAACAGAAACAATATGGGACTCTATTTCACTTATGATATCCAAGAGACTTCAATATCTTTTCTGGACTTAACAATCACCAAATTGGCAGATGGACAACTTAGGACCACAATGTTTCACAAACAAACTGCGACTAACATCTTACTGAACTGAGAAAGCTGACATCTGCCAGCCATGTGTCAAAGTATTCCTAAAGGACAATATCTTAGGGTCCGTTGGAATTGCTCGATGATAACAGACTTTAAGTTGGCAGCTAATGACCTGCGATCCAGATTCAGAGAGTGGAGATACCCAGATAAAATCCTTAGGGATGCATATCATAGCTCAAGGATTGTAGAACACTTATGTAAGGGAATTGCCAGTTAAGCAATTTCCCAGTGTTGCTAGTAAACCCTGGGAGGAAGGGAATGACAGAGACAGTGAGTCTAAGCTGAGCCCAGCCTCTGTCCCTGACTACTTGCCTTACTGCCCTAGGTGACAGCAGACAACTGGGTGCCAGTCCATTCTTAGACAAGTGACAACACAAGACGCGGCAAGACAAACAACATGGAAGAGGAGTCAGCAAGCCAAGGGTTAAAGCCAGAGAGACAAAGAAGTACCAAATCACAATCCAAAAGAGTAGTCACAAGAAAAGCCAAAGGTCAGAAGTCAGTAATAATATATAATAGCAAGAGAAACACTTAGCGAGGACAGAGCCACAATAACCAGAAACCAAGTGTAGGCTGATGGGCTGTAAATAGGAAGTACAGAACCCGCCCCAGGCTTGATTGGCAGATAGGCTTTTAATCACAAAGCAAGTCTGAGATGAACTATTAGAAGATCAGAGGGAAACAAAGGTGTAAGAGATGGGTGTGGTGGAAAATCAATTACAGAGGTGAGGGAATAGGACAGTGTTCAGACAGGGTGCACAAGAACCTAAAGCCAGGAATCATAGCTGGACACTCCTCCTGCGCCTTAGCATGCGGCCGGAGGATGGCGTTGAAGTCTGAATGGGAGTGGACGTTACAACTTGCTTGTACACTTTACTTGATAGCATGTCGATTTTTTATCCATTTTATTCTAAATTGATTAAAAGTTAAGTATTAGGCATCCTTTATTTATTTATTTTATTTGGCACTTCCATTCTAAACACTCAACCTTATATTATTTTCCTATTTTGCTGTTGAGTAATTTGAAAATAGGATAAATTTGGGTAGAGGGGATAGTGTAAAATAAAATAAGCAATACTTACCTGTTACCTTGTCTACAGCAACACCTATGGTCTTTCTTTATAGGGCTGCAGAGCTGACATCACATCCACAACACATGACTGCTGCAGCCCTGCAAACAGTGGGGCGGACTGTATTTTTTAAAGAGAAAAAATAACAAACTAGCACTAATACCTAAAATATAACCTTTAATAATCTGATTAAAAAGTGTACAATGCACTACAAAAAAAATGACGTCTGTAGTGTTGCTGCATATGGCATTAAGCTGTAGTGCATTGTACACTTTTTAATCAGATTATTAAAGGTTATATTTTAGGTATTAGTGCTAGTTTGTTATTTTTTCTCTTTGATAGTATATTTGAGCACGTTTAGTTACTCTACATTTGTTTAGGACTGTATTTTTTGTGTTATTTTACACTATTACCTGCCTGTGCCTTCATGTTTCTTAACCTTAGAGAACCCCTTTTAAGGGGTTAAAGTGTCATTCTCTTTTGAAAAGTATCAAAAACTTAATACACAAGTATACTGGACATGGAAACCTCAAACGGGTGCGGGAGGGATTGAATGTTTTATAGACCCTGTATGACCTTTATATAATATAAAATAAACTGATCATATAAAACAGACTGTTGGTTTTATTTCATTATGCTACATTGGATCTGGTTCTTAACTACAGACCTGTAGCACTGACATCCCACCTGATGAAGATCTTGGAGAGACTGGTTCTCACACATCTCCGCCCTCTAGTGAGCCCCGCTATGGACCCCCTCCAGTTTGCTTATCGGCCGGGCATTGGGGTAGATGATGCCATCATCCATCTTCTGCACAGGGCTCTGTCTCACCTGGAGAAACCAGGGAACACAGTGAGAATAATGTTCTTTGACTTCTCCAGTGCTTTTAACACCATACAGCCCAGGTTATTGAGGGACAAGCTGGGCCTTGCTGGAGTGGACCACCACCTCTCCAACTGGATCCTAGACTACCTCACAAATCGACCTCAATACGTGAGAGCCCGAGACTGTGTGTCAGGTACCGTGATCTGTAATACGGGGGCACCTCAGGGTACGGTTCTCGCCCCTTTCCTCTTCACACTGTACACTGCAGATTTTAGGTGCAACTCATCCAGCTGCTACCTACAGAAGTATTCTGACAAACTCTGCAATAGTGGGTCTCATCACAGATGATGATGACAGGGAGTACAGAGAACTGAACCAGGATTTTGTGGACTGGTGCCACCGGAACCACCTGAAGATTAACGCGGGGAAGACCAAGGAGATGGTGGTGGACTTCCGCAAAGGCAGATGTCCTCCAAATCCAGTGGACATCCTGGGGACGGACATTGAGATTGTGAACACCTATAAGTACCTGGGTTTGCTCCTTAATAATAAGCTGGACTGGGCAGATCATATGGAGGCCCTGTACAGGAAGGGCCACAGCAGGCTCTACCTGCTTAGGAAACTGAGAGCCTTTGGAATCCGGGGGGCACTTCTTAGCACTTTCTTCAACTCGGTAGTGGCATCAGCCATCTTCTTTGGAGTGGCCTGCTGGGGGAGCAGTATATCAACCAGGGACAGAAATAAACTTGACAAGCTGATTAGAAGGGCCAGCTCTGTCCTGGGGAGCCCACTGGACCCAGTGCAGGTGGTGGGTGACAGAAGGATACTGTCCGTGGTGAGCTCCATGCAGAAGAAGAAGTCCCATCCCATGCATGAGACTGTGATCGCGCTGAGCAGTACTGTCAGTGACCGACTGCTCCACCCTAGGTGTGAGAAGGAGCGCTATCGGAAGTCTTTCCTCCCCACCGCGGTTAGGCTGTACAACCAACACCGACCTAAGCGGAGATCATTACACACAGAGAACTGAAATATCTCTCTGCCTGTTAAATCCCCCCCCCCCCCCTCCTCTGCTACGTCCTATCTGTCTGTCTGCTATTAATGTAATGCCTCTCACCTTGGGACATTCCTGTACATGTTGTATTTGTATTTGTATCTGCTTATCTTTGCTGCTGTAACACACTGAATTTCCCCATTGTGGGACTATTAAAGGACTATTATTATTATTATTATTATTATTATTATTATTATTATTATTATTATAACTTATTTCCACCATTGTGCATTCTGCTTGTTTTTGTTTGTGCAGATTTTATGACTAAATCAAATGCGCTTCCATTCTGGCTCTTTCCATCAGGATGTGGTGTTATCAGTGAAAGGGAATATGCAGCCAAGGTGGGTTTTTTTTCACACAATAAACTGTATTATATGTTTTATTACCCTTCAAGATTATCTGAAATGAATGAGAAATCACCTACTGCGGTTTTCTTTCCCGTGAATGCAAGGACAGTGCCACATGCTTCAATGACTTATTTACTGAAGCTAATAAACAAAGCAGAATATTATCCTTCAGAGCAGATTTAATCACCTTAGGCACACAAGCTATACTAATACTTTTTGCAATTAATTATTATTACATGATATGGCACATTTTAATCCAATGATGTATGATTTATTAAACACACAAATTCACTCACACCTTACTTTTTCACTTTCTATTTGCATATTGGAATTTCTTTTCTCACCACAGCCAATAATCACCCGTGAAATGTATACATTGTAATTTCCTTATGTCTATGTTATTTTAGGTTATTTCTTCAAGCTTATAATATTCTTTATGCTTTTTTTATGTATACGAGTCTGAAAAATTAACTTAATCACAGTTTACAGTAAATATATGCTAGCTATCATAATTGTGCCTTATCTATAACCAGTGAGGAGAATCTCAGTTTATTTAGGTGCAACATAAATTGGATTTTACAACACTCTTCCTAACACTCAGCTGTAATATATCCTAAGTGGTACTAGAAATTGATGAGGTCATTATGCTAAGGATGTATTCATACACAATGTGCAAAGCCGAGAAAAGAAACATATGGAAGATGGCAATGATTATGGAAATACTGTTACAGCATACACTAAAGGCATAGCAATGTGAATGTAAGCTCTTTAGAATTATGTGAGTTGACATATGGTTTTGTTCCTGTACTGTACATTTCAAAATTTCATATCATGTTTATTGCAATACTAGATCCTAATTTGTCATTGTATAACATTAGTGTATGACCCTTATGCTTGATGCATCAACATTATTACAGATGTGTGATGTACAGATCCATAATATAGCACCCACGGACATCTATGCCAGCTCCATACTATACCTCAGCATGCCTCCAATTTTATATGTGCCATGTTCCATCGCATGCTATATTATGTAACATAAAGTGGCTCATTATGCATGACAAACACATAACATATTGCGTATATAGCAGTGTGAAAGTACATAGACCCCTTTCTTGACCACCCACTGGCTTTTCAGACCACATTAACACATATTACATGAGAATAATTACATAAATAGATGTCCTCTGCTGCATAGTGCGCTGCCATTACAGAGACTCGGCTGTCACTGTTGTGGCCAGATGCTTCACAGGGAGAAAGAGAATGCTGAATTTAGCATTTTTATGTTGTAAAAAGTGCTCAAAGTGGGCACTATGTATAGCAATAGTGTCCAAACGCTGAAGCAAGCCCACTGTTATGCAAACTTGGGATGACATCACAGACTTCTATATGAATTATGGGTAAGTGAGAATTGTATCATTATATACTAGTGAGCCATGAAATAACAGGGACCAGTTTAATTTTGTTTAGGCCCTTCTCAATCTGCAAAAATAGCTCTTACATGTCAAGGTATGGACTCCATAAGACTTTTATTGGTGCCCTATGGTAGCTGGTATAACATCCACATTAATTCGTCCCAGCATATTATTGCACAATCACACTGCTTGTCATTCTAGTGCAATCTCTTTCCCAGCCTTGGGCACCCATGACCCTGTCGTTAGTTCACCTTCAACTCATTTTGTTGGTGCTACCCACTTCATATCAGAAACACTCTCACAAAATCTGTCTTTTGGAGATGCCCTGATGTAGTTGTCTTACCATAAAACATCCCGGAAATGCTACTTTAATGCATGTTTACATAAGCCCTACCCACAACCCATTTCATGGAACAATAGTAGGAAACAATGAATGGTTAAGAGGTATCAAATAATAATATTTTCTGAAATAGCAGCACTTAAAAATGAAACTGTATGACCTCCAAAAACATTGCGGGAACCATATAGTATCACACACCATTAGCAAAAAAATTCACAAGAACCACAGAGCTCATGTAATAGTCAGTAACAGACTGAAGACACACGTTGCAGAAAAGTTGCATTTTTGTTTGAGCCAATGCCAAGGTTGACTTTAAAGAAAATGGGAGATACAAAGGAAGTGTTTATATGTCTCCCTTCTGCTATATCCACTCTTGGTTTTCACCCAAAATCTGCAACAAAAATACAGCATGTTCACTACATGTGGCCTCAGTCTGACTTTGTTTTCTTTCCTTCTATGGTCAAATAACATTTAATAAGAAGTAGGAAACTTGATTTCTCCGAGAAGCCATAAAGAAAAACAAGTTGGTGTCATACAAAGACTTTGCATGGGACTCTTTTCATATACTTTTAGAGCAATATTAATATAGAAATACAAGTACTTTCTACAGATTCTGCACAGGTGTTTTAAGAATATATTAACAGGTTTCTATTTTTATTTTACATCTATGTCTAGCACAGCCAACACTTTACTAATAACACTACAGCTCATTTGCACATTGTATTATTAATATAAATGGTTCATTTCTGACATTGATAGATTGACAAGATGACATTTCTATTTTTATAATAGAAATATATTTAACTTCTATGAGATTCTAATATTTCATTACTTTTACTACATACCATTACTTTGAAGTTAACTGGGTATAAACACAAAAATAAATAAATAAATAAATAAATTCAATATTGAGTCATTCCATATCAAGTGGACCTATAAAATTGGTCCACTTGATAGGGAATAAGTCTATTGTTTCTTCTGTGAGCAGGAGAGGCTCAAAACTGGACTCCAATAATCGATTTATAAGGATGCAAAAAGTCACAAATAATGATCATCCGAATCAAAACATAGAACCCAAATGATATTGTTGCCACCCCAATTTCCTGGTGGTGGTGGGAGTGTTGTTTATCGTTATGACTGTGCTTTCCCTTCCACTAGCGGGACCACCTGCGGCTATTATGCATATTGTGGTGCACTCAACATCACAGACACGTGATAGTTGTCAGCAGGCTTGTTTGTGTTTTATGTATTATCCTATTGATAAGGCACACTGAGATGGGCACATATATTGTTGTGGCACAAGATTGCTGTGGTCCTGTATATGCATAATTGTGCCTCAAGATAAGAAAGCATTTGTGTATGCTCTATGACTTGCAAGTGGAAGCATTTTCACTTTCTTTCTGGATTGGCATTGTTTTGATATTTTCTGGCTCTTATTACCAATCAAGTCCCCCGATGAGTTTAATGAAACATTAATGTCGGGATTGCATGTATGATTAATATGGAGTTTAATTTGTTGTTTTATATAAGGAGGCTCTGTTTTTAATTGCACCTTTTGTATTTGTCACATCTTCCTTGATAGAGAGGGTGAGGACAGGGATATTAGGGTCAGGTTCCAGTCGGGGGCACTTGCTATTTAGGGCGGTGGCCCCGAGTTAGGCCATTAGGGTGTTATTAGGCCCTTTCTGCACCTATCAGGGTTATAATAGGGTCAGCAGTGACAATTTGTTGGGATCCCTATGTATATATGTTTATATGTGCCTCCTTGAACCTTGGACCATTAATACACTCTCCCACCTTACTAGACAATAGTATCGTCTGAATCACGGTAAGTCCTGTTTTTTTCTTTCTCATAGTTCCAGGTCTCCATGTTTGGATCATCAATTGTTGCATAATTATACATGATAGGATTTGTGATTATGTTAGGTGTTGCTTTTTATGACCGTTGTTTGATGTCTATTGGCATATTGATGGTATTTTTAATGTATTTATTAAAAGTTATATACTAATTTAATTATCTTTGAATTATACAGTGGGGAAAAAAAAGTATTTAGTCAGCTACCAATTGTGCAAGTTCTCCCACTTAAAAAGATGAGGCCGGCCTGTAATTGACATCATAGGTAGACCTCAACTATGAGAGACAAAATGAGAAAATCTAGAAAATCACATTGTCTGATTTTTTAAGAATTTATTTACAAATTATGGTGGAAAATAAGTATTTGGTCACCTACAAACGAGCAAGATTTCTGGCTCTCACAGACCTTTAGCTTCTTCTTTAAGAGGCTCCTCTGTCCTCCACTCATTACCTGTAGTAATGGCTCCTGTTTGACATTGTTATCAGTATAAAAGGCACCTGTCCACAGCTTCAAACAGTCACACTCCAAACTCTACTATGGTGAAGACCAAAGAGCTGTGGAAGGACACCAGAAACAAAATTGTAGACCAGCACCAGGCTGGGAAGACTGAATCTGCAATAGGCAAGCAGCTTGGTGTGAAGAAATCAACTGTGGGAGCAATAATTAGAAAATGGAAGACATACAAGACCACTAATTTATTTTGCATTATTTGCATTAGGCTTTTACGCAGATTGATGCAAATTACATAGAGGAGGAAAGAACATCTACCTCGATCAGGGGCTCCACACAAGATCTCACCCCATGGGGTCAAAATGATTACAAGAACGGTGAGCAAAAATCCCAGAACCACACGGGGGGACCTAGTGAATGACCTGTAGAAAGCTGGGACTAATGTGACAAAGGCTACCGTCAGTAACACACTACGCCGCCAGGGACTCATATTCTGCAGTGCCAGACGTGTCCCCCTGCTTAAGCCAGTACATATCCTGGCCCGTCTGATGTTTGATAGAGAGCATTTGGATGTTCCAGAAGAGTATTGGGAGAATGTCATATGGTCAGATGAAACCAAAGTAGAACTGTTTGGTAGAAACACAACTCATCGTGTTTGGAGGAGAGTGAATGCTGAGTTGCATCCAAAGAACACCATACCTACTGTGAAGCATGGGTTGGCAACATCATGCTTTGGGGCTGTTTCTCTGCAAAGGGACCAGGACAACTGATCCGTGTACATGAAAGAATGAATGGGGCCATGTATCGTGAGATTTTGTGTGCAAGCCTCCTTCCGTCAGCAAGGGCATTGAAGATGAAATGTGGCTGGGTCTTTCAGCATGACAATGATTCCAAGCACACCGCCAGGGCAATGAAGGAGTGGCTTCGTAAGAAGCATTTCAAGGTCCTGGAGTGGCCTAGCCAGTCTCCAGATCTCAACCCCATAGAAAACCTTTGGAGGGAGTTGAAAGTCCGTGTTGCCCAAAGACAGCCCCAAAACATCACCGCTCTAGAGGAGATCTGCATGGAGGAATGGGCCAACATACCAGCAACAGTGTGTGACAACCTTGTGAAGACTTACAGAAAACGTTTGACCTCTGTCATTACCAACAAAGGATATATAACAAAGTATTCAGATGAACTTTTGTTATTGACCAAATACTTATTTTCCACCATAATTTGCAAATAAATTCTTAAAAAATCAGACAATGTATTTTCTGGATTTGTTTTCTCATTTTGTCTCTCATAGTTGAGGTCTACCTATGATGTCAATTACAGGCCAGCCTCATCTTTTTAAGTGAGAGAACTTGCACAATTGGTAGCTGACTAAATACTTTTTTTCCCCACTGTATGAGGCTTAAAACTAGACTAAGAAACTGCAGATGAGGAGCTTAAAGGGGTTGTCTCAGGGGCACCTAGGACGACCATACAGGTGCATCTCAATAAATTAGAATATCTTTGAAACGTTTATTTATTTCAGTAATTAAATTAAAAAAGTGACCTCCTATATTTTCTAGATTCTTTACACACAGAGTGTTCTATTTCAAGTGTTTTATTTCTATATATGTTGATTATGGATTACATGTAATGAAAACCCAAATCTAAGAAAATTAGAATATTGTAAAAAAGTTCAGTATTGTAAATTCAGTGTGTCACCTGCCAAGGTTTCCTAAGCCTTTAAATGGTCCCTCAGTCTGGTTCAGTAGGACACACAATCATGGAAGACGCTGATTATGAATTGAATTACTGAATTACTGAAATGAATGAACGTTTCAAAGATATTCTAATTTATTGAGATGCACCTGTACATTACATGGTCAGCCATTTAAAAGCTACATTTCCTCCAGACAACATTTTCCCATTTTCCTTTATGATAAGAGAAGCCGTATACAGGTATAAAGACCCTTTAGAAGCTGACTTTGGAGCCCTACTCTTACCAGTAGGGTCTAATTCTTTCTGGGTTATTCACAAACAACATATTTGACTGTATTGCTAAGATGTACTGCGTGTGCAAAGATAACATTTGTCATGAAATTGAAAGTGGTCATGTTAAAGGGGTTTTCAGGCAACCTGGAAGACCCACTCACCCACCCATAGTCCTCCATTGTGTAGCGTCATGTTCCTTGTTTCATTCTGTGTCCACATTGGCTGGGTTGGAAATAAAGTGACTCAGACTGACATGGCTTTAGCAGTGCCATCACTGGTACCCCTCATGTAATGGGCATGGAGGACTGGGGTAGGTGAGCATTTCTTCTATTTTTATTTTAGCTCACCCCCAGACTCCCAGGGATCTCCAGTTTGCCTAGAAAACCCCTTAAAGTATAGATGTAAGGTAGTTGTCTGAGCTGCAAAAGAAGTTTGGGGTAGCCTTTAACACACTTCTGTGAATAAGCTCTAGCCCAGCACAAAATCTATCACAGGTATCTGGTAATATCTACATATGCAAGAGACAAATGACCCTCAGGACGGGGAGGCTTGGAGCTTTGGCCAAGGTGATCGTAACAACAATTAGTATAAAAGCTTCAAGCCCAAGGATGATGTTTGAATTTTTAGGACCAGCTGGATCACAATATACTGTAAGTATAATTATAATGGAGCACATTTTTCTCTGTTTAGCACCCAATCAACCCTTCCATAGGTGCAAAATATTTTTTTGTATTAGTTGGTTCCATATACAGTCATATGAAAAAGTTTGGGCACCCCTATTAATCTTAATCATTTTTAGTTCTAAATATTTGGGTGTTTGCAACAGCCATTTCAATTTGATATATCTAATAACTGATGGACACAGTAATATTTCAGGATTGAAATGAGGTTTATTGTACTAACAGAAAATGTGCAATATGCATTAAACCAAAATTTGACCGGTGCAAAAATTTGGGTACCCTTATCATTTTATTGATTTGAATACTTCTAACTACTTTTTACTGACTTACTGAAGCACAAAATTGGTTTTGTAACCCCACTGAGCTTTGAACTTCATAGCCAGGTGTATCCAATCATGAGAAAAGGTATTTAAGGTGGCCAATTGCAAGTTGTTCTCCTATTTGAATCTCCTCTGAAGAGTGGCATCATGGGCTCTTCAAAACAACTCTCAAATGATCTGAAAACAAAGATTGTTCAACATAGTTGTTCAGGGGAAGGATACAAAAAGTTGTCTCAGAGATTTAACCTGTCAGTTTCCACTGTGAGGAACATAGTAAGGAAATGGAAGACCACAGGGACAGTTCTTGTTAAGCCCAGAAGTGGCAGGCCAAGAAAAATATCAGAAAGGCAGAGAAGAAGAATGGTGAGAACAGTCAAGGACAATCCACAGACCACCTCCAAAGAGCTGCAGCATCATCTTGCTGCAGATGGTGTCACTGTGCATTGGTCAACAATACAGCACACTTTGCACAAGGAGAAGCTGTATGGGAGAGTGATGCGAAAGAAGCCGTTTCTGAAAGCACGCCACAAACAGAGTCGCCTGAGGTATGCAAAAGCACATTTGGACAAGCCAGCTTCATTTTGGAAGAAGGTCCTGTGGACTGATGAAACAAAGATTGAGTTGTTTGGTCATACAAAAAGGCATTATGCATGGCGTCCAAAAAACACAGCATTCCAAGAAAAACACTTGCTACCCACTGTAAAATTTGGTGGAGGTTCCATCATGCTTTGGGGCTGTGTGGCCAATGCCGGCACCGGGAATCTTGTTAAAGTTGAGGGTCGCATGGATTCAACTCAGTATCAGCAGATTCTTGAGAATAATGTACAAGAATCAGTGACGAATTTGAAGTTACGCCGGGGATGGATATTTCAGCAAGACAATGATCCAAAACACAGCTCCAAATCTACTCAGGCATTCATGCAGAGGAACAATTACAATGTTCTGAAATGGCCATCCCAGTCCCCGGACCTGAATATCATTGAACATCTGTGGGATAATTTGAAGCGGGCTGTCCATGCTCGGCGACCATCAAACTTAACTGAACTGGAATTGTTTTGTAAAGAGGAATGGTCAAAAATACCTTCATCCAGGATCCAGGAACTGATTAAAAGCTACAGGAAGCGACTAGAGGCTGTTATTTTTGCAAAAGGAGGATCTACTAAATATTAATGTCACTTTTTTGTTGAGGTGCCCATACTTTTGCACCGGTCAAATTTTGGTTTAATGCATATTGCACATTTTCTGTTAGTACAATAAACCTCATTTCAATCCTGAAATATTACTGTGTCCATCAGTTATTAGATATATCAAATTGAAATGGTTGTTGCAAACACCCAAATATTTAGAACTAAAAATGATTAAGATTAATAGGGGTGCCCAAACTTTTTCATATGACTGTATGTGATGGACACACTTGTAAGGCTTCAGTCACACTAGCATTTAGGAACTCCGTCTCCCATTACACTTAAAATATGTGGAGAGAAAAATCTGCAAGCAGGACTTTACTCTCCGCCGATTTTGGACGGAAACCGGCCAGACCCCATTATAGTCTATGTAACCACTCTTTAAGTGGATAGGGTTTCTGCTTTTTGAGTCCCCATACAGACCCCAAGAACAGAAACCCGAACGCTAGTGTGAACCTAGTGTAAAACAAAACATTACAATATGTAAATGTATTTGCTGTTCACAATACATATTCTGCCATTCTTGACATTGTATTAGGAGGCCCAATAACTTCCAGGCTAGGTAGGTGGGATGGTTCTGCCAATTCAGTAATATGCAATTTATATACAGTATGCAAGACTATCACATCTTTACTATGGTGAAGGGATTTGGGGAAGTGTTTTGTACTATAATGAATATAAAGTTTATATAAGTGTATAAATTCTGAACACTCCAATGCTCTTCTACATATCCAAGCGACACATCCACCTTTAAAACATGATAAATACCAAATATAAAATAGATTTTTCTAGGTTACAGAAAATAATATGTAAATGTAGTGAGTGGTAGGTTATGTGGAGTGTAATGTTTGTATATACAACTGTATTTAACCCCCTAACAGTCACAATGAAATCACCAAAACCCTCCCGAAAATTTAACTTTTTTAATCTTGCAGATTTTGAAATTATGGCTCAAATAAATATTGCTGACACATAGCTCTGGTGCCTTATGTACATTTTAATCCTTTAGCAATATAACTCATTTTAGCCTTCAACCAGTAGCATTTCATTCCTATGTGCAATCCCACTTTCATAACTCTTTAAATTTTATTTCAGTGTTTTGTGGATACATATGACTTTTCGATCAGTTTTTATTACTTTTTGTTTTTGAGAGGTGAGATGATAAGAAAACATGAATTCTGGCATCTGAATTTTAGACCCCATGCACTTGTCCAAGTGTGCATCTGATGTGGGACCGAGTTTGCAGCAGAATGCACTCGGATAACACTCGGAGTGACATCCAAGTATCAGCCAAGTGAATTCCCTTATGCATTCACGTCTATGGGGGCTTCAGAATCAATCAGTTCCGATGGCACAGATGATTATAGAGCAGGTCCTATCCTGCTCCGTGTAATTGGAACGGAATGGATGTCACTCCGAGTGCATTCCACACTCAAGCAATGTGCGTGGGGCCCTAAGGTTTATGGCATTTATCATGTAGAATAAATAATACACTAATATCAATATACAATAATGAAATTTTATTTTAAGGGGTTGTTACGGATGTGCTGATACCGATTGTGTGTTTTTTGTTTTTTTAATTAAGGTTAATAAGGTTAATAAAATCTGTTTTTACTTTTTCTGTAAAACTAAGGGGTTAAATGGCAACTATACTTTTTGATTAATAATTGAAGGGAGGATAATATCATGAACAAAAGTTTGTAGTAACCCCTTCCCGGGTTTATCTGGAGTGACAGGGACATACAAATAATAAAATTCTTCTCTCCTCCCAGCAGGCTGTCAGCTGCATGTGTTCTCCTGCACACTGTTTAAAGTGCAGCTGCAAGTATATGCAGCTTCACTGTAACCAACGATATCTCAAAATCTAGGTGTGCTACAGACATGATTCTTGGCTTTAAAATAAGACCAAGTGGCTCTAGCCCCTAAAATAAGATTGTGGCTATAGCCTCCTCAGCTCCTGAGTTACAGCCGTTTATAATCACTGCTCCCTAAAGTCTCCTAGAACGTATCCTGCTGGAGGTAAACTGTAATTTACTCTGCTCAAACCCCAAGCAGCATATGTATGTGCGTGTGCGTGTGTGTGTGTGTGTGTGGGGCGGGGGGGTGTTAAAGGGGTATTCCCATGAACATAACCATTTTTAAATTTGTAGATAATTAAAAGTTAAATATTTTTGCAAATATAAGTAATTAAACATTTTGCAGAGTTTTAAACATTTTCTCTAAATATCTTGTGGTCACAGTCTTGTTGTCTTGATCGGTTGCCAGTGGATACGACCATGAATGCAGAAACTTTCTAAGGTCAGAAAATCAGCCATGATTTCCTTATTGTGGCTGGAATATCTTCTGATACATATAATGTCCCTGCCTTATAAACTGGCTACAATACGAAAATCATGGCTGAGCTCCTGACAAGTTCCAGACCATAGAAAGTTTCTGCATACGTTGTCGTATCCATTGGCAACCGATCAAGACAACAGGCTGTCACCACTAACATAGTTAGAGAAAATCTTTAAAACTCTGCAGAATTTTTAGCTACTTATATTTGCAAAAATCTTTAACTTTGCATTATCTACAAATATAAATATGATTATGTTCATGGGAATACCCCTTTAACAATAAGTGCTATTTCACCTTTTCTTTGCTATTGTACAGTGTAATGAAAGCTTTAAAATGTATATACTGGACAGGGGAATTTTATTGTGTTTTTTGGTGTGTCTACATGTATAAACTGTAAGTTTGTAAAAGCCTGTTGAACCTCCCAGGAAAATCCTTAATTACAGAGCAAATCAGAGCCCCATGAAAGAGAGAGAGAGTGAATTTTGACACCTGGGTCTAGCTTATGCAACTTTCATGGGTTCACCAGACAAATAAACATCCCCAGAGCTGAACAACCCCAATTCCATACAGGGGGTGAATTAAACAACAGGTAAAAATTAATATTCATAGGGCCCTTATTAATCTACTGTCCAGTCACAGACATAGGATTAGAATAATGAATCAGGTTTTCAAGCCTGGATACAGAGTCCTTAGAGGCTGACATGACCCCATTGAACTTGAGCCTAATTAAAATATTTCTAAAAACTGCTTCTTCAAGGAAATGGTGCATTTATTGGAACTTTAAATAAGTTATCATTAATGGAAGAAGGAAAACTCACTCTAGCTCCACCTATAGAGCAACAATTTTCTTTGCAACCTAGATACATTTGCTGGTATTAAAGCCAAACCAGAACTTCTTTTCCAAAATCAAAAGAGACTCGTCCGTCCGATGACAACTGTTTCAGGGTTATTGCTCCTCATCAGTGTTAAGCAGGGTACTGGTTTGGCTGGTTGAGAGTTCATTGATGTGGGTCTGAAGGGATATTATTTCTCCTTAGGTAGGATGCCTTTGTAGCTTACCTTATGGTGTGTAGAGTCTAACAGATCACACATGCTCTACTAGGAAATCTGGGAAAAGAATATTTAAATAGGTTTTTCTTGATGTAAAAGGAAAAACTTACTCTAGCATCAACTTTTGAAAGGTATCTTCATATAGATCACATTGTCTAGGATTAAGCCAAACCAAAACCCATAAGCATAGTAGAGCATGAATGGTCTGTTATATTCCACACACCATAAGGTGGTTTGCAAAGGCAGTCTCCCCAAGGAGACATAATACCCCTTATGACCCACATCAATGACCTCTCCAGCCAAACCAGTATGCTGCTTTACACTGATGAGGGGCAATATCACCAAAACTGTTGTTTTAGAAATTATCTTCTTTACTTTTGGAAAAAAATGTTCTGATTTGGCTTTAATCTCAATGTCAATGTCTCTAGGTAGCTAGCTACCTTCCCAATGGTGATGCTAGAGTGAGTTTTCCTTTTTTCATCATGGAAAACTTATTTAAATATTTATTTCCCAGAATTACTAGTAGAACATGCATGGTCTGTTAAACTCTACACACCATAAAGTGGCCTGAAAAGTCAATCTCTGTAAGGAGATTTTTCTCCAAATCTACAAAAGTGACATACATAACAAAGGTATGTTGTTTATCACTGTAATGTGCTCTGTAACACAGTTGTAGCTTGTGGAAGGTGATAGGTTTCCTTTAAATCGAGTGGGTTAAAGGGGTTATATCAGCAAATATGTTGTAACAATGCATTTACTGCATTAGATAAGCCTTACAGATGAAGGTCCACTGGCACTCTGATTAGTGCCGGAACACTCTGCTCAGACTCTTGCTGACGACACAACTCTCTGTCATGTGATCATCCCCACTTTACCTTTTTTTTTTTATCGAAGGTCTCAAAACTGTGCCACCGAAACACCAGTGCATGGAAAAAAGTGACGGGTGCCACTGAAAAAACATGCAAAGGATGCGGTCTATCGCAAAGCCCATCTCAAAAGAGAATGGGTCTCCCGAAACTGTCCCCAAACTCAGAGCCAAAAGGCCCAAGAGTAAGGGGAGCTAGACTAACCCAACTGCCAAGACAGGAGGGCCAGATGTTGCTTGGTTTCGTCCCGAGCTGCCACCACCAAGAATACTACCAAGCCAGCTACTTGCACCAGTCTCCTCAAGGGCTGCCACCCCAAGAGTACTACTGGGACTGCAACTGTTGTCCATCTCCACAAAAGCAGAGACAGACCAGGAGAGCAAGGAAGGAGGGAAACCGAAGGCCACACACTCCAACCCCTAGATTACGGGTAGGACCCAAAAGGGTTTCTGCACCCCTTCATCCACAGCAAAGTGACAAACGGTGACAAACGTGACAAATAAAAATCATGAATAAATAAGTGAATAGAGTGCCAGTGTACTAGCCCGGTCTATCCGCCGGATCTATAAAAATTACCCATTCATGGATAAACCAAGCAATAGGGTTGGTGCAATCAAAAGTGTTTCAAGTGCATGTGCAATGTGCCAGTCTCAGTGGGTTTCCCACACCCAGTGAGATCAGGCACCTCCGGAGCCACCAACCCCAGAGGCACTCGCACTTTGAGACCTTCAAAAGCATTCCCGGCCTAATGGCCTCAATCCCAGGGCAGACGCCAGACCCTGGTGTGGTTCTCTGACTACGTTCACAGTCTTCAGTTGGTTCCCTACAGGGGGTGAACGACTTCCCCTGGCGGAACCAACCTACTAGCTGTTACTGATAAGAACAGATACTACACTTGATCTTAGCCAAAAGGAGTAGAGTGGAGTCGGAGATGTCACAGAGAGCCAGAGTGCTGGCAGACTTCCAGCTCCCTGCTGCGCTCTACAATTTTAATTATGGCTGGGGGACCCTCATCTGTATCTAGTGCAGTGAATGAGCCATTACAACTATAGCCCCACATAACCCCTTTAAGACTAATCTGCTGCTAGTCCTCACCTTCTAGAAGTTTGATGGTTTTTATGTCATATTGTCCCAGCTGGCACAGCTATTTCATTTTAATCCTCTGCAAGACAAATATTTGCAAATCAATAAGTTTTGTGTGTGAGGTTGGTAATATACGTGAAGTAGAGATCAGGAGTGATGTTGACCTTCTCACATCCACAATTATTTACTCAAGTTTACTTGCTCAGCCCATACATTTGTTTGAAAGGTCAACATACTGACATTTCTTGATATGTGGAGGAGTAAAGGACGATCCTTCCATCACGTCTAGGCGGTAATCACAGCAGCCCAATAATCTAATGAATCATTTAAGTTTATGTACATTAAAATGTCACATCTTTTGAAATGTAAAATTTGCTGATCAAATTATTGAGAGACGTATTTGTCTTTAAACAGATTAAATCTCCCAAGATATCAATGTTCTAAGCAGAATTATTAATAAAAGACATTATTGAATTTCAGCAAATTTATTTTACGCATTAAACAAATGTTTTATTCTGGGCGTGTGAGGTTGCTTTAGATCTTTTTATAAATTAATATTTTTATAATTTATAAAAAGTGTGTGCTCTTATTAGTTATACAAACCTAAGCTACTGCAGAACTTCTTTTTTAAGAGAAAAAGGGAAAAAGGGTGCAGTAAAATAGCTTCAAATACGTGTCACAGAAACTCTTTCAGAAGAATATGAACTTCATGTTAGTCAATGGTGAAGCTCTTAAGTACTTTCCTCTTCAAAAAAATAATTCTCCAGCATCTGGGTGTGAATTATTCAGCACATTCATAGTATACACCACAGCAACAAGTACAGCCCAAGACATCACTTGAAGCTCCTGAGGCTCAATGCAAAATACGCAACAGGGTCTCCAACCCAACCATAGAATGTGATAGCTGTAATATCGCTTCTTTATGTAGCATAGTAGCCCCTTAAGGCTCTAGAGTTCAGGTCTGAATATTCCTTCTACACCCCTATAGCTATCTCTCTAGGTGTAGCTACAGTGCCGCTTAAGGGTGAGTTGCAAAACTTTAGATATGGAATCTGCACTGAAATTCTAGAATGAAGTACAGTACAGTTAGTGAATGGGGTTAAACACACCCGTTCCCTCACAACATAAAAATCAGTAGCACGCTCTTTCTGTTGCGAAAATGTCTCAGATTTTCTGAGTGGGTTTTATTCATTGCAATGAACATGAACTGTGATTTTCATTTCAGATTTTGATGAGGATTTTAATGTGGATTTAGTTCAGAAGAAAAATTCTCAAAGTGAGAACTCGGCGTAACCATTACACCCACGGTGTAACCCACAGCGTTCCCTTAACTGTTTAAACAATATAGCCTCATAACAGTTTCCACCAGTAGTACCCTCATAACTGTGCCATATAACTCACCATAGAGCGCCCCCTTTATGTAATTTTAACAATTCACCAGTAACTGTGAGCCACGAAATTCATTAGTTTACAATGCTGTGTAGTAGGAGGCAGTGGGCCCCCTACATACTGGGCCTCTGTGCACATATAGTATGTTGGCTCCTGACGACTCAGAAAGGCCATTGAGCTGCTCTTTTGCTTTATCGAGCATATTCATGTAAGTGGCCAGTCAGTTGTAATTTATGTGAAAGTCTTTCTTTACCCAACTGTATTTGGTGTAATCATAGCAACTAAATGTCAGACCACAGGTATAAGGTTTGGCTGGGTATTTCAGCGAGCCCATGCCAGGTCATTTCATGGGCTACTCAGCTAAAACCTGAGGTACTAAACATTGGGGATGTGTCTTAAGCTGATATCTTAAGCATGTTAGACATAATGTACCATCATCATCCCTAGCACTATATTTTCTCTAGTTTAGCCATCAGCTGAATTGTAACAAAGCAGAAAAATTTGTATCTGGTAAATATGGCAGGGTGGACTATTTGAATTTTGTACTCTATACCCAAAATCTGCACGGAAGGCTCTGTACCACATGACTACTATAGTCATCGCTATTTTTACTGATTTAATATTTCATTTTAACCTATCCTTTTAACCCATTTCCATCTGGGGCACATGCCACAAGATAAGACATTAAAGGGGTATTCCCATGTACATAACCATTTTTTAATTTGTAGATAATTAAAAGTTAAACATTTTTACAAATATAAGTAACATTTTGCAGATTTTCTCTAAATATCTTGTGGTCACAAGTGGATACGACCATGGATGTAGGACCTTTCTAAGGTCAGAAAATCAGCCAAGATTTCCTTATTGTGGCCGGGATATCTTCTGATACATGTAGTGTCCCTGCCTGATAACCCAGCTACAATAAGGACATCATGGCTGGGTTCCTGACCAAAGAAAGTTTCTGCATTTGTGGTCGTATCCATTGGCAACCAATCAAGACAACAAACTGTCACCACTAAGATGGTTAGAGAAAATTTTTAAAACTCTGGAGAATTTGTAACTACTTATATTTGCAAAAATGTTTAACTTTTAATTATCTACAAATATAGATATGATTATGTTCATGGGAATACCCCTTTAATGCCCAATAGATGCTGGTCTCAGAAGGCATCTATCTTGAGAACAAAGGTCGACCCCACTCTCATCGCTGCAGTGAATGGCAGGTACGGTGTCATGCGCAGCTCTATCTATTTACTCCTATGAGATTTCTGTGAATAGACAAGTCACCCTGCTATCCTGTAGATATGCCATAAATGGTAGGTAGTGCCATTAGTTTCCACTTTTTCCTTACATTCCAGGAGCTATCATTTTTATTTTTCTGTCACTGTAGAAGTATGAGGGATTGCTTTTTGCAGCATGAGTTTTGAACGGCATCCTTTTGGGTTACATATAAGTTACGTAATAGCTTTTATTATTTCTAGGGGGAAGGAAAGCAAAAATTACCCAGCAATTTCACTATTTTTTTCACTGTGCTTTATAAATCAACTCTGTTCTGTGGGTCTGTAAGATTACTTATTATATAGTTTTTTATTGCTTGGCCAAAACACTTTTTTTTTTAAATAAAATACTTTGTTTCTGTGTTGCATTACATGGGTAGGAGGAGCATACAATGGAGTGATCCTCTGTTTTACCACTTAGATGACATGGGGCTCAATTGCTGGGATTGGAATTATCTGTGATCCTGGCTGTTGAAGCAAGATCACCAGGTTTGTCACTCTCAGGATCACCATGACGATAATATATATTGAGGATCATGAACAGGTAGCTGTCTATGACGTACACTTTCATTAGATTTTCAAGTTTAATGTAAAGGATATTTTATTACTATGCAAATGAGAAGTTCTACAACTTTGTAGTATGTCTTAAAAGGAGCCTTTCAGCAGGAAAATCAGTACCTGAAGGTACCCTGTAGGGTCGTTTTGACACTTTCCAAAGATGCCTTTCTTATTCTGCCATACAGCTTCATTTTCAGAAAAATCAGTTTTTTTTGTTGCAGATTTTGCTGTGTTTTTTTGAGCCAAAGCCAAGAATGGCTACAAAAGGAATGGGAAATATATAGGAAGAACATATACTGCTACCTTCTGCTCAATCCAATCCTGGCTTTGGCTCAAAGAAACACTGCAAAATCTGCAACAAAAAAAGCTGTGTTTCTGCAATGTGGGGCCTCAGCCTAAGGGTTGTTTTTTCTCCTGCCAGTTCTTAGCTCCCCACTATAGATAACCAACCCTAACTGCAGACAAACTGCGGCAAAGTGGTAGATATCACTCAAACAATGGGGGTCGGAGCTGGTTAGTTAGTTAGCAGAAGGGAAACGTCTAAGAGCTTCCTTTATATTTGCCATTGCTTTTCAAGCCACTCCTGATTTTGGCTCAAAAAACTGCAGCAAAATCTGCAACAAAAAATGTTGCATTTCTGCAATATGAGACCTCATACTTAGGGTCAGATTATTACATTCTGCATATACCTTACTTGTGTCAAAGTGAACTCTTTCTGCTGAGAAACATTTATTCTATATTCAAATGATCAGTTTGGTGCACTTGAAAAGGCGTCCCATCTTCTGGAGCACTGTCTTATTTTGTAGTTGCTTCAAATTTTCTAGGGGTAGGTCTTTCTGTTTTGCAGATGGCACTAGGTGTCAACCACAAAATGGGTGCCCTGGCACATGTGACGCTACCCTAAGTGTACTGAAAAGCTTACTCACTATGTCACTTAACCAGCCCTATAACAGCATATAAGTTGTTTAAAAGCAATTTTGGTGGTGGTAGACTCCCTTTAAATGTAAAGAAGAGTGTTCTTATTCTCTGACTGCAAATACATATATTTGGAATGGTGAAGAATTGAGACACAAAGTATATTAGATATTGCAGAACTTTTCATTTATACAGTGATTAAGCATTATTTACATAAAACTGAGACACAGAGATAACTATATACAGAATCTGCATTTAGTCATTGTAATGATAGTCTCATGAAATCCACTACTCTTCAGTTTACCGTAAAATCATATTACTAAACCTATATCTGCGGTGCTAATAACTTGTTGCGTTGCCTAGTCCGGCCCTTCAAGCTCTACATGTGTAATGAGAAATGAGAAATGAATTTGAAATCCATTAGGAAATTGTAGCAAATAGAAATCCCGCAGTAATCCCCAACCGGCAAACTGCATATTAACTAATTTGTGGTTCTGTAGCCCAAGGGAATGAAGTGGAAAGTGTAAAATCCAATTGTAGCATTAGATAGTAAAACACACACTTTATAAGCAACGTTCAGCAATTGAAAAAACTGACAATTTTCTCCTTCACTTCCCTTAACAGTGCTTTAAAATTGTTGCTGTGAAACCTCAGCACAGTATACCGCTTGTATTTCATGACTGCTACTTCAAATTGTTGGTTACTGCTTTTATGCTTTTTTTTTAATCCACTGAGACAATGAAGAATGATATACTATCAGGAGAACAAAACCAAGCTGACCTTTGAAAACGCAGTGAATGTTCTTTTAGTGTGTAGAGAAATTTCTAGTGAGCCTGCCAATTTCTGGAACAATTAGACAGAATACGACGAACATTGCTGGCGAATGCCGACAGAAAGATTGTATTGTTTAACTACAAATAGACAGGAACTATACAAAGAGTGATGCCATCTATTAGCAAAGGGTATTCCTATTTTATATATGATGGAGTCTGATTTCCTGTGAGTGACAGGTCATAGCACTAATTTAGCACTGGGTTTGCTTCACTGTTTTTCCCTGTAGAGCTATGCTCAGGCTACCTATAGTGCAAGGAACTGCAGCACAGCCCCCATGCTGAAGTTCCCTGCACAACTAGGCAACTGGACGCTATTGTGAAGGGAAAACCTAGAAGGGGATATAGGGCTAAGCTAGCACTGTGATCTCTACAATATCAGGATCAGTCGGGGTTCCAGAGGTTGGACCCACACCAATAATAAAGTTATAGCATAATCTATAGCCTTTCACTTTTCAAGATGGATAAATGACATATATACATGTGCATCTCAATAAATTAGAATATCTTTGAAACGTTTATATATTTCAGTAATTAAATTAAAAAAGTGACCTCCTATATTTTCTAGATTCTTTACACACAGAGTGTTCTATTTATTTCTGTAAATGTTGATTATGGATTACAGGTAATGAAAACCCAAATCTAAGAAAATTAGAATACTGTAAAAAAGTTTAGTATTGTAAATTCAGTGTGTCACCTGCCAAGGTTTCCTAAGCCTTTAAATGGTCCCTCAGTCTGGTTCAGTAGGACACACAATCATGGAAGACGCTGATTATGAATTGTATTACTGAATTACTGAAATGAATGAACGTTTCAAAGATATTCTAATTTATTGAGCTGCACCTGTATGTATCGTCTCTGCCTGTTCGGGTCTCTACGCCACCCTCCACTCGCATGCTGCGGCGAAGGAGGCGTGTTCAGTTTGATTCCTTGCTTAAGGTTCTTGTTGCTCAGTCTGAACACTGTCCTAGACTATGTCATTGATTTTCAGCCACACCAGTCTCCTGCACCTTGTTTCTTTCTGCTCCTCAAATAGTTAATTTTAGTCTTGCCTGTGTGATTGATAGCCTGTCTGCCAATCAAGTCTGGGGCAGGTCCTGGACTTGCTATAAAAAGGTCATCAGCCCTCACATGGTTGCTGGCTATTGAGATTCTGTCCTTTGACTTTGTCTCTGCTAGCTCCTTTTTCTGCTATTATTGTATTTCTGACTTCTGACCTTTGTCTCCCCCTGTGACTACTCTCTTGGATTTAGTTTTGGTACTGCACTGCTTGACTGTTACCGACCCCTTGGCTAGCTGACCTCTCTTTTTTTGTTGTTTGTCCTGTCTGCGTTCTGTGTTGTCACTTATATAAAAAAGAGACTGTCGACCAGTTGCTGGCTGTCGCCTAGGACTGATCGGGCAAGTAGCCAGGGACAGTGGGGGGGGGGGGGTTCAGCTTTAGGGCTCACTGTCTTGTTGTGCCCCTCCCCTCAGGGTTCACCAGCAGCTACTGGGAAATTGCTCAACTGGCAATTCCCTTACAATATATCTATGATATTATCCTGAATTATATTCCTACGGTCCCTAATGTAAAAAATACAAAAAATCTAAGCACAACCAAATACCAGAAAATGATTTCTCTACACTACATTAAAATGAAATTATTAATAGTAACATTGAATTCTTTATAAAAGATTGTGTTATAGCCTAGAGGAGAAAGGCAAGTGCAATGCAGATTATATTCCACTAGGGGTAATAGACACAAATTATCTCATGATGGAAACGATGCCCTAGAGTTGGAAAAGGTATAGAAGAGAGCCACAAAACTGGTAAGGGGCATGGAAAACCTTAGTTATGAGGAGAGATTAAAAGAACTGGATTTGTTTAGTCTTAAGAAGAGACATTTAAGTAGACATATGATAAAACTTATAAATATGTAATTTCCCATACAAAAAATATGGAGAGTTGCTCTTCCAAGTAAAATCCCCTCAAAAGACAAGGGAGCATTCTATCTTTCTGTACTGTAAAGACTGTGAATCTGCGGAATAGCCTACCCCAGAAGCTGGTCACAGCAGTGACAGCTTGCCCTTTTACAGCAAAATAGTATTGATGCTCATGTCACTACATAGAATTATTCTTTTCCTTATCCCATCCCTTTATCTATGTCCTTTTCCCATCCCTTGGTTGAACTTGATAGACTTATGTCTTTTTTCAACTGTACTATGTCACTATGGGGCATAATACTGTGTGCAGGGGCCGCTATGGGGCATAATACTGTGTGCATGAGCCATTATTGCGCATAATAGTGTGTGCAGGAATGCAGTTTGTGCGAGGGGAGGGGGGCTGGAGGGGGCGGTCCGGGGTAGTGGAGGCCCCATGTCAAATGTTTGCCTTGGGGCCCGGCCATTCCTAGTTACACCACTGGTACTATGTAACTATGTAATTGTACTGTACTATGTAACTATGTAATTGTACTGTACTATGTAACTATACTATGTAACTATGTAATTGTACTGTATTATGTAATTGTACTATGTAACTATGTAATTGTACTGTACTATGTAACTATACAATGTAACTATGTAATTGTACTGTACTATGTAACTGTACTATGTAACTATGTAAGTGTACTGTACTATGTAACTGTACTATGCAGGGACGTAAATACTGGGATAGCAGCGGTAGCGGCTGCCACAGAGCCCGGCATCTTAACGTGCCCGTAGCCCTGTGGCAGCCGCTACCGCAAACCCCACAAACACTGCTATCATTATACTCTGGGGTCTTTTCAGACCCCTGAGTATAACGATCGGGGGGCCCAGGGGAGGTGAGGGAACATAGGAAACAATGTTACTTACCTCTCCTGCGCTCCGCAGGCTTCGAGCCTGTTTGGTGACGTCCCAGACGTCAGCCAACGTCATTATGTGTCGCGACGCTGGCCTGACTCATGCGAGATCTGGTCCAACATTGAAGATGGTTGAAGTAGCGCACTGGAGTACATCAGAGCCAGGCTAAGGTAAGTAGTATTGTTTTTTATGTTTGCATCCTCCCCTGGGTCTCCGATCATTATACTCTGGGGTCTAATAATCATTCATGGGTGGTCCACTATGGGGCATAATACTGTGTGAATGGGGCCACTATGGGGCATAATACTGTGTTCAGGGGCCACTATGGGGTATAATACTGTGTGCAGGGGTCACTATGGGGCATAATACTGTGTGCAGGGGCCACTATGGGGCATAATTCTGTGTGCAGTGGCCACTATGGGGCATAATACTGTGTGCAGGGGCCACTATGCTGCATAATACTGTGTGCAGGAGCCACTATGGGGCATAATACTGTGTGCAGGGGCCACTATGCTGCATAATGCTGTGTGCAGGGGACACTATGCTGCATAATACTGTGTGTAGGGACCACTATGGGGCATAATACTGTGTGAAGGGGCCACTATGGGACATAATACTGTGTGCAGGGGACACTATGAGGCATAATACTGTGTGCAGGGGCCACTATGGGGCATAATACTGTGTGCAGGGGCCACTATGCTGCATAATACTGTGTGCAGGGGCCACTATGCGGCATAATACTGTGTGAAGGGGCCACTATGGGACATAATACTGTGTGCAGGGGCCACTATGGGGCATAATACTGTGTGCAGGGGCCACTATGGGGCATAATACTGTGTGCAGGGGCCACTATGGGGCATAATACTGTGTGCATGGGCCACTGTGGTTCATAATAGTGTGCGCAGGAATGCGGTCCAGGGGGGCTGGAGGGGGGCGGTCCGGGGCCCCCATGTCAAATGTTTGCCTTGGGGCCCAGCTATTCCTAGTTACGCCACTGGTACTATGTAACTATGTAATTGTACTGTACTATGTAACTATACTATGTAACTATGTAATTGTACTGTACTATGTAACTGTAGCTATGTAACTAAATATAGATAAAAGTTAATTTGCACAACCCAATATTTTTATTTAACTTTTAAACTTACCTCTTAAATATGAATATACAGTGCCTTGCAAAAGTATTCGGCCCCCTTGAACTTTACAACCTTTTGCCACATTTCAGGCTTCAAACATAAAGATATAAAATTAAAATTTTTTGGTGAAGAATCAACAACAAGTGGGACACATTTGTGAAGTGGAACGAAATTTATTGTTTATTTTAAACTTTTGTAAAAAATAAAAAACTGAAAAGTGGGGCGTGCAATATTATTCGACCCATTTACTTTCAGTGCAGCAAACTCACTCCAGAAGTTCAGTGAGGATCTCTGAATGATCCAATGTTGTCCTAAATGACTGATGATGATAAATATAATCCACCTGTGTGTAATCAAGTCTCTGTATAAATGCACCTGCTCTGTGATAGTCTCAGGGTTCTGTTTAAAGTGCAGAGAGCATCATGAAGACCAAGGAACACACCAGGCAGGTCCGTGATACTGTTGTGGAGAAGTTTAAAGCTGGATTTGGATACAAAAAGATTTCCCAAACTTTAAACATCCCAAGGAGCACTGTGCAAGCAATCATATTGAAATGGAAGGAGTATCAGACCACTGCAAATCTACCAAGACCCGGCCGTCCCTCTAAACTTTCATCTCAAACAAGGAGAAGACTGATCAGAGATGCAGCCAAGAGGCCCATGATCACTCTGGATGAACTGCAGAGATCTACTGCTGAGGTGGGAGAGTCTGTCCATAGGACAACAATCAGTCGTACACTGCACAAATCTGGCCTTTATGGAAGAGTGGCAAGAAAGCCATTTCTCAAAGATATCCATAAAAAGTCTTGTTTAAAGTTTGCCACAAGCCACCTGGGAGAGACACCAAACATGTGGAAGAAGGTGCTCTGGTCAGATGAAACCAAAATCGAACTTTTTGGCCACAATTCAAAACAATATGTTTGGCGTAAAAGCAACACAGCTCATCACCCTGAACACACCATCCCCACTGTCAAACATGGTGGTGGCAGCATCATGGTTTGGGCCTGGTTTTCTTCAGCAGGGACAGGGAAGATGGTTAAAATTGATGGGAAGATGGATGGAGCCAAATACAGGACCATTCTGGAAGAAAACCTGTTGGAGTCTGCAAAAGATCTGAGACTGGGATGATCCCAAACATAAAGCAAAATCTACAATGGAATGGTTCACAAATAAACGTATCCAGGTGTTAGAATGACCAAGTCAAAGTCCAGACCTGAATCCAATCGAGAATCTGTGGAAAGAGCTGAAAACTGCTGTTCACAAACGCTCTCCATCCAACCTCACTGAGCTCCAGCTGTTTTCCAAGGAAGAATGGGCAAGAATTTCAGTCTCTCGATGTGCAAAACTGATAGAGACATGCCCCAAGCGACTTGCAGCTGTAATTGCAGCAAAAGGTGGCGCTACAAAGTACTAACTTAAGGGGGCCGAATAATTTGGCACTCCCCACTTTTCAGTTTTTTATTTTTTACAAAAGTTAAAAATATCCAATAAATTTTGTTCCACTTCACGATTGTGTCCCACTTGTTGATTCTTCACCAAAAAATTTAAATTTTATATCCTTATGTTTGAAGCCTGAAATGTGGCAAAAGGTTGAAAAGTTCAAGGGGGCCGAATACTTTCTCAAGGCACTGTACTATGTATTTGTACAATTACTATGTATTTACTATTGGGATCACCCCCATTACAGTTGGGTGGCATTTATATTGGTTTCACAGCTTGTCTTTCTACAGAAAAAGGCCCTTTTTGGCGATCTGTAGTGTGTCGCACACAGATGACAGAGTTTGGGGTAGCATCTTGTTACTGCCACAGTTTTTGTGAAACAGAAATGAGTGTGTCACTTGAGGAGTAGAAGTAAACAGGTTAAATGACTTAGCATGTGTGTTACGTCATGTCAATGAAAAGCATGTGCAGTGCTATTTAGCCTGTGGGTGTATACTGTTAAGGCTGATGTCTTATAACCCTGAAATGTCGGGATGGAGGGGGGAGAGCTAGGGTATGTGTATGACATGACTGATGTGACATCCCTGATCATGAGATTTGGTGCTTCTAAGTACCCCATTTGGAATGGAATGCATGCTACAACTTCACCGGAGATAGTCGAGCTCTATTCGCTGCTTATCTTTGCTGTTCCCTAAAGTTGAATGGAGCCGCAGCACACATTTGCAACCAACACATTTGTGAGGACCCCCCCCCCTCACTGATCTAGAAGTTTTCCCTTTCCAGTGGATGATTCATTATTACTAGAGTACCCCTTTAACAATGAACCATCTTCTTAGAAACTGAAGACTAACTGTTCTTTTTGTCCTCATGTTCAAGTAATAACAAACTTACTAAAGTGACAACCAATATGGATGCTCTTCTAGCTGCCACTGTTACAACAAAAATAAAAGGAAATATCTCTGCAACTAAAAGAAACATATTTACTAAACTTTGACTATAGTTCTATCTTCAGATTTACTAAGATAGGTGGGCGTAGCCTAACCTTCATGGAGTGAAGTCGCTCACTCTTTGAGCTTCTCCTAACATCCTGCTTCTTCATCCTGATGGGACCTCTGCTGATTGACCCATTAACTCTGCTGGCTGTGCTCCTGGACTGGGAGGACCTGTGTTGCTGGTGGTCATTGGCCTCTGACCCTTTCTGTCTGACCTGCTGGGACCCACTGTACAGTCCAGCGCTGGAGTGCCATGTGAGTGACACCTCCTGTTTCCCTGCCAGGGCTGCCTGTCCCGCCTACACTCTATCATCTGTGCCCCCGGGCCCACCATCAGGCAGTGATGACAATGGGCTCTGAGTTGGGCGGGATCACCAATCTTAGATGGTGCTGCAGGACCACGTGGAGTGCATCTCTCCCCTGCTGCCTCTAGAACCTTGCTGTTGACTCAACTTGGATCCTCCTGTTCCTTTATTGGCCTGCTTTAGATCTCTTTCACTGGATTCTATAGCAAGGTGGGAAACCCCCTATAAGCTGCTCCTCTTTTTTTTATATATATATATATATATATATATATATATTTCCATTATGTATGTTCTTTATCATGTTTATCTTTAATTCCTTATATCACCCCTTAGCCCACAGACAAAACAGAAAGGGGCATCCTCCCAGCCAAGACAGAATCCCTGCTTTACATATAACTGTGATCCCCAAACAGTAGCAAGGGAGCCACATGTGGCTTTCAGCCCGTCTGTATGGCTCACCATGAATATCTTTGCTTATGGCCATAACCACTGGTCAAACACAACATCACAGCAGTGCCAGATGAAATAATACAGTATAAGTGACCAGTATGTCCCATTTAACGTTAAAATATCTGCAATTATATAATAATAATAATAATAATAATAGTCCTTTAAGAGTCCCACAATGGGGAAATTCAGTGTGTTACAGCAGCAAAGATAAGCAGATACAAATACAAATACAACATGTACAGGAATGTTCCAAGGTAAGAGGCATTACATTGATAGTAGACAGACAGATAGGAAGTAGCAGAGGAGGGGGGATTTAACAGGCAGAAAGATATTTCAGTTCTCTGTATAGAGTGATCTCCGCTTAGGTCGGTGTTGGTTGTACAGCCTAACCGCGGTGGGGAGGAAAGACTTCCGATAGCGCTCCTTCTCACACTTAGGGTGGAGCAGTAGGTCACTGACAGTACTGCCCAGCGCTATCACAGTCTCATGCATGGGATGGGGCTTCTTCTTCCGCATGGAGCTCACCACGGACAGTATCCTTCTGTCACCCACCACCTGCACTGGGTCCAGGGGGCTCCCCAGGACAGAGCTGGCCCTTCTAATCAGCTTGTCAAGTTTATTTCTGTCCCTGGTTGATATACTGCTCTCCCAGCAGGCCACTCCAAAGAAGATGGCTGATGCCACTACCGAGTTGAAGAAAGTCCTAAGAAGTGCCCCCGGATTCCAAAGGCTCTCAGCTTCCTAAGCAGGTAGAGCCTGCTGTGGCCCTTCCTGTACAGGACCTCCATGTGATCTGCCCAGTCCAGCTTATTATTAAGGAGCAAACCCAGGTACTTATAGGTGTTCACAATCTCGATGCCCATCCCCAGGATGTCCACTGGTTTAGGAGGGCATCTGCATTTACGGAAGTCCACCACCATCTCCTTGGTCTTCCCCGCGTTAATCTTCAGGTGGATATCTGTGGTTTTCTAATTTATTTTTCCAAGTGTATGGTTTCTTGCTTCTTTATTTATTATATGTGGCTCCCGACCACCACTCACAGTTAAAAGTAGCTGACAGTGTACAAAATGTTGTGGCCCTATGATGTATAGGTACCCTCTGCTTATCATGTGGGTCTGTTGTCCTATTGTGCACCACTATGGATGGAATGTCGAACCTGTTTACAGTCATCTGATGTTTTGTCACTATGGACATTATTTTAGTTAACATGGAAATGCCATAGACAGAACTGGAGACGGATTGGTAATGTTTTGTCATGATACTAGCCACTATCATTTGGGCAGTACTATCAGTGATCGACTACTTCACCCTAAGTGTGAGTAGGAGCGCTATCGGAAGTCTTTCCTCCCCACTGCGGTCAGGCTGTATAACCAACACCGACCTAAGCAGAGATCGTTACACACAGGATTAAAGGATTATTATTATATAACTGTAATTCTGTAAAAGACTGATAATTTATACACTTGGAACAAAACGATAGAAAATGCTAGTCCCCTCACAGATGTCCGAGTACCTCAGGACTCTCCAACTAGACCCGTCTCATCTTAATAAGTGAAATACCAAAATGTATATTTTATGGAAACGTTCTAGATGAATGCCCTAAATCACTTGGCTCCTTTGAAACTTTCTACAAGTTTCTATAGTTCATTATTGAGGCCAAAGACTGTGTAATGGAAAGATATCTCCATGACAATGACAGAGAATATTGCTGAAATGTCCTTCCAACAAGATTATACATCATAGCAATGACTGTTATAATGTTCATTGAATGTAAAGTTTCTCCAATGCATCTGACAATCTCAGTTTGCTACACTGATCTCCAATTATTGGAAGGACATGGCATTCTCATTCTGCGGCCAGATTCTCCCTGATAATGGAACATTATCTTAGATAAGAAATAGAGACTTAATTTTAGATATCTTTATTATGTGTCCAATAACTTGGGTCTGAAAGACCATGTCATGATGTTCTCTGAAGGATGGCAAAAAAGATCAGATACTTTTCTTTCAAGTTTTGTCTGCAGCACACTTTAATCTTATTTTTGTCTATCTTCTTTTTCTTCTCATCTTTTCATTACTAATTAATCCCATATTGTGGCATTTGTGAAAATCAAGATCTGACCCAGACAGGTGCCTGTATGTTCCAAGGAGGTAAATTAAACAGCATGTTAACACTTCTTAATGAGGTTGAGACAGCTTGAGAAAGCTTATCTAGGAGCCTTTGTTTAACAAGTCTATCAAAATTGTATCCATGTTTTATCACAGGTAACAATCTTAGAGATGACCTGTCCTTGATGCTAAAGAATGCCAAGTGCTCTGTTACAGATGGTCTGGAGAATGTGCATTATAAAATGGAGATGCTGTCTTAGATCAGAAGCTATCTGATTCTTAATTGTTAGGTTTTCTTCTTCCTTTGAAGTTCTATTTGAAGCACAAGCACGGTTATGTTATATTGTGTTTTGTACTTGTTTTCTAAACTTCAGACTTATTGTTTGGTTTTGATACAACACAATGTTATAGAAGAAGGCAAAGTAAATCTTGTAGCTCTGTAGTATATATATATATATATATATATATATATATATATATATATTATGTTGTCAGGATCTGGGGGTGCTGGGGGGTTGGCATGGACACAGACTCCAAGGTAATAGTCCAAGTATTGAGTTTTATTCACTCAAACACTCATTGGTACAAGAAGCATAACAGAAAACATAAAATAAAAACCTGCCCGTCTGGGCTCTAACTGAACAGAAGTGGGTTACCTCACCTAGAATAGAAACAAGTTTGGACAGTCAGGATTGTCTCCAGCAGTAGCAACCCTCTTTGTGGCTTTCCAGCCAAGCTCTGCCACAGTCTGCTCTCCTAGCAGACTTCTTATTCCCCCCTAACGAGGACAATCCCAGTCAGCTGGGTTTCTCCAGGAGTGTCCACAAGGTGTGGACTGGAGGGGATGGGAATGGCAGGTCCCACTACCAGGCTACCCGCCATTCCATAAAAATCCAGCCCAGTGCACAGCACTTAAATAATGCTCAGCAAACATAATTGTCTGCTGAGAGCAAACTCTCTGGATTTCTCTCATCTCACCCATCTGAGCAATCTGGGTAAGATGTACATCCCTTCCAGTATCTTACCAGCCATCGGTTTGCAAAATATATATATATTGTGACAACTTGGGGAATTAGACTCAAATGGCGGCAGGCTCCTGGTCCTAACAGCGGTGGTTCGTGGTACTGGGCGCCGGAAAATATAGGGTTCAGACGGTCCAAGTGAAACATAAAAGTGGCTTTATTCAGCTCAACTGCAACATAACAAAACAACAAAAAAACCTATGCCACAGTTAGGGCACTCACTGACTCCTTGAGTCCCTAACTAGCCTCTGGGGCAATAAGAGCCTGACTTAGTCTTTGTAAGTCCTCTCTGGATCCAAGCCCTCTGGGACAGACTGCCTCTCTGTCCTAGGCTGGTCCACCATTTCCTGCTCCAAGCAGGTTTCTCCAGCCTTCTGGAGATACACGCCCCACCCAAAGGTGTGGCTGAGGGCCTTTTCAGGGCTGGCCTGGGTCGCTCCCTAGCGCCCTCTAGGTTCATACTCTCACATACCCTCCCCCTCAGATCACTACCCATGGGGTGAGCTACGATGGGACAAGACATATGTCGCCGTCCCTCTTCAATCCTATACACTTGTCCAGTGTCTCTCCAGATGTCCCCATCTGGCGGTCTCCTCTTCCAAATACCGCTCCGTCGAGTTCTCAGTTCTCTCCTCCCTTTAAATGCCACGCCAAGATCCTGGCCATTCCGTGCAAAGGCAAGTTCCGCTTCATCACCTTCACAACTCGCCATACAGTGGATCACATCATTTTCATCACATTTCTCGCCATAGTCTTCAGCCATCCCATTGCATGACCTCGATTCATCTAGTGAATAGCCGCAAGAATCTTCATCTTCTCCTATCACGAATCCACAGGAGCTCAGATACCAGCTAACACGTACTTCATGCACATCAATGTCTTTAGAGTATAAATATTTCACGGGTACTTTTTCTGTAACCTTCATCTCAAAGCAAACTTTGCCATCACCATCAAGGCTTAGAAGTTTAGGAGACATAGGCCGCTTGCTGTCCTCTTTGTTTGAGATACACAAGCTCTGTACCGCAATATCTTCTCCTTCTGCACAAGGGCCATACAGTACACCCTCACATAATAGATCACGCTGAACTACATTTTCTGGTATGTCTTTAACAACGGCCACATCATATATTGGAATGGTTTCTGTATAATGCTTCCACACCTGTACAGCAGCAGGACAACCACTTCCATACTCTAGTCTTACTTCCTCTTTCTCATACGCATAACTTTCTGGAGGCATGTTGCGGTGCTGTGATAGATTACAAAAATTTTCGTGCCAACTCCTTTCTGACAGTACAGGAGCTGGTGACATCGTCATCTCAACGTTCTTCAAGTTATTTTCATTCCCTGTGCTAACACTGGAGGGCTGGGACACCAAGTTTTCACCATCACAGTTTTTTCTGTCAGTACCCAGATGCTTTTGGGTTACATGTTCTGGCTGTCTTAATGGCTCTGCTTTCTCTGCCTCTATGCTGGCAGCTTTCTCTAATTCTAAAACCTTCTGTAGCGCACAAATCTCTGATTCCAGTTCCGGAACTTTCTTCACTGCCACATTTTTCTGCCCAGCCTCCATCTCAGTTTTTACTATTGCAACTTGCAGAACTTCCTCAATCTTCCTGACACCTTCTATGGCAGCAGATGTAGATGCCATCTCTTTATCCACTATGCCTCCTAACTCTAGGATATTCTGCAATGTTCTTTTAACATTTGTCAGGTCAGCATCCTGGATAATATTTTCTGCTTCCCCCACTGTTCTCTGAATTATATTGGATTGACCCTCCAACATCTTCTGATAAAGCTTCTGCTCATCTGCAGACTTTTTGTCAAGTCTTTCATTCAAGTCCCGTATCTCAGTGGCTCTCTTATCTTGCTCTTGGTTGAATAAAGACTCTATTTCTTGAATCACATTTTTCAGGGATAACAGCTCTGATTCTTTAGAGGTTAACAGGCTCTGCAGCGAGTTTCTCTCATCTTCTAGTGCTGCCAGCTTTGAAGATAGTGCAGATGCCGACTGTTCCGTATTGGATAAAGACTGCTGCAATCGATCCAATTCTTCTTTTTTAGATTCCACTTCGGTTTTTAACTGTTCAATCTGAGAAGTGCGCTCTTCCAACTTTATTTCTGATTCACGCTTCACTTGACCCATCTGAAACTCCAGCTGTTTCTTGATTTCCTCCTGCTTGTTCACTTGCACCTTTAATTTAGCAACAAGCATTTTTAGATCTACAATCTCAGCAGATAAATTAGACAGGTTTCCTTCAAACTGAATCCTCATGTCTTCTGTCTGGAGGTCCAATTCTCTCTTGGCCTTTTCTAGCATCTCATAAGCATTAGCTTTGTTCTCATACAATATCTGCACAGATTCCAGGTTTTTCTCAACTTCATCCTTGGAGCTAACCAAATCCTCCATTTCAGTGCGCAGTTGCTTGTTGAGCCTCTCTAACTCGGCCTTCAGTTCAAGGGCCTCTTCTAGGGAGCAAGCCAAGGCAAGAGCTTTGGTCTCTTTTCCACAAGCCTCTGCTTCAGCACGGTCATGTTCTTCTGCATATCTAGCAGAAAGAGTCTTCTCTTCCCCAAGCAGCTGATCAAACTTTTCCTGCTTCCTTTTCAAATTTGACACCATCCGATGTTGATGATTGTGATGATTCCACTTAAATATGGCTATAACTCAGAGATGTATTTTGATCTCTGGGTATAGTATCTCCCTTCTTACCTGCATTTATTCATAATGTGCGCAGCTATAAGCCTAGGTGTATATTGGCAGTAGTAGCAACGTTGTAACAATGGGGCTTTGTATCTATCCCAGCAGGGCTCCATTGTATTCCTACACAGCCCTGAGTGATCAAACAAACACCTGCATTGTCCAGTCTGCACTGATAGATCAGACCTGGTTGATAACATTGTATCATTCCACTTGGTCTCAGCTCTATACAAAAAATCTGGACTTGAGTGCGTTATTCAATCAGACTTGCTGCCGCCGGTGACCTCATTCTGGGAGGTGGCATAAAGGGTATAAAAGATGAGGTAAGAGGCAATGGGAGGAGTTTTGGGCTGAGACCATCACAGACTACAGAGTTATTACAGAGATCACAGACAGACCATGAGGAGAGGCTGCTGTGATGAGCATGCAGGTTGGAATGCTGCTACTTACTATGATCAGACTACAAGAGACTATTACTGAGAGATTGGGCTGAGACTACAAGAGTTTACTGAGAGACTGTGATGAGAGCATGCAGGCTGGAATATACTGTGATGCCACATGCTAGGAGTTAATGCTAAGCAGCCTCCACTGGAGAACTCCACATGCTATGTGTGAGTGTTGGACTATAGAGCCACATCCAGGAGATGTGTGGTAAAGTAATTATTTCAATGTTATTCCCTTTTTATTTTTATTGTACTGTATATTGTAACTAGTAACTGTTAATGCTTGCATACATCTGCATATCTGTTCTGAACTGCATGTGTTAGATGTTAATACCGACCCATTTAGGGGTTAATAAATATATAAAATTTGGAAAGCTTGTCTTGTATTTATCTTGTGAACCCGACACTCACTGGTGGTGAGTGTGGTTTTTATATGAAAGAAGACTCAGGGGTGGCCACAGCGGTGTTGGCGCACTGAGGATCTTTCACAATGATCAAGATCTACACCTACATCTTCTAGTTCCTGCTGCAGTCTAATTTTCGTCTTCTCAAGTTTGTCATAAGCCGCAACCTTCTCCTCAAACCATTGAGTTGTAGCTTCTAGCTCCTTTTGCAACTTGTCCTTTAGTTCTTCAACAGAGTCCAAGGACCCAACACTATCCTCCATTTTTTTCTTCATATCAGTCGCCTGAGCCTGTAGGGTTGAAATCTGCTTTGTCAAATCTCTTCTTGCTATCTCCTTTTCCTCTAGTTGCTCAAGAAAACCATTTTTCTCCTCTTCCATTTGTTTTAGTTTCGTACTAAGGTCAAGCTTCTGATGAATTTCTTCTTGCAAAAGTTCCTGAGTGTCCTGAAGCTGAGATTCTAGTGTAGACAACTCTTTGGAAAGTTTGATAAACTTGCTGTCTGCTTGAGAAAGAAGCCCTGTGACATTATCCAATTCCACCTGTAGTCTATTTGCTTTGTCTAGCAGTTCTGCTTGAAACCTGTCCCCTTCTGTGACTTTTAGTTGCAGCTCTTGAAGTTGAGTCTCTACTTTTTTATAACTCTCCTGTAAGGCTTGCACTTTCTGAGCATGGACAGACGACATCTCCATCAATTCTTTGTCTTTATTTTGCACCAAAACAGACAATTTCTCCTTATCTTCACAAGATCCTGACAGCGCCCTCTCCAGGCTGCATATTCTAGCTTTGAGTTCCCTTTCTCTTTGTTCCAGAACTCCAGCTCTGCTCCGCCATTCATGGATTTCACTATTTAGGCAAACCTGCTTTAGTGCATGCAAATTTTGCTCTGACTGCAATGTCTGCACCACAGATTCTAAATCACTCTCTTGGTCAGAGACATGTTTCCTCAGCTCTGCAATTTCATTTTCTTTATCAATTAATGCAGCCGAAAGTTTTTCACACTTCCTCACTTGGTCATCCAAACATTCTGACTGATACTGCAAAAATTCACTTCTCTCACGTTTAGCAGTTTCAAGGTCATCTCTTAATTTTTCAATGACACTCTCTTTGGCAATGGAGTCTTGGACATGCTGCTCCTTTAAATCCTGCAATTGCTTCTCAAGCACTTGCTTTTGCTCTACGCTCTGTACAACTTTATTAGCTAGAGCACATTTCATTTCAGCAAACTCCTTAGTGACACAGTCCATTCCAGGCAAACCCAGTACCACATTTTCACAATGACTAGGATATGAACTCTTTACAGTTTCAAGCTCTTTCTTTAACTTAAGGTTCTCTTTTTCTGATACCTCAAGTTGCCATTTCCAATCAGATATTTCATCTTCATAAATGAACCTGATGGTTTTAATCTCATCTTGAAGCTGCTGCACCATAATATTTTCATCTTTGGCGCTCTGATGCACTCCAGTATGAGACCTAGTCATAGTCATAGACATGCAGTCAGCAGTGACATATTCTTTCATAGAACAGAGGTGCTTTAGAAAAACTAAGTCACTCTCATGCAACCCTTTATCTTTACTTGCATTCCACATGATCTGTTCCGGGTTTTGTGTCTCTCTGCATTCAGACTGCTGCACTAATGAACCTGTGCAAGACTTCTCTGCTTTTTTACAAGCTGAAATTCTCTTTTTCTTGCCCATGGTTTACTAACAAGATTACACAATATTCCACAGCAACCTTGGGTTCAACCGGTAGCAACTTTTTGCTATCTTCTGCAGTCACATGTATTCAAACAGTTAACTTATGTGGCACTACAACAACCAGCATTTTCTTCTGTCCTCCACAGAAAACACCAACATGGCACCATAGCCTTTCACATAGACTGTTTGCAATAACCAGCTTCTATACACATTGCTCACTTTCTTGCCATCAGCAAACACTTCACAGACTTCTGTGCCACAGTATACACAAAGTCCATTCCCTGGATTCCTCTTCCAGAGTTTTACTTTCACCAGGTTTTACAAACACATTGCTATGTTGCAATTCACTCACCCCCCTCCTGGGTTTCTTCAGTTGAAATCACAGATTTCTTCCAGCTGTAGGCCACAATGCACACTTTGCAGTACTGCAATCGCAAACCACTTGTCTTCCAGGACTTGCGTGGATCTCTTTATGCGCGCGATTCTCCATCATATGTGACAACTTGGGGAATTAGACTCAAATGGCGGCAGGCTCCTGGTCCTAACAGCGGTGGTTCGTGGTACTGGGCGCCGGAAAATATAGGGTTCAGACGGTCCAAGTGAAACATAAAAGTGGCTTTATTCAGCTCAACTGCAACATAACAAAACAACAAAAAAACCTATGCCACAGTTAGGGCACTCACTGACTCCTTGAGTCCCTAACTAGCCTCTGGGGCAATAAGAGCCTGACTTAGTCTTTGTAAGTCCTCTCTGGATCCAAGCCCTCTGGGACAGACTGCCTCTCTGTCCTAGGCTGGTCCACCATTTCCTGCTCCAAGCAGGTTTCTCCAGCCTTCTGGAGATACACGCCCCACCCAAAGGTGTGGCTGAGGGCCTTTTCAGGGCTGGCCTGGGTCGCTCCCTAGCGCCCTCTAGGTTCATACTCTCACAATATATATATATATATATACAGTATATATACAGTACAGACCAAAAGTTTGGACACACCTTCTCATTCCAAGAGCTTTCTGTATTTTCATGACTTTAAAAATTGTAGATTCACACTGAAGGCATCAAAACTATGAATTAACACATGTGGAATTATATACTTAACAAAAAAGTGTGAAACAACGGAAAATATGTCTTATATTCTAGGTTCTTCAAAGTAGCCACCTTTTGCTTTGATTACTGCTTTGCACACTCTTGGCATTCTCTTGAGGAGCTTCAAGAGGTAGTCACCTGAAATGGTTTTCACTTCACAGGTGTGCCCTGTCAGGTTTAATAAGTGGGATTTCTTGCCTTATAAATGGGGTTGGGACCATCAGTTGCGTTGTTCAGAAGTCAGGTGGATACACAGCTGATAGTCCTACTGAATGGAGTGTTAAAATTTGTGTTATGGCAAGAAAAAAGCAGCTAAGTAAAGAAAAACGAGTGGCCATCATTACTTTAAGAAATGAAGGTCAGTTAGTCCGAAAAATTGGGAAAACTTTGAAAGTGTCCCCAAGTGCAGTGACCAAAACCATCAAGCGCTACAAAGAAACTGGCTCACATGAGGACCGCCCCAGGAAAGGAAGACCAAGAGTCACCTCTGCTGCGGAGGGTAAGTTCATCCGAGTCACCAGCCTCAGAAATCGCAGGTTAACAGCAGCTCAGATTAGAGACCAGGTCAAAGCCACACAGAGTTCTAGCAGCAGACACATCTCTACAACAACTGTTAAGAGGAGACTGTGTGCAGCAGGCCTTCATGGTAAAATAGCTGCTAGGAAACCACTGCTAAGGACAGGTAACAAGCAGAAGAGACTTGTTTGGGCTAAAGAACACAAGGAATGGACATTAGACCTGTGGAAATCTGTGCTTTGGTCTGATGAGTTCAAATTTGAGACCTTTGGTTCCAACCACCGTGACTTAGTGCGACGCAGAAAAGGTGAACGAATGGCCTCTACATGCCTGGTTCCCACCGTGAAGCATGGAGGAGGAGGTGTGATGGTGTGGGGGTGCTTTGCTGGTGACACTGTTGGGGATTTATTCAAAATTGAAGGAATACTGAACTAGCATGGTTACCACAGCATCTTGCAGCGGCATACTATTCCATCCGGTTTGCGTTTAGTTGGACCATCATTTATTTTTCAACAGGACAATGACCCCAAACACACCTCCAGACTGTGTAAGGGTTATTTGACCAAGAAGGAGAGTGATGGGGTGCTACTCCAGATGACCTGGCCTCCACAGTCACCAGACCTGAACCCAATCGAGATGGTTTGGGGTGAGCTGGACCGCAGAGTGAAGGCAAAAGGGCCAACAAGTGCTAAGCATCTCTGGGAACTCCTTCAAGACTGTTGGAAGAACATTTCAGGTGACTACCTCTTGAAGCTCATCAAGAGAATGCCAAGAGTGTGCAAAGCAGTAATCAAAGCAAAAGGTGGTTACTTTGAAGAACCTAGAATATAAGACATATTTTCAGTTGTTTCACACTTTTTTGTTAATTCCACATGTGTTAATTCATAGTTTTGATGCCTTCAGTGTGAATCTACAATTTTTATAGTCATGAAAATACAGAAATCTCTTGGAATGAGAAGGTGTGTCCAAACTTTTGGTCTGTACTGTATGTATATACACACACACTTTTTTTTAGGATAACCCACACCTGTGCTAAAGCTACTTTTTATGTTGCAGATTCTGATGTGTGTTTTTTTAGCCAAAGTCAAAAAAGGCTTGAAAAGGTATGGGGAATATAAAGGGAGCACCTCTTCTGCTAAATCTACTCTTGGCTTTGGCTCAAAAATCCAGCAAAATATGCAACAAAAAACTCAGCTTTTTCGCAATCTATGGCCTTAGACTGGGTTCACACTACCCACACTATCCATTGCGGTCTTCATAGGATGACAGCAACGGACTTTAACAGTTGCAGAAAACGGTCACAGACTGAGCGCATGCAGGACTTTTTCTTCTGTTACACAAGTAAACAAACATGACGGAAGGTAGCGTCCATCATGTTGTTTACATTAGTTTCTGCAACAGTTAATGTCCGTTGTTGTCATCCTATGGCGGAATACAGCAATGGACATTAACAAGGGTAGTGTGAACCAAGCCTTAGGTTACATTCGCATGACAGTGAACAGTTTTTTTAACGAATGTCACATGGCAGCATTAACTTGACTGTCAGTGAATCAGGGCTATTCTCATGACTTTTATTTTGACGGTCCTTTGTCACGCACTGTCATAATATAGGTCATGTCTATTTTTGGCCGTTTTCACAGATTCCTCCATATACTGAAATGTATAGGGGATCTGTGAAAACAAGTGCCCCTTGGGTGCAAGATAGCCCCGAAAAATGGATGTTTTTTACAGCCGTTGTGCACCTTGGTCATGTGCATCTAGCCATAGTCTTTTTCAGCTTTTCCTAGTTGTTAGAAAATGTATCTATCTATCTATCTACACAACAAAACAAAAGAGGTTTGGACTGCACATCCAAGTGTGAACAGGTGCATGCTACAAGGGTAATATGCAAATAAAAAAAACTGCAACTGCACTCCGCACACAGTAGCAGGACTTATGGTAATAGAAAGCCAATAGGCACTACTAATATTGATAAAATCACCTAATATAATCTATAAATTAGAGATTCTTTGTTATACACATTTGATCAAATACTAATAAGCCTATCTATCTATCTATCTATCTATCTATCTATCTATCTATCTATCTATCTATCGAGAAAGACATTACAGATATTGATACTGCAGTGTATCAGAACAACAGCAAAACGTGGGTGCGCTTATATTGAAGGTGTGTTTCCTATTTTGAAGTCAGGCACATGAAATAAATTGACTATACAACTGACTATATCCCTGCTTCCCAACTTCCCATACTGTCTTGTACTATAATCACTATGCACAGTATGAGACAGGGATTCAGGGATTTCGAGCATCATGGATTACTATCCTGCTAGTAGTCCCTCTCTGGTATATTTTTCAGGCTAGTAAATCCGACACACACATGGACCAAATTTCACAGGTGAAACTCGGTCGTGTGAATGTGAGGTTAGACTGACTCACCATGAGATCCTCCACTGGACCTACCCCACTAATAGAATTAAACCACTATCCACACTAACAAAATAAAGACCAAGCAAACTAAAATACAGACTATAAACCTCATGAAATTATAACACATTTTACTGAAATCATTCTCCTCATTGTAAGGATCCCTCAGATCTTGCATTCCGTCTCGCAAAAATTCTCTGTTGTAACATCAGACAGGAACTGTTTAGTTGTTGGGATGGACAAGATAGGGAGGGGGGACCTTCACATACAGAGAGTTGTCCTGGGCATTCCATATGGTGTTTGTATAGGTTTAAAAAAAAACCATGCCTGCTTTCTTCCAAAAACAGTGCCACATTTGTCCACAAGTTGTGTGTGTTATTGGAACTAATTTCCATTCCCTGAAATGCCAGTGATTTGCAATACAACATACAATCTGTGGACAAGTGATGCTCTGATTGGAGGAAAAAGCAACCATGATATTAGAATCCTGTACAACCTTTGAAGGGGAGTCTACCACCTACCCCAAACATATTCAGCTGCTACCACTGCATTACAGAGCACATTACAGTGCATTAAATTTGGAGGAAGCAACTAATTCTTATGCAAATGAGGCAGTGGGTGCACTGCTGGCGGGCCTATAGCTCTGGGAGCACTACTCTTGCTGCTTAGGTAAGATAGCTGATGTCATAGCAGCGGGAGGATCAACGCTCACTGCAAAAAGGGAGCTGAAGGCCAGACTCGAGTGCAACAACTGCCTACTTTGCATAAGACTTAAAAGTTGTTTTTCTCCAAATCTACAAAAGTGACATACATAACAAAGGTATGTTGTTTATCACTGTAATGTGTTCTGTAGTATGGTGTTGATAGTTGAGTATGCTTTGAGGAGGTGATAAATAAACTCCCTTTAAGCTAAAGCCCTAAGTAGCGAAACGCAAGAAAAAAAAAAAACAAAAAACGCTACAGAAAAAAACATGGTGGAAACGCATCACCTTTTTTTTCTTCATAGTTTTTCACAGCAAAATACCTATACGGAAAACGCCAGCATTTTCACAGGTATAATTGGCATGCTGTGATTTTCAAAAATGCAAGCATTGTTGAAAATGCAGCTTTTCCACTGTGGATTTTTTCTGCAATGTGTGGATGGGATTATCTAGAAACCCATCCACTTTGCAGGTACTGTAAAATGTAGCGTTTTTTGCCGTGGCGTTTTCGCAATGTGGGGCCCCTTACTTTAAGTGGGTTTTTCACCTCATACTTCTTCATACTACAGATTTTGAAGTTGATGGACAATCACTATTACAAGCCCTAATGTGGAATAAAACAAAAGGAATTCTCCGATCATGTCAGATACTTCCATATCATTACAGTTAAATAAATTTGCAGTGTTATAAACATATGTAAAACTGTACAAATTCTGTAAAACACTGCTATGAACATCAAATAGTTAACAACGAAAGAGCATGTAAAAAACGCAGCATGTTTAATGGATGAGCTTTTAAAGGATGAATGAGTAACTATACATAAGAATCTATAAGTAAATCCTCACTTGAACATTATAGACCAGGGATAGGCAACCTTCTCTGTATGGCCGATTTAAATTAAAAAAATCACAGATGAGATACTTGGAGTGGCACGCAATAATTTTGAGGTAGACAACCCCTATACTAAAGTCATATACCACAAACCATAACACAAAAGTGCTGCCACATGCGTTTACTGCTATTTCCCAGGACGCACCTGTACTTTCCCAGTAGAAGCAATGAAAATACACGTGCAGCCCCCAATTAGTGGTAAATGTATGGCAGTACCCTTAGGGTGGTGACACATAGCTGCTATAGCTGCCTCCAGTCCTAGGCCACTGGTACTTTCAGTTCAAAGTAAAGCTGCATTCACATGGTGCGTTTTTGCACAAATTTTTGCAAACATTTCTATTATTTGAAAACTGCCTGCGTTTTTTGTGCAAACACAGACTGTCATACAAAATAATGTCCCATAGTGGCCTCCACACAGTATAATGATCCATAGTGGCCCCTTCACACAGTATAATGTCCAATTGTGGCCCCTCCACACAGTATAATGTCCCATAGCGGCCCCTTCACACAGTATAATGTCCCATTGTGGCCCCTCCACACAGTATAATGTCCCATAGTGGCCCCTCCACACAGTATAATGTCCCATAGCGGCCCCTTCACACAGTATAATGTCCCATAGCAGCCCCTTCACACAGTATAATGTCCCATAGTGGTCCCTTCACACAGTATAATATCCCATATTAGGCCCTCCACACAGTACAGTGTTCCATATTAGCCCCCCCACAGTATAATGTCCCATAGTGGCCCCTTCACACAGTATAATATCCCATATTACGCCCTCCCCGCAGTATAGTATGCCATAGTGGCCCCAATGAATTTTCCGAACATTTCTGTTTTGGTTTTCATCACTCACGAACTATTATTATACTCTAGGGTCTCACTAGGAGAGGTGATCAAACATAAAAAATAATGTTACTCACCTTCCCTGGACTCAAGCACAGCTTCCTGTTCTCTTTGGCACTTCTTTCTGACATCAGTGACCTCTGATTGGGTCTCAGGGGTCACATCGGTGTCATTATGCATCATGACGCCAACGTAACCCCTGAGGCCCTATCAACAGTCTCTGACGTCAGGCAGAAGCACCAAAGAGAACAAGGAACCGCACTGGAGCCAGTATAGGTGAGTAACACTGTTTTTTAAGTTTGATCGCCTCCCCTGGGTCTCCGATTATTATACTCTGGGGTCTGAAGAGAGTATAATAATACCAGTTTTGTTTCAGATGTGTCGAACATAGCCACTGGGCTGCCAAGGAAATATGTCTCAAAAGCAGCACACGTGATGGGGGTTGCCCTTGTTAGAAGTTAGTAGAAATAGTAGGCTGTGTTCACATCTGCATCAGAGGCTTTTTCATTATAACAAGAAGCCATGACACTGATGTGAGTAGAGCCAAATCTCCTGCGTGTACTGATAAAATTAACCTGTTGATAACTAGTGACTGTAGATATGGTAACCAATGGGATGAACAGATGCTATTGCTGAAAATAATTCTGAAAGGAAATGTATCGACAGTAATTTTAAGGTGACAGCCATCTTTCCTGAGTAGCTGCTCTAAGCGTGAACATAGATATTTGCTTTACAGCAGTCACATGGACATGCAAAAACTATTGTCTGAAGAAGAATCATCGGGAGGGAAGGATTAATTAAGTTTTGTCCTGATAATCCCTGCGTCTCCAGAGAATGTGCCCAATGTATGATGAGCACAAATACATCAAACATCAAATCCATCCTCAAATGCATTAAGGATTTAGTAAGGTGTGGACTAAAAAATTAAAATTGAAAAATGGCTGCGATGGAAAGGGGTAATAGTCTGTACACTGGCACTGTGCACCTCACATTATCATGTGACTGCCACCTAATATAAGCTTTATTTGTGTGCATTTGAAATACTAGTATACACCCCTTATGGATTGTCTTCATCCCGCATGGAACCATGGTTTTATCTGATATCAGGCAAGTGTGCCTCCATTTTTCCAGTCATGATTTTCTAAGTTGTCCTTTTGCAGTAATTTATCGTTGTCTGTTGTGTAACTACTTGTACCAATAAAATGTACACTTGGAATTGGTTGTCTTGTACAATATCTTGCATATTTCTATTATATGGTTCTTATATGATTACAGTAGATCCGACAACTAGACTAGAGTAAGGCCTACATATAAATAGGCTTAAAGGTATTAACCCCACCTTGATCAACCTAACAAAGATATACGATTTGCCAAAACCAGACTCAGGTGCAAAGTGGTGTATCGCAACTGCCAAAGGGGTAATTAAAAATGAAACAAAAAAAAAAAAAAAAAAGAACCACTGCTGCTCGTAACACATATAAATGTAATGGATAAAAAAATATTTCACCTTCTGATATGTGTTCTATAATTTATTGTGAATACAATGTGGTTAGATGAGATTTGCAAATCATTGCATTCTTGTTTTCTTAACATTTTACACATTGTCCTAATTTTCTTGGAATTGGGGTTGTGCTTACTTAACTTGACACACAGATCTTGAGGCTGAGTTCATATGATGCAGCCATAGTGCCATTGTAGACCACTTGTACATGCTGTTGGTGAGGTATTATATAAAATGATGTTGATCTTTCTTGGTGAAAGAAAGATCAACGTTTACTCCTCACTTCTGGTGACATATCTCCTAATCCTGGACCACCCCAGCAATTCCCTGCTGTCAGATCTTTCCGCACAACCGTCATCAGCACATGGAACCCCCTAAACCTTACACCTATCTTAACAGCTCCTGCCCCTCCCCGGTGCACTATGGAATGCTCGCTCTGTACGCAACAAACTTGACTACATCCACAACCTCTTCATTTCTCATAAATTTTCATTTCTTGGTATTACAGAAACGTGGATTACACCCTCAGACACCATCTCCCCTGCTGCTCTCTCCTATGGAGGTCTGCAATTCTCGCACACTCCCTGCCCCAACAATAAACCTGGTGGAGGTGTAGGCGTACTCCTGTCTGAGAATTGCTCCTTCTCCCCAGTCCAACCGCTACCTGCTCTCACCCTCCCCTCCTTTGAAGTGCACTCTGTTTGCATTTACTTGCCCTCCAACCTCCAACTGGCCGTCATATATCGACCACCAGGACCTACTCCTGCCTTTATTGACCACTTCACCACCTGGGTAATGCACTTGCTATCCACTGACAGCCCCACCATCATCATGAGTGATTTCACCATCCCCATTAACACAAACCCCCCCCCCCCGCTTCCAGTCTCCTGTCACTCACCGCCTCCTTTGGTCTCTCTCAATGGTCCTCCTCTGCCACCCACACAAAGGGGCACGCATTGGACCTCATATTCACCCACCTCTGCTCTCTTTCCAACCTCTCTAACTCTCTGTCCACACTCTCTAACCACAACCTGCTAACATTCTCTGCCCTCTCCTCTGTAATAGACCCCCAAACTCTCTGCACGCTTTCAGACTCTCTCCTACCACTCGCTGACATATTCCCACTCCAGGACGCAGATACCGCTGCTGACTTCTACAAGTCCTTGACTCTGTGGCCCCCTTCACTAACACCAGAACCCGACCAATCAAAAGACAGCCCTAGCACACTGACCTGACTAAAAAACAGACGTGCCTCAAGGGTTGCAGAACACCACTGGAAGAAAAGCCATTCCCAGGAGGACTTCCTTAGGTTTAAAGAGACAGTTCTCACATTCAAGAATGCACTCACCTCTGCAAAGCAGGTCTACTTCTCCACACTAAAATCTGCCCTATCCCGCAACCCCAAACAGCTAATCACTACCTTCAACTCCCTTCTCCGTCCTCCTGCGCTCCCTCCGACATCACTTATCACAGCTGATGACTTTGCCTCTTATTTCAAAAGCAAAATTGACACCATCATAGACAGTCTCACCCTACACCCCCGACAACCACCCCACCCAACTGTCCTGTGCTCTTCATCTCTAACCTGTTTCTCCACCATCACTTATGAAACGCTCTCCACCCTAATCTCTAAATCCCACCTCACCTCCTGCGTGCTTGACCCGATCCAGTCACATCTCATCCCCAAACTCTCTGAAGTCATTACTGTTGCCCTAACCCATCTCTTCAACCTATCCCTAACCAATGGATTCTTACCTTCCACCTTCAAACATGCTACCATCACGCCTATACTTAAGAAACTCTCCCTCGACCCGTCCTCTCCAGCCAACTATCTCCCCATCTTACTGCTTCCGCACGCCTCTAAATTGCTGGAGCAACACGTCCACTCCGAACTATCTTCCTATCTCTCATCCAATATGCTCTTTGACAGACTACAGTCAGGTTTCAGACCCCACCACTCCACAGAAACTGCCCTAACCAAGGTCACTAATGACCTTCTAACTGCCAAAGCCAAACGTCACTATTCTGTCCTCCTCCTCCTCGACCTCTCCTCTGCCTTTGACACAGTCAACCATTCCCTCCTGTTAGAAATGCTCTCATCCCTTGGCATCTCAGACCTGGCCCTTTACTGGATCTCTTCATACCTCACCAACCGCACATACAGCGTCTCCCACTCGCACACCACCTCCCCGCCACGCCCTCTTTCTGTAAGTGTTCCCCAAGGCTCCGTCCTAGGACCCCTCCTGTTCTCCATCTACACCCTCGGCCTTGGCCAACTTATAGAATCCCATGGTTTCCATTACTATTGCTATGCTATCAACACCCAAATATATCTCCTTGGACCAGACATTACCTCTCTGTTGTCCGCTTTCTCAAACTCAACATGGCGAAAACGGAGTTCATAATCTTCACCCCTCCTCGCATGACCCCCCTACCTGACCCATCTATCAAAATTAATGGAACCACTTTCACCCCAGTCCCACGGGCCCGCTGCCTTGGGATAACCTTAGACTCTGACCTGTCCTTCAAGCCACATATTCAAACCCTCAACACCTCCTGCCACCTCCAGCTCAAGAACATCCAGCGAATCCGCTCCATCCTCACCCCTGAAACCACAAAGATGCTAGTCCACGCCCTCATAATCTCCCACCTAGACTACTGTAACACCTTTCTCCATGGCCTCCCAGCTAACACTCTCGCCCCCCTCCAGTCCACCTTAAACTGTATTGCTCGCCTAATACAACTCTCCCCCCGTTCTTCATCAGCCGCTCCCCTCTGCCAATCCGTTCACTGGCTACCCGTTGCCCAGCGAGTTCAAATTACTAACGCTGACATACAAAGCCATCCATAACCTGTCCCCTCCATATATCTCCAACCTAATCTCCCGCTACCTGCCCGCACGTAACCTCTGATCCTCCAAAGATCTCCGCTCTGCTCTTATCTGCTCTTCACACAATCGTCTCCAAGACTTCTCCCGTGCATCCACCATACTCTGGAACTCATTACTAAGACACATAAGACTATCCCCCACAGTCACAAGCTTCAAGAAAGCCCTGAAGACTCGCCTATTTAGGAAGGCCTACAACCTCCAATATCGCTACTGTCACCACACCACCACCTGATCAGCTTCTACCCCCACCTTCTGTCTCTATACCTCTTCCCTCATAGATTGTAAGCCCTTACGGGCAAGGCCCTCTATCCCACTGTTCCAGTTGGTCACTGTTAGTACTATCTGTTTTGTATATTTTGTGTACCGTATGTAAATCCGCAAATGTAAAGCACCATGGAATTAATGGTGCTATATAAATAAACAATAATAATAATAATAATAAATAATAATAATAAATAAAAAGTGCAGTTTTAGCCGCAGAATCACGTGATCATTAACAGGATTTTATCTGCCTTCTGCTGAACTGTTTACCTGGTAATAATTTGAATACTGCACCAATAGCATATCTGCACCGTTCTCAGCTAAAACATGTGAACACAGCCCTAGACTCACCAAAACAACAGACTCCAGACTAGACACCCAACAAAAATAAAAATACAAACTCCATACCCCCAAAGAAGGTATAGACTCCACACCTCAAAATAATTACAGACCTCAAAATGATTACAGGCCACATACTGAGTCAAGAGGTCTCAAAATAACTAAATGCCCCAGATGAGAGAAGTGGTACTGTGCACCATCTATGCATACAAGGCAAGAGAAGTGGTGCTGTGCATACAAGGCAAGAGAAGTGGTACTCTACACCATCTATGCATATGTAGGGAACTGCCATTTCTACTAGTATATAATGTATCTGGCTTCTTTGCCCCTGCAGTTTGGCTTCAGAGACCCCAGGCATTTAGTGCAAGTTTTGTTTTGTAAATACAGTGAGTCAGACACATGTGAGGCAGAGCTGCTGGGGGGAGAGATGTGAGCAGAGCTGCTGAGACAGACATGTTATGTCTGGGGGAGTCTAAGAGCCACTTGTTCCTCTTTACTTCACAGTATATAGTTAGGTATGTGTTACCCCCTATATACTCACAGGACCTAGCTAGTAACCGTAGTTAGGGATCCATATATATATATAGTTCAGGGCAGTGATAGGTTAGGCTTCCGAAGGCCAACTAGCTAGTTAGAGGCCCGGTGGCACTAGTAGTTTAGCTGGCAGGTTAAGGACTCAGTGTTAGGGTAGTCAGGCCTGCATCTACTGCCGTCACCGTCGCCCTGTTTGCTGCCTGTGAAGAATCTCACCATCATCATCATCTCCTGATCGGCTGTCTGTCATCTCCTGGAAGAATCCGAGGATCCACAGTCATCCACAGGGGCCCCTGCATCTCTTCTGTTGCCTGGAGGTATTGTGCACTGGACTCTTGCTATATATCTATATATATACCCGGGTATATAACCTAAGACGGTTGAGGACTTGCTGGTTGTTGTAGTATTTCTGTGTTCTGAGTATATTTTATGTATGTATTATTACCCTGTTGATTCTTATAAAGCTACTGTTATAACCTTATGTGGTATCTGTATGTATTCTTCAGACTGTGAGATTAGTACAGTGATCCTTGTTAAGGCTACTAACTGTACCTCATGGGTAAGTCCCAGGAAGAGATCCTCCCTGTAATACAGAGGCTCTATCCTGGGTGGAGGCACTGATATATTTCATATATGTTCCCACTCTTCCCTTCAGCGAAGGCTTCAGGTCCCATTATACACACAGGTCAGCGCCAGAGTCTGTTGCGGGAGGGATAATACTCATACCCCCCCCCCAAATAGGGCTACACATACAAAGCAAGAGAAGTGGTACTGTGCATACAAAGCAAGAGAAGTGGTGCTGTGCATACAAGGCAAGAGAAGTGGTAGTCTACACCATCTATGCATACAAAGCAAGACAAGCGGTACTGTGAATACAAGGCAAGAGAAGTGGTACTGTGCACTAATCACAGAACTAGAGCAGATACTGAGAATTAAACCCAGCATACAGGACAAGGGAAGCGATGTTGCTATATATACATGGCAATAGATGGAGTACAGTGCTGTGTATTGTCTCTATATATTGGGCAAGAGAAGTAGTACTGTGCAGTGTCTATACATACAAACCATGAGGAGTGATACTATGCGCTGTTGGTATATACAGAATAAGAGCAGACACTGAAAATTACACGCAGTATACAGGACAGGAGAAATAGTAGTAGCTATGCCTCTGTGTTTTAGTAAGGCTATAAAAGAGAAAATATTCTTTATTTCTATCCAGGCACATTAGAATTTTCCTCCATTTTTTAAACCTCATAAAGTTTTGGAATGATATTATTTGATGTCTGTGAACATTTTAGATCTTCAGCAGTAAGACATGATGTCTCCTGCAAGCACTGTTTCCTATAAACTGTGTGTTCTGGGTATGATAGAGTTAACCATTTCAGTCCTTGCAGAAAGGCAAACCTGCTTTTGGGCTTCTTAACCTCCTTTTGACGCTGTTTTCACTCTTTCCTTTCACAGCACTCAGTTTAGAGGTAACATTGCCTGCAAGACCTTTCCTTCCCCTACCTGAAGGCTACCAATGATTTTTAGTTAGCAAGCTGGGGGGTATCAGAGGTATATGGTGAAGTCCCGGACGTGAGGGTTATGATATCAATATATGCCTCATATCATGTACATGATAAAAATGCATAATATAATTGCATTTCTTTTTTTTTTTTTTTTTTTTACACAGTTCTATTATTTCATATTATCAATTACATCATTGGCCATATTAGTGGTTGTGGCAAAAGATTGGAACCACTAGGGCACATTTATTATGCCTTGCATGCGAATTTAAAGTTGTACAAGCCATGAAAAAGTCACAATTTCTGCGCAAGTTAGGTTTTTGCGGGCCACAGGTCCTGCCAGATTTATGATCATTTATGTCGGAAAACTGGCATAAATGATGTCTGAAATCTTTTCAGTCTCTGTCAGCACATGAGATATGAGGGCTGGTATTGAAAAGACAGTCTTCCAAAATCTGCCCCATTGTGTATATTTTGTAAGTTAGTACTTTCTTCTATCCGTGTTTCCATGGTGACTATTATATAGTAATAAGGTAACATTATAATCTCTAGCCGTCTAAAATTCTTAATCACACATTTAAAAGAAAAGTCAGGCGCATTTTAGAAAGTCGCTTCTCAGGTTCCACTTAGGGACCGACAAATTTTCAAAATGTAGGAATCTTGGTGCCTCATTGTCTTTGAACCTGCCAGGAGACAGGAAATCTCAGAAACTGCATATATGTTCTAAGTAAACTATCATTAAAATCCTTGGGTGGTCCTGGAGGGATTTGGACACTATTCATAGAACTTTTTTGTGATTTAACCTCACAGGCCTACACCATTGTGATCTTCTGAGAAGTCTAAATACTATTTTAGAGATGAACTGTATAATTTTTCCCATTGTCAACAGCAGCAGAGGTTGCCAGATAACTCTGACCTAGGCATTTTATTTAGTGATCTTGAGGTGCCAATGAGTTGCCATGGCCTTCAGTGGCTTGGCCTGCCATGACAGTGAAGCAATGCAGTATATTAAAGCGTAACTAAACTTTTGGGCAACTTTTGATTTTCTGGCAGTTTTTGTGTCATTAATAAAATTTGTAAATTACTTCACAAAATTTTTTTGTCTCCTTTCTGTGAAATCCTGTATTTTTTAACTCTTTCCCTTGCTTCTCTATTAAGAACTGTCCCCTGCTTCTCACTGTGTATCAAGAACACAGTGCACTGCATTATTGATTAGACCCTATAGGGGGTCTTGAACCCCGGTGGGTGTGATCACTAATGCATTGCACTGCAAACTAAAAATTACAGAAAAAAAATAAAAAGCAGAAAAAAAAAAAATATAAAAATAAAAATTGCCCCCTTTCCCTACAATGCATATTAAACTACATATATAAAGTAAAACACATACACATGTGCCCTTTGCAACCAGAGGAATCAGTTGCAGCTTTCTGTGCATCTTGGAGCAGCTTTAAATGCTAAGTCATAAAGTGAGTGTGTGAGCTTGTGAGCGTGTTTTAATTTTAAGTGTGCGTTTGATTTAAGTGTGATTTAAGATTAAGTGACTTTAGATTCAGGGACTTTAGAAAACACACAAAAAAACTTATTCACTTTTATTTGAATTGTACTTATTTACTTGTATTTTTTGTTTTTGTGTAATAATCCCCATTAGGTAAGATGTGCTCCATGCTTACCAATGCGGTCCAGTGTACATTTTGCAGTATGTATTCTCTGCTTGAGCAGCCACTTGAGGGGGCATACTGCTGTGCAAGATGTAAGCACATTGCACATTTGGAAGCCCAGATCATGGAGCAAATTGCAAGACTGAGATCCATTGATAACTTGGAAGGGAGGTTATTGCTCACAGAGCAGGAACTCGCTGGGGTAAGTGCAGGGGGGATGGTAGCATGGAGGCATGGGCATAAATATCGGGGTAGCAGCGGTAGTGGCTGCCACAGGGCCCGGAACATTATGGGGCCCGGAGCCCTGTGGCAGTCGCTACCGCGAACCCCACAAACACTGTTATCGTTGTAACGATCGGGGGCCCAGGGGAGAAGAGCGAACATAAAAAACACTGTAACTCACCTCTCTGCCGCTTCGCAGGCTTCGGGCCTGTTTGGTGACATCCCAGATGTCAGCCGACGTCATTATGCGTCGCAACGCCGGCCTGGATCACGCGAGATCTGGTCCAGCATTGAAGATGGCCGAAGTAGTGCACGGGACTGCACCGGAGAAAGGAAGACGTAAGTAGCGTTGTTTTTTATGTTTGTATCCTCCCCTGGGTCTCCGATCATTATACTCTGGGGTCTGAAAAAACCCCAGAGTATAATAATCATTAATGGGTGGTCCACTATGGGGCATAATACTGTGTGCAGGGGCCACTATGAGGCATAATACTGTGTGCAGGGGCCACTATGGGGCAAACTAGTGTGTACAGGGGCCACTATGGGGCATAATACTATGTGCAGGGGCCACTATGGGGCAAACTACTGTGTGCAGAGGCCACTATTGGGCATAATACTGTGTGCAGGGGCCACTATGGGGCATAATACTGTGTACAGGGGCCACTATGAGGCATAATACCATGTTCAGGGGCCACTATGGGACATAATACCGTGTGCAGGGGCCACTATGGAGCATAATAGTGTGCGCAGGAATGCGGTTTGTGTGGGGGGGCGGTAGTTTGGGGGGGGGCCCCATGTCAAATGTTCGCCTTGGGGTCCAGCCATTCCTAGTTATGGAGGTGCAGGAACATGAGGCAGCTAGCTGGGTGACAGTTAGAAAGCAGCAGGGTAGAGGGAAGAGTGTCATGGAGGTTAGTCCTGAACTGGCACATCCCAACAAGTTTGCTAAATTGGCAGATGAGGAGGATGTTAGTATAGGGGTAACACTGCTGCAGCAAGAAACTTCCTCTGACAGCCAGGGGAATGTCTGCTCCAGTAAGAGGGGGGATAGGAAAGCAGAGAAGACTAGACAGGTGCTGGTAGTGAGGAATTCAATTATTAGGGGAACAGACAGGGCAATCTGTCACAAAGACCGGGATCGTCGAACGGTGTGTTGCCTTTCTGGCGCTCAAGTTCGACACATTGTAGATCAAGTTGATAGATTACTTGGGTGGGGCTGGTGTCAATCCAAAATTCATGATGCACATTGGCACAAATGACAAAGCTAGGGGTAGGTGAAAGATCCTTAAAAATGATTTCAGGGATTTCGGGAGCAAGCTAAAGGCAAGGACCTCCAAGGTAGTATTTTCAGACAGACTACCTGTACCACAGGGCCACATAGGAAATGCAGCTGGAGATTAGGGAGGTAAACAAGTGGCTTAAGAGCTGGTGTAGGAAGGAGGAGTTTGGGTTCCTGGAGAACTGGGCTGACTTTGTTGTGGGCTAAAGGTTCTATGGTAAGGATGGGCTGCACCTCAATGGGGAGGGTGCAGCTGTGCTGGGGGAGAAATTGGCTAGACCAGTGGCAAAAATACCGGGGTAGCAGCAGGAGCGGCCCTATTTACTTACCGATCCCCGCTGCTGCTCACAGCCACCTGTGCTTCCCATTCTGCAGAAGCGGAGGCAGCTGTGAGCAGGAGCGAGGATCAGTAAGGCCCAGGCCCGCGAACCCCACAAACACTGCTATCATTATACTCTGGGGTCTTTTCAGAGGGCCACTATGGCACATAATAGTGTGTGCAGGGACTACTATGGGGCATAATAGAGTGTGCAGGGGTCTCTATAGTGTATGTAGGAATGCGGTTTGTGCGGTGGGGGGGCGGTTTCCGGGGGGGCCATGTCAAATGTTTGCCTGGGGGCCCAGCCATTGCTAGTTACTCCACTGGGATAGACAGTTGGAGGAGTTTTTAAACTGTGGATTGGGGAGAGGGTAACAGATGTAGAGGGCGAGATAGTGTAGAATTGGAAAGAGGGCTAAATAATTTAACTGGGGGTGGAGCAGGAGGTGGGGTTAGAACAGTCAGTAGGCAGTGGAAGAGTAGGGATAAAGATAAATCCATGAAATGTATGTATACTAACACCAGAAGTCTCACTAACAAGATGGAGGAACTAGCAGTGATAATGTTGTAAGAAAAATATGACATAGTGGGGATAAGTGAGACATAGCTGGACTCTAGATATGACTGGGCTGTAAATATACAGGGGTACAGTATGTTTAGAAAGGAGCGTACCAGTAGGAAAGGGGGAGGTGTTTGCTTATATGTAAAATGCTGCCTTAAGCCAGTCCTGCGTGAGGTCATCTGGGAGGAAAATGAATATGTGGAGTCCTTATGGGTGGAAATTAAGGGAGCAACAAAGAATGATAAACTACTGATAGGGGTTTGTTATAAATCCCCAAATATAATGGAATAAGCTGAAAATATACTAATAAAACAAATAGATGATGCCACAAAGCACAATAAAGTCATTATTATGGGGGATTTCAACTACCCAGATATCAACTGGGAGGCAGAAACCTGCAGGTCCAACAAAGGGAACAGGTTTTTGGCAATAATAAAAGACAATTACCCATCGCAACTAGTGCAAGAGGCGAGGCACTTTTAGACCTAATTTTAACAAATGAAACTGACACATTGTCAAAAGTGGAGGTTGGGGGTCATCTAGGTAATAGTGACCATAACATAATAAGTTTTCTTGTACACATTAAAAAGATATTCAGTAGAGGAGGAACAAAAACACTAAACTTCAGGAAGGCCAATTTTAACCAGCTAAGAGAGGAGCTTAACAGCATAAACTGGGATAATGTCCTCAAAGTGACCGGAACACAAACAGAATGGGACATTTTCAAAAGCATTCTAAATAGGACCCATAAAAAACATATACAGTACCTTATAGACCCTTATATCTAATTTTTAAGAATTGAGTAATGACTAGGTCTGCTCCACAGGATTGGCGCATAGCAAATGAGGTGCCAATTTTCAAAAAGGGGTCTAAAAGTGAGCCTGGAAACTATAGGCCAGTAAGTTTAACTTCTGTGGTGGGTAAGATATTTGAGGGTTTTATAAGAGATGCTATCCTGGAGTACCTCAATGTAAATAAACTTATAACACCCAATCAGCATGGGTCTATGAGGAATTGGTCTTGTCAGACTAATCTTATCAGCTTCTATGATGAGGTCTAGACTGTACATGGGTAATGCAGTAGATGTAGTATATCTGGACTTTTCAAAGGCTTTTGATACTGTACCACATAAAATTGGTATGCAAAATGAGAATGTAGGGACTGGGGGAAAACATATGCAATTGGGTTCACAACTGGCTCATTGATAGGAAACAGAGGGTGCTTGTTAATGGTAAATACTCAGACTTGGTCAAAGTCACCAGTGGAGTGCTGCAGGGGTCAATATTGGGTCCTCTCCTGTTTAATATCTTTATTAATGACCTAGTAGAGGGTTTACAGAGCAGGGTGTCCATATTTGCAGATGATATTAAACTCTGTAAGGTAATCAAAAAATGAGGAGGATAGTAGAATATTACAGGAGGATCTAGGGAAGCTGGAAGCATGGGCGGAGAATTGGCAAATGAAGTTTAATGTTGATAAATGTAAGGTTGAAGAAATAAAATGTATGATTATGTACTTAATGTCAGTAAATTACTGAGTAAGGCTGCCACTGAAAGACTTGGGGATTTTGGTGGACAGTAAGCTTGGAAGGAAAAAACAAAAGAAACAACAGGAAGGAGGGAAAAACCTTTAGTGACCGGTGCCGGGGGGGGGCGGGCAAGGGAAAAAAATTTATGGGATGCATCAAAAAGAGGTATAGATTCTCATGACAAGAACATAGTTATGCCTCTACAAATCACTGGTATGGCCACACTTAGACTACTGCGTGCAATTTTGGGCCCCAGTATACAGTCATATGAAAAAGTTTGGGCACCCCTATAATCTTAATCATTTTTAGTTCTAAATATTTGGGTGTTTGCAACAGCCATTTCAATTTGATATATCTAATAACTGATGGATACAGTAATATTTCAGGATTGAAATGAGGTTTTTTTTGTACTAACAGAAAATGTGCAATATGCATTAAACCAAAATTTGACCGGTGCAAAAATTTGGGTACCCTTATCATTTTATTGATTTGAATACTCCTAAATACTTTTTACTGACTTACTGAAGCACAAAATTGGTTTTGTAACCTCACTGAGCTTTGAACGTCATAGCCAGGTGTATCCAATCATGAGAAAAGGTATTTAAGGTGGCCAATTGCAAGTTGTTCTCCTATTTGAATCTCCTCTGAAGAGTGGCATCATGGGCTCCTCAAAACAACTCTCAAATGATCTGAAAACAAAGATTGTTCAACATAGTTGTTCAGAGGAAGGATACAAAAAGTTGTCTCAGAGATATAACCTGTCAGTTTTCACTGTGAGGAACATAGTAAGGAAATGGAAGACCACAGGGACAGTTCTTGTTAAGCCCAGAAGTGGCAGGCCAAGAAAAATATCAGAAAGGCAGAGAAGAAGAATGGTGAGAACAGTCAAGGACAATCCACAGACCACCTCCAAAGAGCTGCAGCATCATCTTGCTGCAGATGGTGTCACTGTGCATCGGTCAACAATACAGCACACTTTGCACAAGGAGAAGATGTATGGGAGAGTGATGCGAAAGAAGCCGTTTCTGAAAGCACGCCACAAACAGAGTAGCCTGAGGTATGCAAAAGCACATTTGGACAAGCCAGCTTCATTTTGGAAGAAGGTCCTGTGGACTGATGAAACAAAGATTGAATTGTTTGGTCATACAAAAAGGCGTTATGCATGGCGTCCAAAAAACACAGCATTCCAAGAAAAACACTTGCTACCCACTGTAAAATTTGGTGGAGGTTCCATCATGCTTTGGGGCTGTGTGGCCAATGCCGGCACCGGGAATCTTGTTAAAGTTGAGGGTCGCATGGATTCAACTCAGTATCAGCAGATTTTTGAGAATAATGTACAAGAATCAGTGACGAATTTGAAGTTACGCCGGGGATGGATATTTCAGCAAGACAATGATCCAAAACACAGCTCCAAATCTACTCAGGCATTCATGCAGAGGAACAATTACAATGTTCTGGAATGGCCATCCCAGTCCCCAGACCTGAATATCATTGAACATCTGTGGGATAATTTGAAGTGGGCTGTCCATGCTCGGCGACCATCAAACTTAACTGAAATGGAATTGTTTTTTAAAGAGGAATGGTCAAAAATACCTTCATCCAGGATCCAGGAACTGATAAAAACCAAAAAAAAGCCACAAAAGCCTTTTTTTTTTCAAAAAAAAGAACCCACAAAAAAAAAATCCCACTTTCTTTTTTGGTGCCCCCCATTTTTTTGCACCGGTCAAATTTTGGTTTAATGCATATTGCACATTTTCTGTTAGTACAATAAACCTCATTTCAATCCTGAAATATTACTGTGTCCATCAGTCATTAGATATATCAAATTGAAATGGCTGTTGCAAACACCCAAATATTTAGAACTAAAAATGATTAAGATTAATAGGGGTGCCCAAACTTTTTCATATGACTGTATAAGAAGGACATATACTAGAAAGAGTGCAGAGAAGGGCGACCAAAATTATTAGGGGAATGGGTGGATTTGAGTGCAATGATAGATTAACAAACTTGGGGTTATTCAGTTTAGAAAAAAGAAGTCTACGAAGAGATCTAATAACAATGTACAAATACATGAAGGGACAGCACAAAGAACTTTCTAATGATCTTTTTACTCCTAGGCCAGTGACAGTGACAAGGGGACATCCTCTACGTCTGGAGGAGAGAAAGTTTCTCCAGCAACATAGAAGAGGATTCTTTACAGTAAGAACAGCGAGGCTATGCCCCAGGAAGTGGTGATGGTGGATTCATTGAAAAAGTTCAAAGAAGGCCTGGATGCCTTTCTCAAACAGAACAATATTACGGGTTATGAGTTCTAGATCTTAAGAACAAGTTGATTCAGGGTTTTATACTGATTGCTAGATTGGAGTCGGGAAGGATTTTTTTCCCCTGAAATGGGGCAATTGGCATAAGCCTCATGGGGTTTTTTGCCTTCCTCTGGATCAACACTGTAGGGGACTGTAGGGTTATAGATTGGACTTGATGGACTGATGTCTTCATCCAACCTCATCTACTATGTAACTATGTAACATTAGGTATCCCTGTGTCTGAAAACACCCAGTCTACAAACTTATAAAAATATTTTTCCCATATTTCCCATATTTTTTTTTGCTATTTCATCTCCTATTAAAATTTGGATAAAAAGCAATCAAAGCAATACCCAAGACTGTGTATATAAAAAGTACATCTGGCCCCACAAAAAAAAAAAAGATGCCTTATGCTTTCACCTACACATAAATATAAAAAAGTTACAGGTGCCAGAATATGGTGACTCCAAGAATTTTTTTTTTGTTTTGCAAAGTTTTGGATTTTTTAATGGAATTAAAACGTAAAAAATTGCCGTATTGCTATAACTATACTTATGCATAGAATACAGGCGACATGCCATTTTGGCTACACAGTGAATGCTGTAAAAATGAAGCCTGTAAATCACGCAAATGCAGTTTTTCTCTAATTCCACCCTATTCTGAACTTTCTTCAGCTTCCCAGTATATCATACGGAATATTAAATGGTAACATTAAAAAGTACAATTTGTCCTGCAAAATTAAGCCCTCATATGCCTCTGTGAATAGAAAAATTTAAAAAAAGCTATGACTTTTGGAAGGCGGGGAGTCAAAAAAAAAAAATCGAAAATCGGCTGTAGGGGGAAAGGGTTAAAACAGAAAAAAAGTTTTGTAAAAGATTGGCTCTTGAGGTTATAAAAGTTTTATAATTGAAAAACTGAATGATTCTTAAGCCCATTATAAGATGTAGGAAGATTACGATGAACATTTTCGGCATGAATAATAAATCTTATATTTAGAAAAAGTAACTGTTGTATTCTAAAAAAAGAACCAGACTGTCACATTGTTGCTTTATATGTCAATTTCTATTTTAGTTATTTTTACAGGAAATAATTTTTATTGGATTTTACCACTGAAATGCCAAACTCATTGACAAAGAAAATAACACACCAAGAAGTTATTAGATTCAAACTTTTTATGTTTGGATGTAATAATGATATATGCAAGCGAGTAAAATATTAGAGAAAAAGGAAAAGTTTACTTGGGGGAAAACTGTACAACTGAACAGAAGTTCAGTACTCTGTTGGGCTGCATCTAGCCTGGATACAATATGAGATATGTTTGGGCATGGAGGTATATAGGTTTTGTGTGGTATTCTTCAGCACGTTTGCTCACAAATGTTGATGCTGGGCCTGTAGATCCTGCACAACTGGAGGTTGCAGAGACTGAAGTCTTAGTTGGTTCCATAAATTCTCAATGGCGATAAATCTGCCAGCCAGGCAGGCCAAGGAAGTGTTGCGATCAGGCAGAGTTATTTCTGGGAAACCCTTGTGTTAGAAAGCATTAATATTGAATCTCCAGATCATCACACCAACAGTTGGGACAATACATTGCTCCACAACAAAGGCAGAATTAAAGCGCTTACTATGAGACCTTCATATTCGACCCTGATTCAATAATAATCCAGGTTTATCATTAGCGACACCACTACAAACGAAGACAATGGTCAAAGGCTGTTAATGGCAGGACATGTAATGGGCGCTGTGACACCAAATATTCTTCTGCTAAGCACCTGAAAATGGTTTGGGGAGAGACAAGGGTGTGTAATAAAGGGGTCACCTGTGTCTAGATGGTGGACAATGAAACTGTGGGAGCTGATCATATTTGTTGCCAGATCAAATGATCCTCTCTACTGGTGGTATGTCTAGGCTCTCCAGAGCCTATTCACTGTGTGTGCATGTCCTTCTGTAACCACAGCTCCCAACACCTCCTAACAACTAGGTCAGAATGACTTAGATGGCAGACAGTTTGTCTAAACGACCATGCTACTTCTATTGGTCCAATGATGTATCCCCTCTCAAAGTCTGTGAAATGGGCACAATGTCTTTTAGTGTGTTGTAGAGGCATGTCTAACAGTCAATGATCTCTCACCAAGAGTTACACTGCCCAAGTGTAGCCTCTAAGAACCATTTATAGGTCAGCGGGGGAGGCAATTTTATATCTTCTTGTGGCAAGACATAGTGCTTATTCAGACCAAACCTGTAATTGTTTATATCTGTGTGAGACATAACTGCATATTGAGTTTTGTATCAATCCAGCATTTCTATCTGGGTGTATTATTGTCAGTGGGTTTATAATGTTTTAAAGTTGGGGAACAGGAAGGGTGTGAGTTTAAAAGCAATGTGTAGCAAATATTGAAATCTATCACTATCACTTTTTTCAAATCTGTTTTTATTTTCTGACTGAAGATATTATTATTCTATTTTGTGTACATGATTATGGGGCTGCCATCTTGCCTGAGCTTCTCTATTCTGTTAACAACATTTCACATCTGTGTGTCCATCACATGACCATGGACTGTATATCACATGACCATGGATTGATGTATATCCACTGTGAGCAAGCAGAATGAATGACAGCAAGCAGAGATCTAGAAAACTGTGAGGAATTGATACAGAAAGTATATTGGAAATTGTACAACTTTTCATTAAACAAACAATAACATTTGCCTCTTAATATTGGTCTGAAACTGGACGACCCCAATAAAAATTCATAAAAAATAAGTTTAACCCCTTCACGCAAAATCACATACATGTACGTGATTACGTGATTGGGTGTGAAGGGTGTTTGGAGAAAGCTCAGGAGCTGAGCTCTCTCCATACACAGTGGGTGCTGGCTGTATATTACAGCCAGCACCCGCCACTAACAGCAGCGATCGGTGCTGACACCGAAATGCGACCATGGCATCTAAAGTGCGCAGGCGCCATGGGCGCCGCCATCTTTACTCGATCACCACCCTCCAGAACGTCATTGGAGGGCGGCGATTGGTTGTCATGACAGCCGGGAGCCTATTGAAGGCTCCCAGGCTTGTCATTAGTATGGCTCTACTACATGCTACCAGAGGCAGACTGTAATAGAAGTCATGAGATTTTACTATTCACTGCAATATATTAGTATTGCAGTGAATAGTATGAGCGATCAGACCCCCTAGGGTTCAAGGTCCCTAGGGGGTCTGAAAATAAAAGTAAAAGAAAAAAAAGTTTTTAAAGTATTAAAAAATAAACAATAATAAACATAAACACATTAGGTGTCCCCACACTCCAAAATGCCTGAACTATTAAAATATTAAAATATTTATCCCATACGGTAAACGGCGTAGCAGGGAAAAAAATCAAAATGGCCAAATAGCTGTTTTTTCAACTTTTTGCCTCCTATAAAAAATGGAATAAAAAGAGATCAAACCATCAGAACTTCCCCAAAATGGTATCAATAAAAATGCCGTCTTGTCCTGCTTAAAAATACACCTTACCCAGCTCCATACACATAAATATACTAAATTTTTTTTTCTATTTTGCAAAGTTTTTAATTTTTTTAAAAGGTATCAAAACATTACAAATACTATACAAATTTGGTGTTGCCGTGTTCGTACTGACCCGCAGAATACAGGTAACATGTCTTTTTTACCACATAGTGAATGCTGTAAAAATTAAACCCATAAGAAATTGGCGCAAATGTGTTTTTTTTCCAATTCCATCTTATTCTGAATTATTTCCAGCTTCCCACTACATTGTACAATATATTGAATGGTGCCATTACAAAGTATAATTTGTTTCATAAACAATAAACCATCCTGTGTCTCTGTGAACTGAAAAATGAAAATATTATGGCTCTCGGAATGGGGGGAGGGAAACAAAGAAATGCGAAAATTGACTGAGGCATGAAGGGGTTAATTTAAAAACTTGGTTTGAAAAAAGGTCAGTTTGCGTTGACACATTCCCTTTAAGAGTCTGCACATACATAAACAGGAAGCATTTGAAATAATAGACCCAATGTATAATTGTAAAAGGACAGGGTTGATGGGGGTCATACTGTCACTAGCTTAAGGACCCATGACAATTTTACATAATCTAAATAGCTTTCAGTGGCTGTTCATGAATTCATCCCATTGTGTATAATAGAAATGCACAGACAACAAGCAACTTGACATGTTAGTAACATGATTCAACAATGTCAAGAACAGACTTCATAATACTCAGCTCTCACTGCCCCTTCAAGTGTTAATTCAATGAAATAAAGGCACATTATTAATTCAGATACATTGATTTATACTACTATATATAAAGCCAGTGGGTAATGTTCATTTGTTCCCTTCAGCTCTCCATTATAACTCAAATTATGTAAAGCAAAGGTGAGTTTATGACGCAATAAAATTATAATGTGCATTACCAATATGTCTAAAGCCTCATTCATTACAGATGTAAAAGAATAAACCCAAATGTTTGCAATTGGCTAAACTGCTGCAGCGTGATATATCTTATCGCAGAAAATATTTTTCAATGTCTTTTCATTGATTTTGTTGTCTTCTGCAGCAGTTTAACCAATCGCAGAAGTTTGGGTTAACTCTGCTACATCTGTACATACAGTACAGACCAAAAGTTTGGACACACCTTCTCATTCCAAGAGTTTTCTGTATTTTCATGACTATAAAAATTGTAGATTCACACTGAAGGCATCAAAACTATGAATTAACACATGTGGAATTATATACTTAACAAAAAAGTGTGAAACAACTGAAAATATGTCTTATATTCTAGGTTCTTCAAAGTAGCCACCTTTTGCTTTGATTACTGCTTTGCACACTCTTGGCATTCTCTTGATGAGCTTCAAGAGGCAGTCACCTGAAATGGTCTTCCAACAGTCTTGAAGGAGTTCCCAGAGATGCTTAGCACTTGTTAGCCCTTTTGCCTTCACTCTGCGGTCCAGCTCACCCCAAACCATCTCGATTGGGTTCAGGTCTGGTGACTGTGGAGGCCAGGTCATCTGGCGTAGCACCCCATCACTTTCCTTCTTGGTCAAATAGCCCTTACACAGTCTGGAGGTGTGTTTGGGGTCATTGTCCTATTGAAAAATAAATGATGGTCCAACTAAACGCAAACCGGATGGAATAGCATGCCGCTGCAAGATGCTGTGGTAACCATGCTGGTTCAGTATTCCTTCAATTTAGAATAAATCTCCAACAGTGTCACCAGCAAAGCACCCCCACACCATCACACCTCCTCCTCCATGCTTCACGGTGGGAACCAGGCATGCAGAGTCCATTCGTTCACCTTTTCTGCGTCGCACAAAAACACGGTGGTTGGAACCAAAGATCTCAAATTTGGACTCATCAGACCAAAGCACAGATTTCCACAGGTCTAATGTCCATTCCTTGTGTTCGTAACCCAAACAAGTCTCTTCTGCTTGTTACCTGTCCTTAGCAGTGGTTTCCTAGCAGCTATTTTACCATGAAGGCCTGCTGCACACAGTCTCCTCAACAGTTGTTGTAGAGTTGTGTCTGCTGCTAGAACTCTGTGTGGCATTGACCTGGTCTCTAATCTGAGCTGCTGTTAACCTGCGATTTCTGAGGCTGGTGACTCGGATGAACTTATCCTCCGCAGCAGAGGTGACTCTTGGTCTTCCTTTCCTGGAGCGGTCCTCATGTGAGCCAGTTTCTTTGTAGCGCTTGATGGTTTTGGCCACTGCACTTGGGGACACTTTCAAAGTTTTCCCAATTTTTCGCACTGACTGACCTTCATTTCTTAAAGTAATGATGGCCAGTCGTTTTTCTTTACTTAGCTGCTTTTTTCTTGCCACAATACAAATTCTAACACTCCATTTAGTAGTACTATCAGCTGTGTATCCACCTGACTTCTGAACAACACAACTGATGGTCCCAACCCCATTTATAAGGCAAGAAATCCCACTTATTAAACCTGACAGGGCACACCTGTGAAGTGAAAACCATTTCAGGTGACTACCTCTTGAAGCTCCTCAAGAGAATGCCAAGAGTGTGCAAAGCAGTAATCAAAGCAAAAGGTGGCTACTTTGAAGAACCTAGAATATAAGACATATTTTCCGTTGTTTCACACTTTTTTGTTAAGTCTATAATTCCACATGTGTTAATTCATAGTTTTGATGCCTTCAGTGTGAATCTACCATTTTTATAGTCATGAAAATACAGAAAACTCTTGGAATGAGAAGGTGTGTCCAAACTTTTGGTCTGTACTGTATAACATTAGTTTCATATATAGCTTGTATACAACATACTAGAGGAACAAAAGGATTTTACCAATCTACACCAGGCATTTTGTAAAGAGGTTAAAAGTCTCAGCTCATTGTACTGTAACCAGTCCTGCACCAGTGTATAGACTCGATACCAGGATGGATTGAATTGGCAACAACAGCTGTTTTATTAAATAACCATTTTAAGTGTAAATAAAGTCCAACCATTAACCCCGTACACATTGCAAATGTCTACCCATCCCCTTATGTAATATAATATAATATATAAACAATATGACCCTACTGAATGACCCTATGAGGGAAGTCCTCAATGCCCGAAACCTAGTTTAAACAATAATATGGTTCACATAGCACCAGATATTTTAACTCCAGCCAGGGGCATTGACCCACCAGGGGCATTGACCAATTGTAGCTTCTTGGTGCTCGACCATAACCTCCTAGCCTAAATGGGCCATCACCACTTTAAAATCTCCAGAACCAAAAGCCCAGTCCCATCTGAATACTACCAATGACCTGGGGAGTTCAGCCCCTGCCTTGGGGCCCACCAAAACCATTTCCACACACCACCAGCTTCAAGGACCCCACCACCATAGGTACTGTTACAATAACCCCAACAAACTGTTGCCCCTCCCTTCCCCAAGCAGAAAAACAGGTGGGTGAGGACTTTCTCTGGCTTCTCCTTCCACAATTCCTGCTCTTCTCCAAGAAATAATTAAAGTGCCACCCCCTTTTTTCCATTCCCCGCCCAAATAATGGCCAATTAACCCCTTTTAATCCTGATATTCTCTCTTATCCAAACCCTATCATGTGCGGCTTCCCCTAAAAGCTTTGCCTTTTAGTCTGGCCTCAGTGCCCAGGGGTGCACCTGAAAATCTTGGGCTCTATAGCAAAGCTGAGCATTGGGCTCTCTTCCAAAAAAAAAAGGCAGTGGTAGTAGAAATAATGTATTTTTTTCTTGATATTTTTAAGTAAATGTGTTTGAAGTCTAAAAAAGAAACATCCCCCCATCAACAATTATAATAATGGTGTGCTTACATCTGTCTATAGAGTCCACACATTGAGCTGAAGGCAGTAACCCTTTCAGCTACAGTTTTCTCCACAGACTGTCTTATTTGACCATATATTGACCTACCACTGCTTTTTATTTTAAGGGTTAAAGATCTCCTGACAGGGTGGGGGTCATGTCTGCCCTTATAGACAGATCAACTTTAAAGCATAGCTTGTGATAAGCTGATATACAGTATATGTTCCCTGCAATTGTCACTCTAAATCAGGGCTGTGGAGTCGGAGTCGGAGTCGTGGAGTCGGAGTCGGTGCCTATTTTGGTGGAGTCGGAGTCGGAGTCGGTATAAAATGGACCGACTCCGACTCCCAAAATATATAATAAATTGGTACAGTTAGTAGTACAATGTAGTATGTGCTGAATATATTTTCATAAGAATTTGGGAAAATGATGAAATGTTGAAAATGATGAAATGTCCTGTAAAGGTCTGTTCTATTCCTCATATAATGATGGGACTGAGTTCTGAGTGAACCTATAAGGTTTAGCAGTCCAGGGCTGTGGAGTCGGAGTCGTGGAGTCGGAGTCGGAGTCGGTGCCTATTTTGGTGGAGTCGGAGTCGGAGTCGGAGTTGGAGTCGGAGTCAGGGGAAATTGAGGAGTCGGAGTCGGGGCTTTGGCGTACCGACTCCACAGCCCTGCTCTAAATGGTTGCTCAAGTAACACAAGTACACTGACAGACTGAGTCTTGGAAAGTAAAAGTTGCTGATTTTAGTGGCTCTTCACTCTTCATCTTGGACAGTTCAACATTGTATGGTAAAAATGTACATACACATGGTAGACAATCCCTATGTTTTGTATTAAATTATAACTCCCATGTTATTTATATTCAACAAGCATATAGAAATAAACATGTTCAATACATTAGTTACCTTCTGTGACTTAATATTTAAGAGAAGTATGTCAGCAGTAATTATGATTATAAACTTATTAACAATGCCTTGTAAAGGTGATTCTACACTTTCCAAATGTGCCTCTGTTATTCAGCCTTGGAGCCCCATTTTCATCTATATCACTGTTTTATTCATGGACAAATGAGGGGAAAAGTGACTTTCCTGGAATCTAGAGCTGAGACCAAAGCCAAACAAGGTAAGACACCCTCCAAAGCACTTTCCCCCTCATTTGTGTATATATAAAACAGCAATTTACATAGAAATGGGGCATCAAAGCTAAATATCAAATACATATTTGGAAACTGTAAATTCACCTCTACAAAGTACTGGGATACGGTTTATAAATAATTTACTGCTGACAAACTCACTTTCATGAAGCTGTCAAAGGAAATGTAAGTGTAACTAAGCTACATTATATACTGTATAACTTACGCTAAGTTCACACTATTATTCGGCTTCCCGCTTGGGGACCCGAAGAACAGAAACCTAAACCTAATGTGGTTTGCCAGGTTTCCATCCGGTTTCAGTCTGAAAAATGATTGCAAGACTCTTCTCTCTGCATTTTTCAAGCAGAATGGGGGCGGAAACCCCCAACAGAAACCAAGCGCTAGTGTGAACCTAGCCTTACAGAAAACTTGTCACATCTTCACAGAACTGCAACTGGATGCAGGACTTTTTTCTATCTTCTAACCTCTCCTGCTTGGCCATAATAGGTGCTGTTACTTTCGCCACCAGATAGTACAGAATTGTCAAGTCTGCGGTTTCCACTGCTCAGGGGAATGCTAGAAGAAAAAGAAAAGCATTGAACATGTGATCCGGAGGTATACAGCCAATTGTAGTTGTGGTAGAGTATAACAGATCGTCTTTCAACGTAATTTGATTGTCGTAACTTAATGTAAGTAGAAAAACTAACACATATTATATATTTACACCCAAATATGTATATTTGTAACAGACTGCGAAATCTCTAAGCTTGTGAATTGTATCTGAAAGTTGCACATAAAACTTCCAAAGTACAAACATAACTTTACTGCACAGAAGTTTTCCTTTGATGCCACCAACATTCCTTATATGCAGCGTTCATCTTTTCTTTTTATTAAGCGTCATTTATTGCTATGCAAGTGAAAAGTAAATTGAACAATCCATCCAACGATGGAGTTTTACTGAAGATGTAAGATTTCATGATCTTAAAAGTGACAAACTGTAATTGCTGACTAAAGAAAAGTAACTTCTAATAAGCACTAAATAAAGCAAGTCTTGACAGTGCCTGCTTACAGTGAAGGTTTTATTATTCGGGAAAGTATATTCTTATTGGCTACATAAATTTTTGTACACATTAAAAATACAGAAGATTTAAAGGAGTTGGCCCTATTTTAATGTTATTCACTATCCACAGGGAATAACATGCTGATCGACAAGACTGTGAGTCCTGTTCCCCCGTCTAAATGAAATTGCGGGTCTAGCATGCACAATGCTGCTTTATTCACTGTCTATAGGACTGCCAAAATAGAAAGTACATCAATAACATAAGAATAGGAAACAAGTAAGCAAAGCTTTAAAACAAGGAAAGAATATACACCTTTATGTTGTTTAGTTGTCTACAGATATCTGAATATAGCAGTGCAAGGGATTGTAAGCTAAGGTAGCTTTTGGCCATACATATCAAAACTGGGACCCATGGGTTTCCATGAGTTTGCACTCTTCTTATTGCTGAATGAAGATGTCTGTGATGCACTACCATGACCATGCAGTCCTGGATAAGAGATTTCTACATCCCCAAGCCTTAGTAGTTCCAAAAGCAGATGTTGGGGTAGTTAAGGGTTACAATAAAAAAAAAACAAAAAAAAAACATTTATACTACTAAATTCTAATATCATACCAAACTTACACCCACCCCTAGGCGGCCAACCAAAGGAAAATAAAAGCACAATAAAACAAACAAACAAAAAAAAACCTTTGAACACACAATAGGATTAACTGCCCCCCAAAAAACACTTTTTTAACATATCCCAAGAATATTTCCTAAATTTTATTTTTTTCATAGACCTGGATTTTTGTATCCAGTTCAATTATTCCACCTTCGTAGGACTTGCCTCTGAACCTCATTTTCTAATAATTGATAATGTAGCTATAAATAGTAACCTAATTATACCGCAGCTCTATTTCTTTCCAGCAAGCGATCCTTACAACCTCAAGGTGGAGTGTAGTACTGCCAGATCTAGCCCTCTAAGTCTAGACTCAATCTCATCAAAGCTTTCACTCCAATATCCATTAATTTCACAACAATCCCACAGAATCAGAGCCAGACCTATTATAATCCTTTTTTGCTGCCCATTTTATAGAATAAACTTGGCATGTAATATAGATGGTGAATCACATTTAATCGAATCCTTTGATATTCATGCTCAGTGAAATCTCTGTAATATTGTTACATACATTGTCCTATAAACACCTTTCAAAACCATTTATTTCCCTTATCCATTACCCTTGACTTGGGCAGACCATATTACTGCTATGCCCTACACAACATCTGTTATAACTAAGCAAGTGTTTTTTTTAACAAAATCAGAGGTGCTCATAAGAACATGACTCATTTGAGACATACAAATCTTAAAAGTCCCCTTATTCTTCGATTTGCCAATAATATCCAAATAAGTACTTGTCACCCAGACTGTATTCTCTTCTTATCTCCTTAAAAGAAATCAATTGCCCATCCCACAATAACTGTTTAACATAATAAATACCATGTCTCTTCCATTCATGTGGGTCTGGAAATGATAAAAACTCCTTAATGAGTAAATTATTCCATAAGGGGTACATGCAAATGCACCCTGAATCCCCATAATCTTGTTCATCATTTTCCAACAATGAACAAATACAGTAATACACATGTAGGCAATCCCTTGTTAAGACCCAAAGAATCTGTCCTCTTTCCAATAATTCTAAGATGCTAACAGAACCATTAGGACTCACCTCCACAAATTTCCCCAGCACTCCATCACATTGTCCTCCCATTAGCTTAACCAACTATTCCGCCAGGTAATATAACCAAACAGCCAAGGTACAGCCGAACTTCCTTCCTGTATTGACCTTCAAAGATATTTCTGCTTTAGTGTAACCCTTTTTCTGCCCCAATCAATTTCAAATATATATATTTCAGTTTAAATATTCTATTACCAATCTATACCGGAGACTTGGAAAAGACATAAAGAATTTCTGGTAATAAGACCATCTTAATTCTGGCAACTAGATCTCCTCTCCTTAGTGGCATCCTAACCAAAATAACAGTTTTAGCCCTCACTTTAGTAGCTAATAGAAGGACATTAAGAGAGCCATTGAGATGACTGGAGGATCTTTATTTCACATTCTTTCTCAACTTCAAATGAGGATTTATGTGCTTCTTTCAATTCCTCCAAAGTAAGAGGAGTCTCCTGAGCACTTCTTTGTTATTCAGATAAAACTGGAAACTCTATACGAAATTGCTTTACTTCCATTCTCCATTGAAGACTCAGAGAGAAGTGTAATATTCAACAAACTCTATCTTAATCTACTGTTGGGTATACAAGAAACCTCACCAACAATTCCAAATAAAATGTCTCCCAGCCTCACAAAAATAAAATTGCCATAAGAATAAAACTTTATGCTTGGCTTTATTCCAAAGGTACTCCTTATATTTCCCTTGAATCGTGAGCAATTGATCCTTGTTACAATCAGAAATAACATTGCAGAGGGTCCTTTCAGTCTTAATTATACTTGAGTTTGCTTAAGTATGTTTTCAGAGCATCACATGCAAACAGAATACCTGAAGAGGTAACCTTTAAATCTCAGAAAAAAACTAATTTCTTCACAGATCCCCTCTTGACTGCTCAACAGCGACAGCCAATGGAAATTAAGCCTCCAAGTTCTCAGATCCCTTACTTCACCACTAGGACTAACAAGGTCTATTAAAATTAAAGAATGGTCCTATATATACTGATAGACTCATATATCATATTCCAATATAAACCAGCCAATTATAGTTAACCAACGCAAGATCAGTCCTGGACATTGAACTGTGAGAGAGACTAAAATAAGAAAAAAAATCTTACTCGCATATTTGTGCCTTCACATATCATATAATCCACTCTCCTAACCGAATCTATACAAAAGTGATAAAACACAACTTAACACAACCTCTGAGATGTTTGATGCTTTCATATTAAAATTTCTGCATACTTTATATCTATTGTTTTCTTATCAAAAACATCCCGTTTTTTTCTAGAAATTACAATTTTAAGGGGTATGTTTCATTACAGAAATTGTGAAAAGAAAAGTGGGAGTGACAGGAGATAAGCGGTGTAGTGCTTTCCTATTGCTGTTGCCACTACATTCTAGGGATTGGCAAAGGTCTGACCACCGTGATTCCCATGACACTTAGCTAGACTATGTCATCTGTGTCTGTGAAGAGACATATCCTTTAATTATACTTGTTGTACTCATTTATTAGTAGATTAGTAATGCACCTTATTTGTGTAATGTTTGTGTATTATTGTACAGTTCAATTGGCATTCTAAAGTCAGAAACATAAATGATGTTCCTCTATCTCTTAGTTGGATAACCAGTGAAATGAAGAATCTGAGAGATATATTGCCAATTTTAAAATTAATAAGTTCATATACATATAAATATAGTCTACTAATAATGGCATAAACTGCAGTCAGGGAAAAAAATACAAAACTAATGGGATGGTGGCTACAAGGTGGTATCGGTGTGGTTAATCTGGTTATGTGTGCAGAGGAATAGTCCTAATCAGAATGAGTAAGGAACGAAGTACCAATTGACCTCTGAGACTCATATCTGAGTAATTTATCTTCAAGGATACTTACAATATGCTCAAAATGTTGAATTTCTCTAATGTTTTATATAGTTCTAGCAAAGGGGATTGATGGAGTTATGGTCCATTTAGCTGAAGATAGGAAGTGAGATTTGTTTCATATATTTCTTAGGAGAAGCTTGTAGGCCTGCATTAAGTAGGGTGGATTGAGTGAGGTGGATTGAGAGGTGTAATTTTGAGCTTATGGAGGCGATCTACTCATTTCTAATGTGCTGTGGCAATAGGGCATATTTGGGCCATAGTTTTGACTCCACCACAGTTTCTAAAGCAGGAGACAGAATGCATAGGAAAAAGTTTGGATAAACAGGTTGATGCAAGGTAGTGACGCATAGGTGGCATAGAGAATGTAGGTTAGCTGCGCTCTACCATCAAAATCCGAGTGCTGGAGACCCGTGGGGAAGTTGGGATTTCATAAGAGTGATTACAGTGGGGATGGGGACATAATTAACTTAAATTTGCTTCATAAGTTTTGCCAGAGTGTTAAACAATGCCTAGTAATTTTATTTGTCACCATAAGGTTTAGGATTACAGTTAAAAGACATTTGTGAGACATAGGAGGCATAGTAGTATAGTTTAAGGTCAGGTGAACTCAGTCCGCCATTTGTCGTGGAGAGATGTAAAGTAGCTTTAATCACTCTAGTGCCCCTGTTCGCCCAGATAAACTTGAGAAGCATATTTTGTATTCAGGAGAGTGTGCATAGGGGAAGTTTAATTGGAAGTGGCTTAAAGAGAAATGTTAGTTTGGGTAGGATGGTCATTTTGACGGCTAACCAAGAGATATGGTATTTGGACCATTCTCCAAAGAGTTTCCTAATGGCAGCAAATTTCTTGGCATAGTTGCAAAGATATAGATTAGCAGGGTTACTGGGTAGTTCAATGTCAAGATAACTCATATGGTAAGTTGTGCAGCAAAATCCAAATTTATATTTAATTAAAGCTATGGTACTTTGTGGTTGGTGGATACTTAGTGCAACAGATTTTTGTAGGTTCACAATTAGTCCTGAGTATGAACCAAAAACAGTGAGCATATTCATAAGCTAGCTAAGGAGGTCAATGGTTGGGTGATAAATAATAGCCGAGTTTGAATTTGTCGCTGTCCAGTTGTGATGTCATGGTTTAAATGTATGCTTTGTACCAGAGGTTCTATGGCGATAGCAAATAATAGGCGGGTATAGTGGGCATCCTTGTTTAGTTCTTTGAATGTTGAAATACTGTGAGACATGTCCTAGGTCTAGGAACTTAACTCTAGCTTGTGGGGAATGATAAAGTGAGCATAAGGCCAGTAAGAAGGGACTACTGATACCTGCATACGTAAGAACTTAATGAAGATATATTCCCAGCTCACAGAGTCAAATGTTTTCTGAATATCTAAACTGAGAGCTATCAAATGTTTCTTTGCACTAGATGCATGAGAGGTAATGTTGTAGCTAGTCTGATATTGTCTGTCAACTGTCAGGTAGGAACGAATCCAGTTTGGTTTGGATTAACTAGGGATGTCATATAGCAGGCAAGCAGTTAGCTAATATTTTTGTAAAAAGTTTGTAATTGTTGTTTACTACCGAGATTGGGTGAAGGTTGGCACAGTGTGACTTCTTCTTTCCTGGTTTGGAAATTGTGGAGATATTGGCTTGAGATATATTCAGAGGGGGTAGTCTCTGAGTGTATTAAATTTTAAAAACTCAATTCTAGAATGACCCAGATGGGACTCGTACCCACAATCCCCAGCTCCGGAGGCTGATGCCTTATCCATTAGGCCACTGGGTCACCACATGTTCTACTTGTTTAAACTCTCTGTAGAACCGGTATCTGCCACCACCATAACTGGGTAAAGAGGTCCACTCATATGTTCTTGCTGCATAGATCTCTAGCTAAGGCTCTGGTTTCTCGAGTTTCAAAGTTTCTATGTCCAGGTAAGACATTTTAAATTATTTATAAGGATATAGAATCCTAAAGCATTAAATAAATTCTATGAAATCTCTCAAATGAAGAACTGTGCATCTTGTCCTGCCCTCCACAGGACACATGTATAGACACAGTCCAGTATAAAACAAGGGATAGAGAGAAGAAGAGAATGATGTGGGCTGGGCTCATTGCAACGTGTTTGCTTACAGACACCCTCTCACATCTTCCGAGCATCATTAGTGCCCTCCAACACTGCATTTACCCCCTTGTCAAACCCAAACCCACAGTCTGTGGGCTTTTTCCCATTGTGTAGCAATGGAGCTCTTGTCTACTCACATTCTTACTTGCAAAGTGAACTGTAGTGCACAAGAAACTATAAGGCTAGGTTCACTCGGCATGAAATGAAGAGAAATTCCTCTTCATTTTCCGCTGCTGTATTTGGCTGCAGGATTGCAGCGATTAAATGCCGCTTTCCATGCATCGGCATTCCTTCGTGGCTTTCTTCTGCTTATTAGGCCAGGGTGAATGGGCCCAATTGTCAGGGACTTCGAGCAGGATTCTGATTTTTTCTGCATCCTTCTGTGATCTCTGCCTCTCATTGAAAACATGGGGCGGAATCTGCTCCCAAATCCATGGCAGATTCCTTCATGAAAACATACCCGAAGTGCCTGGCGGTAGGACTCAGCTTCTCAGCAGCTCTAAACACAATTAGGTGGGTGTCCCAAGTCTTACTCCCCGCCATGATTACACACATGTAATGTTAATTACATTTTCTTGTTTAGTGATTGTGATGCTTTTTCTTTCCTAGATTTCTAGAATAAGACCTTATGACACAATATACATCATTTTTACATTGCTGTAGGTTGCAGAGGCCACTAGGAACCAATAGGACTTAGAGGTCACTAAACCATTGTGCAAAACATCAGAACAGCATGGAAAGGTGAAAGTACAAAGACAACCTTTCTATCTGCAAATCTATATCACTTTGGATATAATGGTCCTGAATTGTCACCTTTTGACTGGCATGTTATAGGTTGTGGACAATTATAAAATGGAACACAATAAGAACCTATTCAAGTACAATAATGAGAAAAACAAAGTACAACCTCTTTGAATTCTATTGTTTTACTTATCAGGACATAATAAACAAACATCTGGTCCTTAATAGTTCCCCGACATTCACTTTTCTATTACAGTGGATGTCAGGTATTTAAATATGGTGGTCATTCAGGAGCTGAATGGCTGCCATAGCCACTGGGTCTCCACCGTATAATACTGATTACTAGCATTAACCCTGCTGACTACTTGGTCAAAGTTGACTGAGGCTCAATTTCTCCAGTGGCGCATGGGCGCTGCCATTTTGGGGTGAATTGCCAGCTCCGTGAATGAGATCTGGGGCCAGCAATTGTCCCCATTATATAATTACTATGACAGCCAGGAGCTTATATGCAGCCTTTAATAGAAGTAGTACTATTTTACAATGCATTAGCATTGCAGTGTATTGTATTAGTGACCAGATCCCATGGAATTTAAAACCCATAGGGAATCTAAAAAAATAAATAAATAAAAAAATGAATAAATAAAAATTCAAATCAACCTTACCCCCTTTCCCAGGAACACATATAAAAGTATATAATTAAAGTAAAGCACATACACACTAGGTATCCTGTGCCCGTAAATGCCTGGTCTGTAAATTTATTCTACTGTACAAACAAAAATATTTTTCACATATAGTGTATGCCGTAGCTGGAATAAAAAAAATCAAAAGAGCCAAACTGCAGTTTTTTCACTGTTTTGTCTCTCATAAAAATTGGAATCAAAAAGCGATCAAAACATCACACATTCCCAAACATGGTATAAACAAAAAAAACATCTTGTCTTGGAAAAAAAGACGCCTAATGCAGCCCCATACATAGAAATATAAAAAAGTTATGTGTGTCAGAATATTGTGACTCTAAGAATAAATTTTTTTTGCGAAGTTTTGGATTTTTTTAATGGGTTAAAACGTAAAAAAGATATACTGTAAATATATATAATTTTTGCATCCCCAGAATTGTACCAACCCATAAAATACAGGAGACATGATTTTGGTTGCACAGTGAACGCCGTAAAAATGAAGTCCGTAAGAAAATCGTACAAACACAGTTTTTTCCAATTCCACCCAATTCAGAAAATTTTTTTTAGCTTCCCAGTACATTGTATGAAATATTAAATGGTACCATTACAAAGTAAAATGTGTCCCATAAAAATGAAGCCTGGAGGCAAAACGCATGTCAGGGTACTTGTGTATCCGGTGTAGGGGTACATTGCTTTTCACAATGCTCATTCTTTTTGCATTTTCATGAGTATGCACATGGCTTTGTTCATAGTAGCCTGCTTTGCTGTTATGCACTATGCTATGAACTTTTAGGCTATTTTTCTTGCACAGCCATTATGCAATCATGTGCTTGTATATGTTATGCTGTTAAGCAGTGTCCCCCTCATTTTGCCACCTGATCACATCTACATGTGGTAGTTTCTTGGGTCATGTGACTTCTTTCCTCATATTGTTTTTTATTTTTTGTATTTAATTCTGAGATTTTTACATTATTATTTGGTGGACTTAATTTGTATTTTCAGTAAGATTTAGATTTTTGTTAAGGGGTTAAAATGTAAATAAAACTATATAAATTTGGTAACCCTGGAATTGTACCAAAACATAAACATGTCATTTTGGCAGCAGAGTGAACGCCATAAAAAAACAAATTTTTTTTGTACACAGAGCCATATGAGGGCTTAATGTTTGGGGGACAAATTGTTCTTGTTCTTCATAATGGTACCATTTATTATTCTGCACAATGTACTGGGAAGCTGGAAAAAATTTCAGAATATGGAGGAATTGGAGAAAAAGTGCATTTGTGCAACTTTCTTGCGGGCTTCGTTTTTACGGCGTTCACTGTGAAGCCAAAATGGCATGTAACCTGTATTCTATGTTTTGGTACAATTCTGGGGTTACCAAATTTATATAGTTTTATTTACATTTTAACCCCTTAACAAAAATCCAAAACTTTACAAATATAATTTTTTTTTTCTTAACGTCACATTCTGACAGCCATAACTTTTTTTATATTTCCATGTACGGGGATGTGTCAGGCATATTTTTTGGCGGGGCCAGGTGTACGTTTTAGTTATACCATTTTGGGGAATGTCTATTGCTTTGATAATTTTTTATTCAAATTTTTATCAGGAGCAAAACAGTGAAAAAATGGCCATTCGGCACTTTTGATTTTTTTTTTCCCTGCCACGGCGTTCACTGTACAGGGGAGTGATTTGAATTTTAATATTTTTTATTTTTTTTATATTTCTTTTTACATTCTTTTATTGCATTTATTAGACCCCTAGGGGTCTGACCACTAAAGCAATGCATTACAATGCTAATGCATTGCAAAATATCGGCATTTGTATGGCAGGCTGCATAAAGCAACCTGCCATACAAATGAATGGTAGACAAGCCTGGGAGCCTTGAGTAGGCTCCTGTCTGACATGCCAATGGGAAACCGGCTCCGGATCTTGCAAAGCTGACCGAGGTGCCAGAGTGGTTAATGCCCGCAATCTGTATAATACAGCAGAGACCCGGTGGCTATACCCGACATCCACCATACTATTACGGCAGATGTCGGGAAGGGGTTAATATTGGCCACAATATGCAAAATCAGAAACCACGTCAAGGTTTCCCATGTCTTGCAAGTCCCTACACTAAAATCAAAAACATTTCATTACTAAAGGACAACATTAAACATCATACCACTGCAAAAAGGCCACATTTCCCTGGTGTCAGATGAAGTCATAGTTCTGTGCAGTATGCAGACAGGCCCATCCATGTAATACATGGCGAGAATAGCACAGCTGTAGAATGGTGATAATGTGACCACTCACCCACCTACCTTCCAAGAGGTGGTGGAGGAGCATGTCAAATGTACACAGATAAAGCATGTACAGTCACGACTGTAAGTGTTGACACATGTCAAGTTAGGGCAGCATGGTGGCTCAGTGGTTAGAACTGCACCCTTGTAGTGCTGGAGTCCTGGGTTCAAATCCTGCCAAGGACAATATCTGTAAGGAGTTTGTATGTTCTCCCTGTGTTTGCATGGGTTTCCTCCCACACTCCAAAAACATACTGATAGGGAATGTAGATTGTGAGCCCTATATGGGACAATGTCTGTAAAGTGCTGAGGAATATGATGGCGCTATACAAGTAAGAATAACATTAAAAATAGTTTCCTTTGTGTGTATTGGAGCAACACAAAAAAAACTGAGAAAAAGAGGCAAATTGGACATCCGAAAAAAATGGACCTTTTCAAAATTGTGGGTAAATAACTTTGTTTGTAGCATGTGATGCTGGTTCAAACTCACCTGTGACAAGTAACAGGTGAGTTTGATAAAAATAAAACCAGATAAAGCGGAGAGAAGTTGTGTGTCTGTGTGTGCCACACTAAGCATGGAGAACAGAAAGACGAGAATAGAACTGTTTGAGGACTTGAGAACCAAAATTGTAGAGAAATCTCAACAATCTCAATGTTAAAAGTCCATCTCCAGAGATCTTGATGTTCCTTTGTCCATGGTGCGCAACACAATCAAGAAGTTTACAACCTATGGCACTGTAGCTAATCTCCCTGGACGTGGACAGAAGAGAAAAATTGATGAGATGTTGCAATGCAGGATAGTCCAGATGGTGGATAAACAGCCCCAATCAAGTTCCAAAGAAATTCAAGCTGTCCTGCAGGCTCAGGGTGGATCTGTGTCAGCGTGAACTATCTGTCCACATTTGAATGGAATGAAATGCTATAGCAGGAGACCCAGGAGGACCCCACTGCTGACACAGAGACAGAAAAAGCTATACTGCAGTTTGCCCAAATGTACGTTAGTAAGCCAAAATCCTTCTGGGAAAAAGTCTTGTGGACAGATGAGAGGAGATGGTAAAGCACATCATTCTACTGTTTACCGAAAACGAAATGAGGCTAACAAAGAAACAACACCGTGCCAACAGTCAAATATGGTGGAGGTTCAAAGATGTTTTGGGGTTGTTTTGCTGCAACTGGCATTGGGTGTCTTGACTGTGTGCAAGGCATCATGAAATCTGAAGATTACCAAAGGATTTTGGGTCTCAATGTAGGGTCCAGTGTGAGAAAGCTGGATTTGCATCCTAGGTCATGGGTCTTCCAGCAGGACAATGACCCCAAACATACTTCAAAAAGCACCCAGAAATGGGTGGAGAAACAGCGCTGGAGAGTTCTGAAGTGGCCAGCAATGAGTCTGGATCTAAATACCATTGAACACCTGTGGCAACATCTTAAAACTGTTGTTGGGCGAAGGCACCCTTCAAATATGAGAGAACTGATGCAGTTTACAAAAGAAGAGAGGTCCAAAATTTCAGTTGAGAGGTGTAAGAAGCTTGTTGATGGTTATAGGAAGCAACTGATTTCAGTTATTTTTTCCAAAGTGTGTACAACCAAATATTCCCCTTACGTCCGACAGCAGCACAATATGGGGTATCTCTGCCCCTGTGTGTTGTTTAGGACAGGTGGAACCTTTAATTAGCACCAAAAAGGTGCCTCCTACTAGCCCTATAAGAGGGCACAAGAGACCTCCCTCCACTGTGTTTTTTTCTGTCCTGTGTGGAACAGGTGGACGGAGGTCTCTTGTGACCTCCCGTTGCTAGGGGTTTTATTTTACTCCTGGCTTACCTTTTTGGGGTACCTCGGTCCCAAAGAAAAAACCTCCGGTCCTTCGGGCCTTCGCACCGCAGCGCAGTGTTATCCGGCATCCATCTGCAGGCAGCGCGATCCCGGAAGTAAGCGGGGAACCTCCTCGGCCGGAACTTTTCTCCGGTCCCGTGTTCCCAGGGGAAGGAAGCCTTTGCACACCACCGCGCCCTACTTCCGGTTTTCTCGGAAAAAGTGCGGTAAGTTTGGAAATTTAAAATTTAAAGGCAAAATATAGAATAGATTTTTGCTGCTTGTATTTTGAGCCTCTGGTTTAGGCTTATGCTCCTCTATGGTCCATTATGGCGTTTGACTTGTTTTGGTGCTGTATAAATGTTTCTTTGCTGGCTTCCTCCCCTCGCTGCTGGATTACATTTAAAAGGTCTGAATGCAGTCCTTTATTTGTTGAGTGAGTAGTTTCTAGCTCCTCTGCTGCGGGTTGCGGTGGCTGGTTTTTTTCTGACGGTTTTTTTCTCTCTTCAAGTGACCGATTCAAAAAAAAAAAAAAAAAAAGAGGTACCCCTTGGGTTTTTATGCGATGCTTGGCGATCTTCCCTGTTTCAGTGTCACGTGGCTGTTTGATGTTTCAGATGTCATCTTCTGCATCACGTAATGGCAATGCGCTTAGGAGGAAAAATTCCTCTAAACTTGAAACACCTAATGTGTTTGGATTGCAATACCCCTTTACCTGACGGCTATGAATTTACCCGCTGTCTCCAGTGTCGCGGACCTCCGCCAGAAGTACCTTCTATAAGAGGTTGTTACTTGGGTAAAGGACTATATGAGGAGTCTCTTAAAGGAGATTCGTTCTTCCATCGCCCAGATTGCCAAGAGACCGCAGATTGAGACACAATCTTCCTTACAGATCTCTGATGAAGATTATCAGATAGTGGACGTGACACTCTCATCTGACGATTCCACTGAAGATCCCAGCAGGCCGTGCTTCCACTCGAAAAATTAAGCCGACTGCTGAAGTCCATCCGGTCTAAGGATCGTGATGTTGACGGGGAAGCCTCCGTGTCCACCTATAGAGGGCCTAGGGTCTTCCAAGTGGACCAGACATTACAAAAATTAATGTCCTCAGAGTGGAGAAGTCCTTAAAAACCTCTTGTGGTTCCTAGGAGGTTCAGCGCTTTATTCCCAGTTGCTCAATGGGATCAATGGGGTTCTCCTCCCAAGGTGGATATGGCGGTGGCTAAACTGTCCTGCCGCACTAAGGTACCATCAGATGATGGAGCAAATCTGCACGACGCCATGGCAGGCGCTTCGACAATACCTTCAAGAAGGCTTATTCAGCTGCCTCGCCCAAGACCGCTGTGGCGGTTGCGTCCTGTGAAGTGTCAGCCAAATTATGTACTGACCTGGTCCACCTCGAAAGTGACCGACTCTGGAGTCTCCAGAGATGAGCTGCTAGGGTTCCTAGGCTCAGTTTCCCTAGCAGCTGAATATTTAACGGAGGCCTCCCACCATCAATTAAGGCTGGCGGCCAAATCCCTGGCACTTACCAAGAACACTGCAGCAGGAAGACCTCTATGGTTAAAACCTTGGAGAGCTGGGTTCCCCTCAAAGTATAATTTGTGCGCATTACCCTTTGAGCCGGGTAGAGTCTTTGGCTGTGCCCTAGACGAGATCCTAGAGGGCTTGGCCGACAAGAAGGATAAAACTTTACCCCAGGCCTTCAGAGGTAGGTCTGGGTCTGACCGTGGTAGAGGCTATCCGCCTCGTCGTGGAAGGCAGTCCAGAGAGGCTCTAGTTATTCCTCTAGAGGCGCCGGCCGGAGATTCCGAAGTCTGATGATAAAAAAGTCAAGCCTAGCTTTTGACATCAGAAGCAGTTTTCCTGTGGCCGAGATTCCTGTCGGAGGTCGTGTCTTCCACTTTCTCAACTGCGGGCAGGAAAAAATTCGAGACCCATGGGTCCGGTAGGTAATCCAAAGAGGTTATGCAATCAAGTTCCTCCGTCCTCCTCAGGATCGGTTTGTGTTAACTCGCACCCTCCCTGGAATGCTTCATCCGAGAGTACATTCACAAGGGAGCCCTGGTGGAAGTCCCTTCTCTAGAAGAAGGGTCCAGTGTCTATTCTCCCATCTTCCTGATGCCAAAACCGGCAGACAAGTGGAGAATGATCATAGACTTAAGGTACCTCAACCGCTTCATCAAAAAGAAGCGCTTCCATAGGAAAACCATAAAGTCTGTCACCACCTTTCTCCTCTAAGGCGATGTTTTTTGTGACTTTGGATATAAAAGACGCCTATTTGCATATTTCTATTTACCTCCACACAGAAGGTTTTTTTCTAAGGATTGCCGTAGTAGTTTCCGGCCACAGGAAGCACTTTCAATTCACAGCACTACCCTTCGGGATCTCCTCTGCTTCCCACACCTTTACAAAGGTAGTGGCCCCCATAACGGCCGCCCTCAGGCTTCAGGTGATATTCTTGGTGCCTTATCTAGACGACTGGTTGATAAAGGCCCAGTCAGAGTCTGTTCTGCTCCAGTACCTACAGACAGCCTTCAGAGTCTGTGATGGCTTATAAATTGGGAGAAGTCAAAAACGATCCCTTCAACTCGAAGGAAGTTCCTCTGAGAAAACTACTTCCTTGATTCAGTCCGCCTGCAAATCTCCTTGACACTAGCAAGGAAGGAGAAGCTGGTTGCGGCAGTCCGGCACCTCTTCAAAAAGCCGATAGCCTCCATCAGAACATTGATGAAGATCCTGGGCTTGATGTCTTCCTCAGTGGAGGCAGTCCCATGGGCCTTGTGGCACTTACGTCCCCTCCAGAAGGAGTTACTAGAGGCTTGGGATCGCTCCCTTCTTACATTCAGCAAGAAGATTTGACTCTCCCCCAGGACCCGTCTTTTTCCCTCAAGTGGTGGTTGCACCTGAAAGACGGAAGGTCCACGGTCCAACCTTCTTGGACCCTGTGGACTACAGATGCATCCCTCTCGGGATGGGGAGCCCATTGGACGAAAACTCCATAAAGGGAGTCTGGAGCGCTCCTGAAAAAAGGACCTCGTCCAACTGGAAGGAGCGCAGAGCCGTATATTGTGCCTTACTCTATTGCTTGCCTCTTCCCAGGGGAAGAGCAGTCAAAATCCGGTCAGACAACATGACCACAGTGCTGTACGTGAACAGACAGGGAGGCACCAGATCACCAACCCTCCTTAGGGAGGCAGATCTGATATTTACATGGGCAGAGAAAAATCTAACCCATTTATCCGCAGTTCACATCAAGGGCTCCCTGAACATAGTAGCGGATCGGTTGAGTCGGGGGTTATGCCATATCAGGAGAATGGTCACTCAATCCAGAAGTCTTTCATCAGATTAACCTGAACATGGGTCTTTCAGAAATAGACCTCATGGCAACCCGACTCAACGCCAAGGTGGAGAAGTTCTGTTCCCTTTACCAGGAGGACAATCCCTTGGCAGTGGATGCCCTGTCCATGCCTTGGAGGTCCAGGCTGGCATACATCTTCCCTCCAATTCCAATAATACCAAAGGTATTAATGAAAATCAGACAGGACCAAGTCTCTGTGATAGCCATCATTCCATTCTGGCCAAAAAGAGCTTGGTTTTTCCCAACTCATGGAGATGAGTCGAGGGATATATTGGAGGCTTCCCCCCATCCAGAACGTGGTTTCCCAAAGATCTCTGAAGTGCCAGGATCTCTGGAGATTCAACCTGACAGCCTGGAGGTTGAGCAGTCCCTACAGCAGGATAGAGGACTGTCAGAGGCCGTCCTGAAGACCCTTTATTCTGCAAGAGCAGAATCTACCAATAAGAACTACCAGAGGACAGCCAAGATTTTCATGGAGTGGTGCTCCAAGAAGGGTATTAATAATCTACAACCTTCAACGGCTGATATTTTCTTCAGGACGGTTTGGATAAGGGCCTTGCCCCTGCCACTTTGAAAGTGCAGATTGCGGCCCTCTCCGCTCATTTGAACAGACGTCTGTCTCAGGATCCTCTGGTTGCAAGGTTCCTTAAAGGGGCAATGAGGCTAAAGCCCTCAGTATCATCCCCAGTGGGACCTTGCGGTAGTCATTACAGGCCTGTGCGGTCCTCCATTTGGACCCTTGGAGACTACGGAGATAAAATATTTAGCCTACAAAACCACTTTTTTGTTGGCTATTATATCTGCCAAAGAGTAGGGGTACTCCAGGCCCTCTCTTCTAGAGAACCGTACATTTTGTTTTTGCAGATAGGGTGCACCTTAGGTTTGCCTGGGTTTATCCCTAAGGTCCCCTCATACTATAATAGCAATCAGCTAATTTCGTTACCTGTGTTTTTCCCCTCTCCAACCTCTGAGGAGGAAGAAAAGCTCAACACCTTAGATGTGGTAAGGTGTCTGTGGATTTACCTATTCCACACTCAACCGCTTAAGAAGGCCGAAAGCCTACTAATTGATATGCAGGGTAAAAACAGAGGCCTCAAGGCTTCCAAGCCTACTCTATCCACATGGATCAAGGAGACAATTAAGTCTTCCTTTCTTATTCAGGAGTTATTCCCTCCAGTCTTTCTACGGCCACTCGACCTGGGTTGTCGACTTCTTTGGCTGAGTATCGGTCCTTACCATTGGACCAGATTTGTGCGGCTGCATCATAGTCATCTCAGTTGACCTTTTGTTAAACATTATCATTGGACATCCGCAGTTTCCAGACAACTGCCTTTGGTCAGTCAGTCCTTGACGTTGTAAGGCGAGGAAACCCTCCCTAGGGGAATTACTTGCTATCTCCCCATATTGTGCTGCTGTCGGACGTAAGGGGAGTCGTTGATTGTAATGTCAATCTGTATTCCCTTAGTCCAGACAGCAGCACAAGGCTTCCCTCCCTAGAAGCTTGTTTCCTGTTACTTTATAATTTACACAGTGGAGGGAGGTCTCTTGTGCCCTCTTATAGGGCTAGTAGGAGGCACCTTTTTGGTGCTAATTAAAGGTTCCACCTGTCCTAAACAACACACAGGGGCAGAGATACCCCATATTGTGCTGCTGTCTGGACTAAGGGAATACAGATTGACATTACAATCAACGATTAAGTTGAGGGTGCCAGTAATTTTGTCCGGCCCATTTTTGGAGTTCTGCATGAAATAATATCATTTTGGGTTTTTTTTTTCTCTGTTTTTTTATGTTGTTCCAATACACAGAAAGGAAATAAAAATGTGTATAGCAAAACAGGTGTTACTGCAATACTTTTCTGGGATAAATTCTTCATTTTCTGGAAAAATTTCAAGGGTGCCAACACTTGCGGCCATGACAGTATAAGGTACCACTCACATGATATGAGGTGCAGGGTGCCAGTTAACAACCAATTGGTGAGGCCCATGTTTTTAGATCAGACTTGCACCATACTTGCACCACACTAGTATCAGCAACTTCTGAACATCTTAACAGGGCCTGTCTGCATCTGTCAAAAAGGGCAATAACTATGAGGTTATATTGGCCAAAATATGCAAGCTTGCCAACCACACCACGGTTTCCCATGTCTTTCAAGTCACTATACTAAAATCAAAAATATTTCAATACAAAACGTCATCATTAAACATCATGTCACTGGAAAAAATGCCACATTATCCTGGTGTCAGGTGAAGCCATAGTTCTGTGCTGGATGTAGGCAAGCCCTTGTAATACATGGTGAGAACAGCAGAATGGTGATAATGCAACCACTAATACACATACAATCCATGAAGAGGTGGATGCTAGTATGTCAAATGAACACAGATAAAGCTTGTATAAGGTGTCAGTGTTGGATAATTATAGTGAGGCCCACGTTTTAGATTAGGGTGGCTGTCCAGCACCTCCATATGTGCAACCCCACTAGTATCAGCATCTGCACCCTCCATACATCTTAACAGGGTCAGGCTGCATCCTGTAAAAAAAACAGTCATTACCATTTGATATGCTGTGCTTGGTTTTCACCAAACCATGGTGATGTGCATTGTGGCCAAATATCTTCACCTTGGTCTCGTCCATCCAAAGGACATTCTTGTAGAAGTCTTGTGATTTGTTTAAGATAGAAAAAAAAGACTGAACAAATTTGTAAAGTTCTATCTGTATTGTCTAGAGATGGGGGGACCGAAGGACATTGTTCCAGAAGTCTTGTTGTTTGTTCAGATGCTACTTTGCAAGTTTAACCCCTTCCCGCCGGTGACATTTTTCAATTTTCGTTTTTGACTCCCCGCTCACTCTGGGTGCTGGCAATCCCAGGCAAAATGGCGGTGCCCATGCTCCGCTGGCAAAATGGTGCCTTGGTCAGCTCAGGAACTGAGCAGCCGCCATATTTAAATACCTGACATCTGCTGTGCTATTATGGCGGATGTCGAGAAGGGGTTAAGCCGTGATGCCATGTTCTTTTTAGAAAGAAGCCGTTTTCTTTTAGCAACCCTTCCAAACACACCATACATGTTCAGTCTTTTGTACTGTCATGACGTTGAACATTTAACATGCTAACTGATGCCTGTAGAATCTGAGATATAGATTTTGGGTTTTTTAAAATGGTTTTAAAACCCTTCCCAAATTGATGGGCAGCAACAATTGCTTCTCTAAGATCATTGTTGATGTCTTTCCTTGGTATTGTGTTAACACATGCCTGAAAACTCCAAACCAGCAAACTGCCCAAATTTTTGCGTTTGTAGTGTTGGTCACATTTGCTGATAATCAGTTATTTATGTGCATTTCTCTAGTATCACCTCTCTACTCTTTGACCTCTTAATTCCTATGGAAGCAGTAATGTTGCACTATTTCTCACACTGCTTCTTCATTTTAGCCTAGTTCTTGTTGAACAAATAATGACATTGTATAATCTGTGGTGCGTTGTTGTGTATATGAGCTTGTATATACCTATTTTTAAAGACCAGATTTTTTAAATGTCCTGATATGTAAAACCACAGAATTCAGAGGATGTACTATGTTTTTCTTATGTCTGCACATGAGGAAATAGTATCATTATTGAGCTGTAAATAAAGATTTACCATATGACTGTCCTATAGGGTGCATCATATATAGCTTGCGGTAATTTATATTGAACAAGAAGAGGTTTTTATGTGCTGTACTTTTTTTAAGTTGATAAAAATCTAACACAAACATGTTTGTATGCTGCACTGTTTATAAAGATTTCCCGCAGTTCACACCGATGTTATATGTCTCCAGTGCAGATCAAATATTCTTCGTACTGTGCTTTATCATACTACATGCAGTTCCATATAGTGATGCACAATAAACTGCAGGATGTCCTTGATTTATTTTCTTCTTCTACTTCCTGTGCATTTTGCATGCTTGCAACATACTGAGAAAATGTCTATTCAACAATAGGCAAATGGTTTTATGAATACACATATGTCCCCTGGGTCTCATAATTCAAAATTTCTAGATTTAAAGATTATTTTCTTTAGAAATTAAGAAAAAAAGTAACAATTCCCCTTCTCCTGCCAGTGATTGAATCCCTCAATATTTTGTAAAATTTCCTTACAATCTTAACGTAATACATTATACAAATCTAAATCTACCAAGAGTCTAGCTGATAATAATCAGGGCTGGTTTTAGACAATATGTTGCCCTGAGCAAAATTCAAAGTGGGGCTCCGAATACTGAAATACTGCACCAACAATTTAGTTACATCCTGTTGATTTCAAAGGTGCTATGCAAATAGCTGAAGCTCTGATATCTACCACTTAAGGGGCATTAGTAGGACTATAAAAGATCAGAGACACAATCCCAAGACACACAGAAGATAATATATACCTATACAGTTATGAAATAAAGTACCTACACGAAAAACAAATATTACCACCATACAGTCATGGCATATCATTAGTGATGTGCAACCCTCATATATTTGCAAGGCTCTCCTACAAGTTTCAGTTCAGTACGAACCAAACCAGAAGAGATATTATTAAACTCTGCATGGAAAAATAATAAACGGCTCATACTCAACTTTTGTCACATTTCCGGGGGCTCCATCATGGTTTCAGGTCTTCTTTCCCAGTGTCAGTGACCATAGGATACAGCTGAGGCCTGTGACATGACATGGGGCACTTTGAAGTAAAATAACTTTGACACAAACATCATGACATTGTCGTGCCAAGCGTTACCTTAGGATTGAGCATAACACTTATTTTTTTCTTCTAGCTAAAAAAAAAATCATCAGATCCACATGTAGGAGGAACAATAAAAAAGGTAATGGTCCTGCTCTGTGTACTTTCATTGTTTGCTGACAAAACAGCTCTCATTACACTGAGCAATGCGAACAATTATTCTTTTGGCTGCTAAAATTGTAAGCTGAAATAATGTATAAGAAAATGGAGTCCCGGATTCCAAACCAGATTCAGTCCTGGAAATGTGGGCAATATGTAGTCTTGATTTTTATGGGCCATATTTGTCCCTGAGTTGGAGGTATAATACTGTCCAATCAATGTGGAGGGTATCAGTGGATGAAATAAGTATTGAATACATCACCAAATTTCTAAGTAAATATATTTCTAAAGGTGTTATTGATATGAAATTCTCACCAGATGCCGGTAACAACCCATCCAATCCACCAGAATCATACTGAAACATAGAATACAAGTGACATGTCATTTTGGCTGCACAGTGAATGCCATAAAAATTAAGCCTGTAAGAAAGTCGCACAAATGCACTTTTTCTCCAATTCCACCCCATTCTGAATTTTTTTCCAGCTTCCCAGTACATTGTATAGAATAATAAATGGTAGCATTATGGCTTTGTAAACGGGAAAATAAAAAAGTTGTGGGGTTTGGAAGGGGGGGGGGGAGTCGAAAACAATAATTGAAAAATGCCACCAGCAGGAAGGGGTTAAACGCACTTGAACATGTTTTTTGCTCAGCAATGGAGTCTTGTGTGGTGAGTGTGCATACAGGCCATGGCGTTACTTATTGTTTTCTTTGAAACAATTGTACCTGTTGATTCTAGGTTTTTCTGTAGCTCTCCACATGTGGTCTTTGGCTCTTGGACAACTCTTCTGATAATTCTTTTCACTCCTCTGTCTGAAATCTTGTGGGGAGCACCTGGTTGTGGCCAGTTTATGGTGAAATGATGTTCTTTTCACTTCCGGATTATGGCACCAACAGTGCTTACTGAAAACTTCAGTAGTTTAGAAATTCTTCTGTAACCAATGCCATCAGTATGTTTTGCATTAATAAGGTTGAGAAGGTCTTTAGACAGCCCACTGGTTTTACCCATTATGAGATGTTTCTTGTGGGGCACCTTAGCAATGAGACCTTTTTATAGGCTATCAGTTGAACCAGCCGATATTATTTTTTACTAAGTGGCAGGATTGCTTTCTAGTTACTGATAGATTTCATGGTGACGTGTTCAATACTTATTTCACCCACTGTACATATACAGTCATGGCCAAAAGTTTTGAGAATGACACAAATATTATATTTTCACATGATCTGCTGCCCTCTGGTTTTTATGTGTGTTTGTCAGATGTTTTTATCACATACAGAAATATAATTGCATTCATATTATGAGTAACAGAAGCTTATATTGACAGTTAGAATGAGTTAATGCAGCAAGTCAATATTTGCAGTGTTGACCCTTCTTCTTCAGGACCTCTGCAATTCTCCCTGGCATGCTCTCAATCAACTTCTGGACCAAATCCTGACTGATAGCAGTCCATTCTTGCAGAATCAATGCTTTAATTTTGTCTGAATTTGTTGGTTTTTGTTTGTCCACCAGTCTCTTGATGATTGACCACAAGTTCTCAATGGGATTAAGATCTGGGGAGTTTCCAGGCCATGGACCCAAAATCTCTATGTTTTGTTCCCTGAGCCATTTAGTTATCACCTTTGCTTTATGGCAAGGTGCTCCATCATGCTGGAAAAGGCATTGTTGAGCGCCAAACTGCTCTTGGACGGTTGGGAGAAGTTGCTCTTGGAGGACATTCTGGTACCATTCTTTATTCATGGCTGTGCTTTTAGGCAAGACTGTGAGAGAGCCGATTCCCTTGGCTGAGAAGCAACCCCACACATGAATGGTTTCAGGATGCTTTACAGTTGGCATGAGACAAGACTGGTGGTAGCGCTCACCTCTTCTTCTCCGAATAAGCTGTTTTCCAGATGTTCCAAACAATCGAAAAGGGGATTCATCAGAGAAAATGACTTTACCCCAGTCCTCAGCAGTCCACTCCCTGTACCTTTTTCAGAATATCAGTCTGTCCCTGATGTTTTTTCTGGAGAGAAGTGGCTTCTTTGCTGCCCTCCTTGAGACCAGGCCTTGCTCCAAGAGTCTCCGCCTCACAGTGCGTGCAGATGCACTCACACCTGCCTGCTGCCATTCCTCAGCAAGCTCTGCACTGCTGGTAGCCCGATCCCGCAGCTGAAACACTTGTAAGAGACGGTCCTGCCGCTTGCTGGTCTTTCTTGGGCGCCCTGGAGCCTTTTTGGCACCAATGGAACCTCTCTCCTTGAAGTTCTTGATGATGCGATAGATTGTTGACTGAGGTGCAATCTTTCTAGCTGCAATACTCTTCCCAGTTAGGCCATTTTTGTGCAGTGCAATGATGACTGCACGTGTTTCTTTAGAGATAACCATGGTTAACAGAAGAGAAACAATGATGGCAAGCACCAGCCTCCTTTTAAAGTGTCCAGTGGTGTCATTCTTACTTAATCATGACAGATTGATCTCCAGCCCTGTCCTCATCAACACCCACACCTGTGTTAATGGAGCAATCACTGAAACGATGTTAGGTGGTCCTTTTAAGGCAGGGCTGCAATGATGTTGAAATGTGTTTTGGGGGATAAAGTTCATTTTCTAGGCAAATATTGACTTTGCAAGTAATTGCTGTTAAGCTGATCACTCTTTATAACATTCTGGAGTATATGCAAATTGCCATTAGAAAAACTGAAGCAGTAGACTTTGTAAAAATTAATATTTGTATCATTCTCAAAACTTTTGGCCATGACTGTATATATATATATATATATATATATATATATATATATATATATATATCTGTAGATATATGGCAGAGGTAACCTGAACTTTTGAAACTGGTTAAACGGCTGCAGTGTGAAATCTTATTACAGAAGACTACAAAAACCAATGAACAGTCACTGAAAATTGTTTTCATTGTACGTCATTGTTTTCTAATGACACGAAATTTTATTCTGCTAATCGCATGGAAATAGTCTGGTTAGAGATAGAGGTGTGTAATGAAGGTGTCACCTGTGCCTGGGTGGTGAACAAGAAAACTGTTAGAACTTCTTGTGCTTGTCGGTAGATCAAACTAGGCTTTCTACTTTTGGTCTCTGTAGACCATTCAGAGCCTGTTCGCAATGTGTGGATGCCCTGACATTAACACTGCTCCCAACACAGTGATTGGCCGATTGGTCACTTCCTGTGTGCTGTAAGGCACCAAAAAAACAAGATGCAGAGACCACCACGTAACATGAGTAGAGGTAACATTTTGATGGGAGCAGCTGGGGAATGGTGACTTGAGTTTTTTTTTTTTTTTATATCAGCTAGACAACCTATTTAAAGTATAGACAAGAAGGAACAGACATCAACAAGCTAGACAGATTTGTTGAGCATTAGCATCAACTTAATTACAATAATAATGATGATGATAATAATAATGATAATAGTTATAATTACAATAACACTCATTCAAGTATTATTAATAATAACAAGTAAAATGGGCTTTTTAAAAAAATATTCTGTAATTATTTGAGAGAAAAAACAGCATAATCACATGAATCACAATTATTTTCATTTATAATCCTCATAGTTATAGATAATAGACGATATAATAAGCTTAGTGACACAACTCAGATAAGATTCCCACAATGGACTTTTGATGTTGACTTCCAATGTTCCAAATATAACATGTTGAAATGGTTGTCATAAGAACAAAATAGAAGTAAAAATAGAATCTGTTTTCAGTGTTACATTATATGTCTGATAAACCAAACACTGAATCATATGCCCTTTCCTTGCGATAATAAAAGTAGTAAAACTTCTAAAACTCTTCAGACATATCTTACACGTTTTATTTGAATTAAGAAAAGGTTAATCATTTCAGAAGACCTTAGTTAATGTACCTTTAGCGAAATGTCTTAAATGTTCATCTGTTTTAATTACCAATTAATATTTTCCTGATATGTTAATGTATGGTATATTTAATGTTCATAAAATTCACTTTAATTGGAGTATGATTTCCTCCTTGCATAGAGGTGATGTATTACAGCAGGGGTGATGCTTGGCTTCTTATCATAGTACATATCACCTTAAAACCAGTGGCATAACTATGAATGGCTGGGCCCCAAGGCGAACATTCGACATGGGCCCCACCCCGAACCGCAAACAAAAAAAACAATGTTACCTACCTCTCCCTGGCTCCCGTGCACTCCCTGCTACTTCGGCCATCTTCAATGTTGGACCAGATCTCACGTGAGTCGGGCCGATGTTGCGATGCATAATGACACAGGTCCGGCCCACGTGACGTCACCAAACAGGCCTGAAGCCTGCGGAACGTAGAAGAGGTAAGTTACAGTGTTTTTTATGTTCCCTCACCTCCCCTGGCCCTCCGATCATTATACTGATAGCAGTGTTTGTGGGGTTCGCGGCCTGCGGCCTCACTTACCGATCCCCGCTCCTGCTCACAGTCACCTCCGCCTTCGCAGAATGGGAAGCGCAGGCGGCCATAGGCAGGAGCGGGGATTGTTAAATAAATAGAGCCTGTTACTTGCTGGGGTTACTCCAGCAGGTAACGACCTATTAAAAAAAAAAAAAAGTAACGGGGGCCCGGGCCCTGTGGCAGTCGCTACCGCTGCTACCCCGTAGGTGCACCCCTGCTTAGAACAGGTAAAGAGTCAGGGTCCTGGATATACAGATCCTGGGTATAGTTGTAGAAAAAGAACGCTCCTGGAGTATTCACCTTAAAAGACAACTGATTTTGAATAATTGAATTTGTGATTGATCAAATGAAGAATAAATAGGACACATTTCTGAATAGCACATGACAGGTATTGACCCGACCTCGTGGCTTGTCAAATGCACTAAGTGATTGCAGACAAATAACTGCTGACCATTAGCACAAGAATACAGTGAGTGAATCTCTCCTTGTATACTAGCTGATGCTTACATTTACTGTACAGCGTATTTATTTAGTGCTTCAGGACAGCAGCATTCTATGTATTCTTAATGTGTTTTACATTCTTTTGTTTCAGATCAGCAGGACTCACATTTTCTAATATTTATTAATGCATAACTCAAGTCCTTTCAGTTTTTTTACAGGCATTTTCAGTGCTCTTATGTAAAATGTTATACATGCATTTTTTTTAAAGTAGAAGTACCATTTTCCTTTTTTACTGTTGTATAGGGAGTGTTTGGGGGGACATTTTTGTAATATACTTTATTAACCTATTTTACTTCCTTTTAATAATAATCAGACTCTAAGTTTCTACCTAGCAATGCTCTAATAAAGCTGTTGCCAGGAAAAAGCTGTATGTTTGTATTGCCAGTATATACAGATGTAGTGGTTGTCTAATTGGATGGTCACTTAAATAGCGTATTTCACAATTCTAGCTTTAAAGAAACTGAGATACCACTAGTGAAAAATAGAGTATCTTTGACTAATGAAATTTCCACTTTTTATAGAACAGTGATCTTGGGAGCACATGAAAGCTAGACCAGTGTTCTAGGTGGTAAAGTGAAGTGACCCCATCCCCTTTGGCTTCAGCTACATCTGTACGTACTGGCAAAACACAAGGAGAATTGGTATAAAGGACAAAGTCTCCATGGCAATGCTTAGAGTATTGCTAGAGAAAACTTTAGAACTCAGGGGACAATGATGAAGTAGAAATAACTCACAGTTTTATTGAAGGTTTCAATAAGGCAGGAGAACAGCAGAACAGCAGAACAGCAATCTTCCACAGAAATGAAGACACAATCTTGGGTTCCACTAAACTGGAGCTGAGGCTTGGACATTTTTGGATCTTCCTGGGCTTAGTAAGTATCTTTCTAGTATAGACATTCTCCTCCAAAAGTATGTTCTTTTCTATTCCACAAAACACGCATATACCTGCAATTGCCCAAGTTGTGGTGTGCAGGCTTCTAAAATTTCCAGGTCTGGCCAGAGGTTCACAGGTCCTAATTCTAGTTATGAGGTCCATGCAAAACTTCCCTCACTGTCTCTGTTACACATACAACTTCTAAACACTCAGCAGAGCAAAAATGGCTCATCTTCTACTTAACTGTGATATTGACATTTGTCCTGATTTGTAGCTGACAGGATGGGTCAGCCTAACTAGGTTACTGAGGCTAACACTCTACACTCCTCTCCTAAGGACGGAGGGACTAGAATGTCTCCTCCCTCTCAATAGAATGATCTAAGGGATGTCCCATCTACTTTTCTCCAGTCACATTGGTATATACCACTTAAAGTCACTACAGGTCTAGTATAGAGGTCCCCAATGACTGGACTGTGAATCAGTACTGTATCGTAGATCACATGGTACCGAGCCTGTCCGATCATTGTGGACCTCTGTAGGCTACTAGGTGTCAGCTGATGCTCGTATGCTGTGTGTAATACGCAGCATACAAGCATTGGCCGACACCTGGTAAGTGTCCACAAGACCCATTTTTGAGAGTTCTCTGCTGGTGTATACACCAGCAAGTCACTTTCCACTTACCTGATTATTAATGCCGCTCCTGGGACCTGTTCTTGCACATAGGATGTGTGCATCTTCTGTTCTGCACCTTTGCTATGGTGCTGCTGGGATCGTGGAGCAGAATAGAAGATGAACTGTTTTTGTAAAGTACTGCAGAATATGTTGGCGCTATATAAATAAAATGATTATTATTATTATTATTATTATTAACTGTGATGCTGTGCACAAGAACAGGTCGTGGGAGCTGCATTAGTAACCAGGTAAGAATAATGTAATTGCAATTATAGTAACAGTATGTGGGAGGAGGGGGGATTATTACCTGTTGGGAGGCACTATTAGACCACTATTACAGTAATAGTGACCCCCCCACAGTTAATAACATTACCTGTGTGTGTATGGGGGAGACTATTACCTGTGGGGGGCACTATTCAAGTTATAGTGCCCTCCCCACAGTTAATAACAGTCACCTCACACACAGGTAATGTTGTTAGCCAAGGGGGGAACCTTTACTGTAATAGTGTAATACTGTAGTAGTGCCCTAGCAGCGCCCCCCACAGGTAATAGTCCCCCTGTTGGTGACACTACTAGGGTACAGTAATTACAGTAATAGTGCCCCCAGTTAATAACATTATCTGTGTATGGGGGTAGATTAATAGCTTTGGGGGGGCACTATTAGGGCACTGTTAAAGTAACAGTGCCCCCTGAGTGATAGACATTCCTGTCCTACCAATACTTTATTAAGGGAGCTCTTTCCATATCACCCCTAATTGAGTGAGGTCCCCTGCCCTACCCATACTTTTACTAAGGGAGCTGTCCATACCACCAATAGATTATGCATGATATGGAGAGAGATCTCCCTTAATAAAGTATAGGGAAATGTATAAATGTAATTAAATATGCACTTTATTATGTTTTCTTATGAGCCGCCCAATCACCCCAAACCACATTCCCCCACCAGGCCACTGGAATATTGGCTTACATGAAAGTGGTCCTTGGTGCAAAAAAGGTTAGGAGCGCTGGTCTAATACATCAAATAGCATAGGGACATGTTAAAGTACAAGAACACAACATAATACTTAATATGTTTTTGAGTAGTCATCCCCTGGGATACTACATTTACAATATGGGGGGGACTAAGGGGGCATTATTAATGCGAGGGGGTACTAAGAAGGTATCTTTAATAAGTGAGGGACACAAAGTGTCCCTTATTACCCTGAGGGGGGCACTAAGGGGACATTGTCACTGTGTGGGGGCACCATTACTTTTTGCCTCACAAAAAAGCCTTATAAAAGTGTGCAATGCACAAAGGAGCACTTTTACTTTGTGAAATCAAAGAAGTGCACTATTACCGTGTGTGGTGAAGAGGAAAGAGTATGATTAGAGCTGGTGCCAACCAGATAACAGTGATGATAACAGATGTGGTTTAAACAATTTGATGACCCCTCTATGGTCTATTCTCAATTTTGATTTTAAAAAATAATCATAAAAAAACTAAAATTGTTAAGCTGGCACAGGGAGAAAGAGTCAGATGTATCTGATGTCCTATCATCCAGATATTGACTTCAGTGAAGAAACTGTTCATCATAGTTTGAAGCAGGGAAGAAAAGGCCGGCGTCGGCTAACATCGATTTCACGATTCGGATGAAAATCATAAAAGTAATTCTTTGAAATGGTGAATTAATTAAATTAATTTGATTAATTGCACAGCCTTACTTCACACCCTGCAGGGAGTTTGGTTTTGCATCACAGTCAGAGCAGATTTGCACCTGAGCATTTATTTTAATTTTTTTTGACTAATCCTTTTTTAGCATACAAAATACAAAGTACAAATAGAATGTACAGCAGGGCCAGTCCTGGTTGTATCTGAGCCCTGAGTTAGCTTGACATGGATATTTATTCCCAAACCCAATGGACCTTTGTATCTAACGGACCTAGGCTTGTTTGCTACTGATGAAAACCTTGATGTACAGTATGGGTTAAAATTATGTAGACAGTACATAATAATACAATACAGTACATCTGTATTGTCTTAGTGCTCAAAGACACTCAGCTCAAAGTATGGATTGCAAGGAAATTTTACAGAAAAGTCATATTCTTGGCATTCATAATAGTGACCACCTCCACTGTGGCGCAAATGCTGTGGAACCGCGGCGGAAACATCGTGGAAAAAAACGCAGCATTTTACATTGACTGTATAGTGGATGGGATTCTAGCGAACCCATCCCCATACTGCAGGAAAATACACGCAGCCATTGCGGTTTTGGAAATGGCAGCATGTCAATTATACCTATGGAAATGCCAGCGGTTTCCTTATATGTATAATGGAAGCTTTCTGTGAAAAGCATTGCGGGAAAAACTGCAATGCGTTGCCGCCTCATTTTTTCCCGCAGCACTTTTTTTTGCTGCGGCTCGCTACCTGGGGCTTTAGCCTTAGGCCAGGGCCCAACGTGGTGTAAACTCTGCAGAAAAAAAATGTGACGTTTAACAGTCACAGCAAAGTGGATGGGATTCTAGCGAAATGACAGTGGTTTCCCTATAGATATAATTGAAGCAGAAAGTCCGCAGAGAAAACCTCTGTGAATTTTCAGTAAAAAGTGCTACGGGAAGAACCGCGATGCATTCCTGCTGCAGTTTTACCCACAGCGCTTTTTTGCTGTGGCTCGCTACAAGGGGCATTAGCCTTAAAGCGGTTTTTCATTTTTGCATAAATAATTCTTAAAGGGTTTTTCCACCGCAACAACTTATCCCCTATCCATGGGATAAGGGATAAGTTGCAGATTGGGGTCCAACTGCTGGGACCCCCACTGATCACAATAACAGTGCCTGAATGGAGTAGTGGTTGTAAAGGCGCACCTTCGCTCCATTCATTTCAATAGGACTGCCAGAGATGAGTGAAGTAGGGGGTGCTACATTCACAAAGGGGGATCAGGAACCCCTATTCTGATGACTGCTGTGGGTCCAAACATTGGGACTTCTAATGATCATACATTTATTGCCTATTCTGTTGTCAGGTGATGGATTTTTTTTTATAGTAAAAACTCTTTAAGCTTTAGTTACACAAAACCTTACTAAACCACTAAAACATAGTAAGGGGTTCAATTATTAAGTTTACTATAAGGATCTTCTTTACAATTACATTAGTCAGCTACAGAGTTTATCATATGTATGTAACATTGTTTTTCATGAAAAACAATAGTGCAATATTGCTTATAAATAATAATTCTAAAGAAATATATCACTGGAAACACCTTCCAATTATTTTTATGATGTCATATCTGCCTCACAACCGTAGGTGAAAATTGGACAACCTCCATGGTATAAGGCAGACAACAAGACTCAGGTTATTGCTTTATAACTTCCTTTGGCTTGTGACTAAATGCTGTTCCAGCATGGGGTAAAGGGGAGTCAGCTGTAGCCATTGTGCAAGAATTATCACTTCTGATGGAATTGTCTTTGGCTTACACTGTTCTGACCATTAACAAAGATGAAACTTTCACACTTTCTACCTTATATATTTTGTTAGATTTCATCTTTTTTTCCTCTCCTCTTCCAATGAAAAATATTATAGGAAGAAATGGAAAAATTGCGTAGGAATAAATGAAAGTGGTTTATGAAGGAAAGTTCAAAGACTCGGGACTGGACTGACAGTTCTAAAGAGCCTGCTGTATAAACGTATCAGTTGGCAGATTAAAGGGAATGTATTACCTATATTTTTTACTAATTAAAACCAGATAGTAATACAAGTTTTTATCTGTTTTTATTTTCTGATTGTAGATTTTTTATACATGTCTATGACAACTGCCACTTTACTCAGGCTGCTGTTAGCAGCACTTAGAGATATGCTTTACAGCAGCCACATGGGTCATGTGCAGCAATGGTCTGGAGATCACCCACTTGAGGAATGTATTCTTTACATCTTTTTTGCACCTTTCTAGTTGCATGCTCCTTGTTTCTCAGGTGTATTTCCATGAGCCTAATTTACTAAAGAGGTGCACAAAGTTTAATAAATCCTTAATAAATATACTGAAAATGAAAATGTGATTCCACTGTTGTCAGATGTAGTTACAAGTTTTCTGCACCTCTTTAAAAAAAGGTTAAATTCTATCTGCATCGTAAATTGTTACTCTGGATAAACCACGCCCACTTTCTCTGTCAAAACACTAAGTGAGACTTCTTGTTGAATAGTCATGTAAATTGGAACTAGAGAAAGATAATTCCTGTGGACACAACATAAGACATTAAAAAGGCACAGACTACAAGGAAAAAAATGCACAGGAGACTTGGTCAATCCCCCCAATCACCATTTATCAAGCCTCTTGCACCTATTTTCTTTTAATTTGGCCCCTTATTTTAAAAGTTTTTTTATGAAGTGCACCTTTTTTTTTTAAAAGGAGCAAAAAAGGAGCAACTGCACGCGAGTACAGGGATGGTGTAAAAAATCTGAAAGCAGTGAAATCACAATTTCCTTTAGGTGAATTTGCACAGAATTTATTACGTTTTTGTGCTTTTTTAGTGCAATAGGCACATGGAAATACATCTCATAAAAAGGCACATGCAGTTAAGACGGGGCAAAAAGAAGCAAATAATAAATTCTCTCCATTGTGTGACTTGTTCAGAGGTCATTGTACAGTGACTTGTGACAATTGCCTATTGTGAATGGTGAATCCTATAACAGAGGTGTTAACTGTCATTGTACAATCCTGCCTGTGATAATAATGAGGTGACTGCTGAAAAGTGAACAGAATATAGTACACTGCACAGAACAGGAAGTGTCAACATATTATTCGGTTTAGGGACCAGTGTAAAAACTGCAGGATTTTATTTATTTATTTTATTTTTAATAGATAATAACATAAAAAAATTGGAATAAACAGCCATAAATTCTTAATAATATTTGTTTCAAACAGTAGGTTATTTTGTGATGACACGTTCCCTTTAAGTCCTTCAGGAAAACCCCACTACTTTTATTAATAATGGCCCTGGACAGTAAATATCTGGGTACAGAATGCGGGGCCTAAAAGGAGTATGTTGCTCAAATCCAGCATTTCAATCCAACCTCATAGGCTAGGTCCCTGTCTCATATACAGTCATGGCCAAAAGTTTTGAGAATTAATTTTTAAAGTTTTGAGAATTAATTTTTACAAAGTCTACTGCTTCAGTTTTTCTAATGGCAATTTGCATATACTCTAGAATGTTATAAAGAGTGATCAGCTTAACAGCAATTACTTGCAAAGTCAGTATTTGGCTAGAAAATGAACTTTATCCCCCAAAACACATTTCAACATCATTGCAGCCCTGCCTTAAAAGGACCACCTAACATCGTTTCAGTGATTGCTCCATTAACACAGGTGTGGGTGTTGATGAGGACAGGGCTGGAGATCAATCTGTCATGATTAAGTAAGAATGACACCACTGGACACTTTAAAAGGAGGCTGGTGCTTGCCATCATTGTTTCTCTTCTGTTAACCATGGTTATCTCTAAAGAAACATGTGCAGTCATCATTGCACTTCACAAAAATGGCCTAACTGGGAAGAGTATTGCAGCTAGAAAGATTGCACCTCAGTCAACAATCTATCGCATCATCAAGAACTTCAAGGAGAGAGGTTCCATTGGTGCCAAAAAGGCTCCAGGGCGCCCAAGAAAGACCAGCAAGCGGCAGGACCGTCTCTTAAAAGTGTTTCAGCTGCGGGATCGGGCTACCAGCAGTGCAGAGCTTGTTGAGGAATGGCAGCAGGCAGGTGTGAGTGCATCTGCACGCACTGTGAGGCGGAGACTCTTGGAGCAAGGCCTGGTCTCAAGGAGGGCAGCAAAGAAGCCACTTCTCTCCAGAAAAAACATCAGGGACAGACTGATATTCTGCAAAAGGTACAGGGAGTGGACTGCTGAGGACTGGGGTAAAGTCATTTTCTCTGATGAATCCCCTTTTCGATTGTTTGGAACATCTGGAAAACAGCTTATTCGGAGAAGAAGAGGTGAGCGCTACCACCAGTCTTGTCTCATGCCAACTGTAAAGCATCCTGAAACCATTCATGTGTGGGGTTGCTTCTCAGCCAAGGGAATCGGCTCTCTCACAGTCTTGCCTAAAAACACAGCCATGAATAAAGAATGGTACCAGAATGTCCTCCAAGAGCAACTTCTCCCAACCGTCCAAGAGCAGTTTGGCGCTCAACAATGCCTTTTCCAGCATGATGGAGCACCTTGCCATAAAGCAAAGGTGATAACTAAATGGCTCAGGGAACAAAACATAGAGATTTTGGGTCCATGGCCTGGAAACTCCCCAGATCTTAATCCCATTGAGAACTTGTGGTCAATCATCAAGAGACAGGTGGACAAACAAAAACCAACAAATTCAGACAAAATTAAAGCATTGATTCTGCAAGAATGGACTGCTATCAGTCAGGATTTGGTCCAGAAGTTGATTGAGAGCATGCCAGGGAGAATTGCAGAGGTCCTGAAGAAGAAGGGTCAACACTGCAAATATTGACTTGCTGCATTAACTCATTCTAACTGTCAATATAAGCTTCTGTTACTCATAATATGAATGCAATTATATTTCTGTATGTGATAAAAACATCTGACAAACACACATAAAAACCAGAGGGCAGCAGATCATGTGAAAATATAATATTTGTGTCATTCTCAAAACTTTTGGCCATGACTGTACTGTTTAAATCTCAAACCAAAAACCTTTCCTATACATGTGAGTCCTTCTATTTGAGTATTACTTTCGATTCAAAGCATGAAATTATCCTCATCTCATCTTCTTTTACTTCACTCTTCTTACCACCTCTGGACCAACTTCAACATTCTTGTTCCTCATTTCTATCTTTTTGCTTCTTAATCTTACCACCCTCCTAATTTAGTGTCTCCTATGACCATTTTTATTATCATGAAATAATAGTAGTGCTAGCCCTAGTACCGCTCATTACAAAATGCCAGTCTCAGAGTAATGCCCATAATATAGCCAACCTCTCAGCAGTGCCAATAATGCCAGTATAACAGCAGAGTTCAAATGACAACTTCCCAGTAGCGTCCATGGTTTCAGCCCCACTGTAAGGATTATGTCATGACTTTTATTGATCAGTGCTGATGTATTTACCATTGCATGTTTGCGTACAACTATTATTGAATTATTTTTCTCAATTAAATTTAGTGAGTTTTTGAATGATATCCAATGAACTGTGATCTGCTAACTCAGTTGCTCTTTACAAATGTCAAAAGGTCCCATCTGGCTCACAATTTTGTAAAGGATTATTGACCCCAGAAATATTTTATTTGATCAAACATATAAAAAATGAGTGCGTTTATTAGGACATGTTTATTAGAACAATTCTATGTAAAAATATTTTCTTTGTATTATTATATAATTTGCACATAAAGTATGCATAACATTAAAAATGAAGACACTAAATATGTAAACTTAAAACCTATGTGTATTACATGTAAATCCAAAAAGATTCCAATTTGCCTACTATTTATTAAAAAATAATAATAATAAAAAGTAATATCTATGATGGCCTATAAAAAAATACAATAAAACAACCTATGGATAGTGCTGGATCATTTCAAGAAATAATTAGTTGGTAATATAGGCAGCAGCAAAAAGCACCAGCCAAATGTACTCTCCTCCTGGTTAGTGCTCATATCAAAGGTCAGCCTCTTATTCCGACAGTATTGTGCCTCCTGTCACTGTCTGTCTGATATGAGTAGCCATAATAACAGTCCAAGTAGAAACAAAGCACTGTATTTGTTGTACAAGAGAAATACTGTTTGTATTGTATACAATACGCAAGACATTTCCGGACTATGCAAAATGGCACAGATTTATTAAAACTGGTGTTTTGTGTGCCTGTCTTAATAAAGGTCTTGACTGGTCTCTTCATAAATCAGGTGCATGCCCATCCACCAGAATGGGAATGGTACATTCCATTATTCACACAATGAGGCGAGCGAAGAGCAGAGAATGGTTTGTGGTGCTTGTTTGGCACAAGAAAGTGTCTTGCGCCAAATGTGTGACACAATATTACTCCACTGTGCCAGAAAAGTGACGTAGAGGAATTGATAAATTCCCCCTAATGTCTTTCCTCCTCAGGGAATTTGATTGGGAGGATGGATATTAGTGAGCAGACAAAAAATGATGTGTTAATGAAACCCAGCACCGAGATGAAACCCCTATTCCTCACTATAGCTGCTCTGGGCTTGGACTGCACATGAGACTTTAGAATGATGATTTTCTTGCAATAATTTTTTAGCTGCAGAAATCTGTTTGAGGCTAAGGCCCCATGTAGCATCCCGCAGCAAAAAAAAGCGCTGCGGGAAAAACCATGGCAGCAATGCATCGTGGTTTTTCCCAAAATGCTTTTCAAAGCGGACTTTCTGCTTCAACTATATCTATAGGGAAACTGCCAGCCTATGACTCAAAGAAAGTAAGTAACGTAAGACAGAATCCATTGTTTTTATATGTTATGCTTTCATGATAGTGAGACAGTTTGCCAATGGGTGGGAGGGTCTTAATTTTCCACTTTTTTCATTGCTATATGAAATACCATATTGGTAATCTAGTGAGTGGTAAGTACTCTCCATAATACAGCCCCACTGAACACACTGCCTGCCAGGTCGGTTGTATGGATAAGCAGAAAAGTGTCAGACTCTTGGTTACTGAGCATCACTGTGAACTATTGTAGCTCTTCTAATTTTCAGAATGCCTCAGACAGGCCGGGATTTCAGCACTAGGGCAAGGATTTCAGCAGGTAGGTGTATATCCAAATCAGTATAGCTACAAAAAAAGCAATCAAACATTTAACACATGTAAATGTACATAATTCAGGTACATCCTCTTATAACAGGTGTACCTATACTTACAGAACTGAAAATCCAAGCAAACATGTATGCATTGGGCTGTAGTACCTTTATGTTATTAGGAACAATATTCTAAAACATTTTCTCTTAGGCTATGGGTGAAGGAATAACTACCAGGGTAGCAGGCATAATAGCTGCTATGGAGCTCCCCTCAGAGGTAAGTTGCAGGTAGTAATGAGTAAAGATGACGAAAGATGGTATTTTTGCAGTGTGCAATATCTTTGTGGCACGGATATTATTCCTGCGAGCTGAGTAAGCACTATTGTAATTGTATGCGATATGTCTGTACTATGACATCATTATGTTGTTGTCCGCTGTGCTGTGATGTCACTATATGGTAACATTTCTTGTTACAATCATGTGCATAACCCCTGTACTGTGACATCATTGTGTGTAGTATTCTTAAGCTATGACCTCACTGCATTGTCCTGATATTATCATTGCATAATGCCTCTACTGTGACATCATGCAGTGGATAATTTAGTTCTCTTGCTGACTTAGCACCAACATATTCTGCAGCGCTTTACAAACATTGTCCACATTCGCTGTCTCCAGTAGGTCTCCCAATTTAAAATGTATATCAGTACATCTTTGGCGTATAGGAGGAAAGATAGCAGAGTACTCAGGAAACCCACACAAACATGGGAAGGACCTAAAAAGTCTACTAAAATATTGTTCTTGGTCGGTTACAGACCCAGAGTCCCAGCACTGCACTGAGCCACCATGCTGCCAGTCTCTGTATGTTACATAACAGTGCACATTTTACTACCGTGACAATATACTGCCCATGATATATTGTTAATGACAGTGACGTAACCATGTGATTTGTCATCAATGTGAACATTATTCCTCTGTATTACAGAGGGACACATCAAATGGAGACCAAAGCAATAAAAAGATTTTCATGTTGTAAATTAATAAAATTTAGTAAGCAATAATTCATTATATATTTCGCAGCCACAGGTACGCACCTATAATAAAACATATCAGGCATCATGGTATTATTTATACAGTAAGTTTGATGTCAGAAAAGTACACAAGCTTTAATGATGATTAAAATGAAGATGATTAAAAATCTTTTTTTTTTTTTACAATGGGTCATTGTGCTAGTCATTAACAACATGGCTGGCACACTGACAGAGCACACAACCCTAACCCTGACGAACGGCCATCACACAGCTGCATTAATATTCATTCATGTGAATGGGGGCTATTCATATGACCAATATTGTGAAAATATAGGTCAGTTCTATTTATATCTGTATTCATGGATCTCTTCATACACTCATGTATGTGGGATCTGTGAAAACAAGTGCCCCTCGGGTGCAAGAAGTTCGTGAAAAATTTACATTTTTCACAGCTGTTTTGCACAACGTTAGTGTGAATGTAGCCTAAGAGTACTAGCCAGTGTTCCCCTTAAAAAATGCCAGCAAGTGTGCTCCTATGGATCACCAATGAATAGGTGTTTACAGGCCATTTCCTCTTCATTTTTTTTTCAGTCAGTGAATAAGGCTGGGTTCACATCTGCATTTGGCTCTTCGTGCGAAATCAGTTTTTGAAACGGTCTAAAAATCCCCAAAATCAGCTTTTGAACAGTTTGTTTTAAAATCCATTGATTTCAATGGGCTGTAGAAACCATCCACAGGTGAGTGTTTGGAGCATCTCCATCTGGTATCAGCTCTTTTGGGTAGAGAAATAAGTCAGACTTGCAGGACTTTTTCTCCGTTCAAAAAATAAGGATAAAAGACAGAAAGCAACCAATGTTTTTTTTTTGGTTTTTTTTTAACATTGAGGTCTGTGGAAAGCAGATTACAAGCGAATTACAAACGGATAGTAATCAGTTTGTATCTGTTTTGCAATCCGTTTTTCCCTCTGAGCATGCTCAGAATGAAAAAGGGGAAAAAAAAAAAACACAAAAAAAACGGATCGGTCAAAAACACCCATTGACTAATCCATCTAAAAAGACGGATTTGTGTATCCGCTGTGTAACTGTTTGGAATCCTTTTTGTACCAAACCTTTTTTTTTTTTTTTTTTTTAAACGGTTTGCAAGCGGACAGATACCAGGCGCAAGTGGGAACCTAGCATAATATTGTTTGCAAAACATCCAGACATAACCCAGATTATCACCTGAGCATCTTGATATAAATGTATTCCCGGTCTTCCCCCATATTGCGGTACTTGTCACTGATTAGCGGATACTCTACTATAAGGGAAATACGGTTTTGATTTCTTTACAGTAGTTCACTACGCTGCTATAGCAACAGGTAACAATCCAAGAGCAGCCATTATCCTTTAGTTCAGAAGAATTCTTGACCTAAGTAATGTTCTGCAATATGAATAACTGGATTCATTGTACAACGTGAGCCAATCCGCACAACCACACAGTGGATTTACGCACATCATAATTGCTCACATTAACATTTGCAATGAAATTTTTACATTTTTATTGAAAGGCAATATATAAATACAAAAATGATTTTTGCTCCTGGATGTATTCCATGCCTTTTGGCTTTTCTCTGCACTTGGCAGGCAGATGTCATGGTGCCATAGCTCTACATACATCCAATCATCAGAGAGCTGTGCTAGACCAGAGTGCTGCTTCAGAGATCGAGAGAGAAAGAGAGAGGGGGAGAAAAAGAGAGAGCAAAGTGGAGAGGAGGGGCTGTGAACCACAAGCAGAGAAAAGTGTTACCATGAGGTTAGCATAGGGAACAGGAGAAGCTGAGAGACAGAGCAGGAAAGTAACAATTGAAATAGAAGCTTTCCACAGACATACATTACATGTGAAAAGGAAATAAGCATGATGTGCCTGAGAGCCTGACATAGACTTCTGCAGGGAGATAATCTCTTCTCTACAGGGTGTCAGGAGAGAAGTCAAGAGTGACATTTCCAACAAGAACATCACAGTCCACTTCTCCAAAGCTGACTGGCACAGGTAATTTCATGTATCATTTCCTATCTTTAATTCTTCCCTATGCAAATCTACAAATGTATATATATTTATAATTATATATATTTATTTATATATATTCTATGTATATTTTTATTGAGATGTTGATCTAATCTGTAGCTATGTAAATGTTTCATCTATAATCATCTGAAATAGCATTATATTATCTTGAGTTTTACTAAATGACAAATTTAGTTCCGCTATATCTGGCAAACTGAGCTCTGCCACATCATCTATCCTACAATCTATACGAATCATAGATATATACTGTTTATATAGTGTCTCTTAACATATTTCCTACTAACTATATAAGGTATACATATCTAAGAACACTTTACTAATAAGAGTCATCTGTTATGCCTGTAGTTTATGTTGGTTTCTTATATGTTCTATGTTTTATTCCTTTTATAAGGATGTAAAGATTCTTTATGGTATTACTATAATGAAACGTGGAAAGAAAGTGCTGATGTGTAACATTCTCAAAGGATTTTCAATAGAATTGTTTTATGGAGATCTGGATAAAAGGAGATAGCAAATAACATAAAAGCAGAAACAAGTGATCATTTAATGCACACTGCTTAATATTACTGTCAGCACCAATGTAGAAATGATCAATATTCTCTACAGACAGAAATGTGCATTAGTGCTCAGTACAAGTGGCACATTAGTATGCTGTAGACACATTCAATTAAGATACCTACGATATTACTGTAGGACCTGTTGTAACGTATTATTTACTCCATCCACGTTAAATGAGGCTGAGCTGCCAGCTACTCAGCCAAGTGCTTGATCTTCATGTCAAAGACACTTGTGTCCTCTTGTGTTATTGGAATCAGTAGTGCATACTAACCATGGTGATAATAATCAGCAACCATTAGCCACAGATCTACATGACAACATGTGCTCCTTTTCTTCAGAACTTCTTAGTTTCCATAGGTACCCTAGTCTCTGAACTGATATACGCTAATGTAACAGGTACTATAAATGCCTAGTTAATATGTGTATGAAGCATGTAACTAAATGCATGATCAATAACAGTGAGATTACTCCTTAATAGGAACCTGTCACATGAAAAATGCAGCAGAAGGAGCTAAGCTGATCGATGTATAGGTGTGTGGGAAAAGATTCAGTATAATCTGTCATTTATTCATTGACGTATCTGCCCATTCTATGTTGATAAGTCAAGGAGGCGGTCCTATCCGTGATTGACAGCCTCCCCTCTATGATTGTAAATACAGAGATAGCTGTCAATCACAGATAGGACTGCCTGCTTGACTTCCCAACATAGAAAGATATTGTTATACTAAATCGTATCCCGCAAAATTATATATCAGTCTGCTCAGCTCCTCCTACTCTATAACATGCTGTCTGTAAATTACACTGCATTTTCCATGTGACAAGTTCACTTTAACCTACTATTATATTATCTCATTATAATATTTAATTCCTATATTTAAAGGGAACCTGTCACATTGAAAATGGTGTCCGATCTCTACGCAGAATGGTATAGAGCAGGAGGAGCTAAACAGATTGATATATAGCTTTGTGGGAAAATATTTAGTATATCTTGTATCTATTTAAATTAAATCTCTGTTCTTTCTTGGCTTAGGAGTACAGTATCTTGTCCTATAGATGGTCCTGTATGTGGTCTGTAGCTCCAGCAGCTAATTGACAGCCTTTTCTGTATGATTGGACATATAGAAATAGCTTCACTAAGTAGGACCGCCCCCTGGACTCCTAAGCATAAAAAGAGCAGGGATTTAATGTAAGAAACAAACATATATAGCATTCTGTGCAGCTTCTCCTGCTTTATAACCTGCTGCTTACTGATAGGGCTGCATGTACAATGTGACTGGTTTGCTTTAGGGTATTTATTTGGCAATTTTTTAAAACATCTGGTTTGCAAATGAGTTATTTAAATGATAACTATTTGACATTCTTATTCCGTAACTTAGTCACGTAGTAGGGATCTGTATATAAAACAATAGTGCAATAATGTAAGAGGACACAAGTTTAAGAGATGGTATTGCAGTATTAATATCATTTCCATGAAGTAAGTGCATGCTAAAAATTATTTAGAAATTATTGTCCATTCCCATAGTGAAAATATAACCATTATGTAAATGTACGCATTAAAGGGTATGATAAAGCATAGCAATCAATGCTTATCAAATGACAGTAAAGCAATTGATAATACCGTCACAGACTTCTCAAACTTGCCAATAGGACTCCAGCAAGTTCTGATACCGTCTACAAGAACTAACATAGTAATATAGTTTGTAAATCTGAAAAAAGACCATTCATTCATTCATTCATTCGTCCAATTCAGCCTGTTATCTTCAGTGTTGATCCAGAGGGAGGTAAAAACCCCATGAAGTAGAAACCAGTTTTCCTCATTTTAGGGGAAAAACTTCCTTCCTAACTCCATATCTGGCAACCAGAATAAATTAATGGCCCATCTCTAGTAACTATAGTCTGTAAAATTGTTAGACTTAAAGCGGACTTCCAGTTACACAAATTTTCATAAATGAATCGTACAGGTGAATATAAGAAACTTTGTTATATATCTTATTAAGGAGAGCGGTTTCCTTCTCCACTTATTAATCTGTTCTCCTTTTCCTTATCTTCAATAAGACTGAGTGTTTCCATATGGTATCTATCCTCAAACACAGAACTCTATGGAGGAGGAGGGGGAGGAGGAGGAGGAGGAGGAGGAGGGGGGAGGGGGGGGGGGGGGGGGGGGGGGGGGAGGGGAGGGGGAGGGGGGAGGGGGGGGGGGGGGGGGGGGAGGAGGGGGGGGGGGAGGGGGAGGGAGGGGGAGGGGGGAGGGGGGGAGGGGGGGAGGGGGGGGGGGGGGGGGGGGGGGGGGGGGGGGGGGGGGGGGGGGGGAGGGGGAGGGGAGGGGGGGGGGAGGGGGGGGGGAGGGGGGGAGGGGGGGGGAGGGGGAGGGGGGAGGGGGGGGGGGGGTGGGGGGGGGGGGAGGGGGAGGGGAGGAGGAGGAGGGGGAGGGAGGAGGAGGAGGAGGAGGAGGAGGAGGAGGAGGAGGAGGAGGAGGGGGAGGGAGGTTACTTCCGGCTGGCTAATTTATTTTCTTCTCATTCTGTGTACTGGTAGCTTAGTTATCCACAAGCATAGCACATGTTAAAAGAGCTACTGACACAGAAGCATCCAGGCCTTTCTTGGACTATATTAGTGAATTCCCCATTATAATTTCCTCTTTTAAGACTTCTATTGTCTCACTGCTTTCCTCTAAATGTAGAGGATGTCCCCCATGATACAATTAATTTCCTGATTATTAACAGATCATTGGGGATATCACTGCACCTACCATTAATATAGTTATACATAGTTTGCCTCTCACCTGTAAAAAAAAACAAAAAACTTGGTTTTATCATCTTTTTGGATACTTTAGTCCACCCATTTCAATTAACACAATTCATAGGAAAAAGTTTTTCTTTGGGTTTCCAGGTTAAACAGAAAGTAAACATCTGAATGATTCTGAGGGTCTAAACAGTGGCATCTACAAAATGAACTAAAAGGATTGACCCTTGTTGGACCCTGCACTTGCCACTGGTTGTCAGCCACAGACAACAATAGGGACAAGAATCTCTCACATTGAGGAGAGCACCAGTGAAGGTGTGTAGAGATTTTAATTGCCTTTTGCCCTCTACTTAGCATCTACATATCACAAAGCATTATGGGAAAGGAGCTGGGGAGCTCATGCGCCCTCTGTTGCATGTAACAGATCCTCAATTTGCTTTTGACTCACCGAGCCTTGAGACAGCAAAAGGGATTTTAGCCAAGCCAATTTCACTTATCTGCATACAGCGCTGTTTCCGGATTGTTGTCCTTCATCAGTACAGGACAACAATCCGGAAACAGCGCTGTATGCAGATAAGTGAAATTGGCTTGGCTAAAATCCCTTTTGCTGTCTCAAGGCTCGGTGAGTCAAAAGCAAATTGAGGATCTGTTACATCCAACAGAGGGCGCATGAGCTCCCCAGCTCCTTTCCCATAATGCCTTGTGATATGTAGATGCTAAGTAGAGGGCAAAAGGCAATTAAAATCTCTACACACCTTCACTGGTGCTCTCCTCAATGTGAGAGATTCTTGTCCCTAACCCACTCATTGCCTCCCACTAAGCCAGTCAATTCACTTTGCTCTGTACTGATGAAGGACAACAATCCAGAAACAGCGCTGTATGCAGATAAGTGAAATTGGCTTGGCTAAAATCCCTTTTGCTGTCTCAAGGCTCGGTGAGTCAAAAGCAAATTGAGGATCTGTTACATCCAACAGAGGGCGCATGAGCTCCCCAGCTCCTTTCCCATAATGCCTTGTGATATGTACAGACAACAATATGCATTGATCTCATTTTAATTGATCTACTACAGAAAAATTTGATATATTATAAATTTTGATAATAGCTTAACCAAGAAACAGTTACAACTTTAAGGCAGACCTTTATGTTTCCATGGTTACAGACTACAAACCCCCATTGTATTCTGACCCTGTAGTCATGTATTTCTTTCACTGCCCTGTTTCACAGAGGAACAGGAATAACACTGCGACTGCAGGATATGACTACACAACAGGTGTTTTTATAGTGTGTGGCCATGGAGACATTGATGTCAGCATATGAGATAGGCACAGAACAGCAGGGTATTTTTAATCAAGATTATTGGCAAAATTGCTCCATTTTGTATTGTAGATGCTTTGGAGTCAGGGAATAAAATACTGTAATAGCAAAAGTACACACAGGCTGATAATGACAAAACAATAGTATGAAGATAGCAGACAGTACTGACCTTTTCTATTACTTTTATACAATTTTGATAAGTAAATAAGTTTAAAAGAATTGCACACAGTCAAAACTGTTTTTATGCAAAATAAAAAAGGTCTCCACCTACATTTATCTTAGTTTCAAAAAGATTTTATTTGGTATATTAGCGAATATGAAACTCAGTGAGCTCCAGAATTTCCACACACATGGGTTGTACAGTATATGACTAGAGCAATAAGGGCAAAAAGGAACAAAATCCAACATAACAGGGATTAACAATTATAAAACACCAATAATAAACTGAATGAATCAGCAACACCTGAGATCATAAGAAATGTAGAATGAGGGGAAAGAGGCGACCCAAAACATATTACACTGTGAGGTACTAGAACATATTGGAGGAACAAGAGGAGGGCAGTCAGGGCCGCCATATCTTGTCATATCTTTCAACTGTGTCCATATGTATAGCTTCAGTTTTCTCATAAATTGCCATCCTGTCAACCCTATGTTTGACCGCTCTGATAGAGAGATTAGTGGCATACCATTTGGCAGCTATGTGAATACGCACTGTCAGTGATATATACTGGGCCATAGTATGCATGCTTCATACCAATAGGTCTATTACCCAATAAACACACAAAGGGTTCTTTATAGATTTAGCGGCTTTGAATTTCTGAAAGTATGAAACAAACTGATGACCAAAAGCTACTTGCAGCAGTGCAGGCCCACCACTGAGCCTATGGCACCGCAATTCCAGGAACAATGTGGGGAGACAGATAAGTAGATAGCCTGACATGCTAGTACTCAGTATGTCTATGTAGAACTTTTAGGCAGGTTTCTATCAAAATGATCTGCCAGGTTCCATTACTAAGGAACTCACAACACTTCTGCTTCAAAGACACCTAAATATATTTTACAAAAAGTAATACTTTAAACAGTAATGGAAAGTGTTGACTGCAGTGTAATTTATAGGTAGCAGTTTACGGAGCAGGAGAAGCTGAGCATAAACCTCCATGTAGGACTGTACATATAGAGATAGCTGTCAAACGCTGATGGGAACAAATTCTTGACTACATGATTGCGTATAGGGAGGTAGCTGTCAATCACTGATAGATCCACCCCCTTGACTAGATAGTTGTTTTTAAGCATAGAAAGAGCAAAGATAAAACAATTACAAATTCCCACAAAACTGTATATCAATCTGCTGAGCTTCTCCTTCTCTACAGCATGCTGTATGCAAATTGTGTTCAAAACAGGTTTCTATTAAAGCAGCACTCCGTTTATTTTTGCTTGCCTATATAGTGCTGCGTAGGCTACTATTAAAGGGGTTTTCCAGGTAAAAAGGTTGATGTTCTATTCTAAGTATAGGTTATCAATTTCAGATTTCAACAGGCACCCCCACTGATCAGCTTTTCTTAGCAGGAAGCAGACAGCTCTGTTTTCTGTTTTATGGATGAACTGTGTAGTGACTGCAGTAAGCTGGCCTAGTCACTAGAGAACTAGAGAACAAAGTTGTCTGTTTCCTGCTCCATCCTAGCTTCTAAGAACAGCTGATCAATGAGGGTGCCAGGTGTCAGACCCTCAGTGATCTGGTGTTGATTACATATGCTTAAGGAAAACCCCTTTAAAGTATATGCCTTGTGTATAACTTTACTTGCCATTAAATGTGTGGGCTGTTTGTCATAGTGGTTCCTTATTTCCATATGATATAGTTTCCATCATGTAGCCTTTGATTCATATTATACCTTTGGCTTGCCAGAAACAAAGGGCACAGAGTCTCATCACACTGCATTGCTTTGCTCGAAGTCCTGTCTAACAGCAACAAGAGATAGAACAGTTATGTAGAACTTCTGTACCCTAACTAGTGTATTGCAATGCATTGCATCTTCATTCTGTCTCCCCTGCCTCCTGCTTGTCATAGGTTTCTCCTTGTCACCTTTTGCAAGCAGAAGGAAGGAGGAACAGTGTGAAGCTTCATCTCATAGCATGCACTGGTGATTCACACAGTATACCGGTAGTATAGAGAATTAGTGTGAGTCTGGGATTTATTACTCTGCAGCTATTGAATCAATGCAAGGAATCATTATTGTATCACTAGACCCTTTGATAGGCTGGGAATGCCAGTATTTTATACATAGGAGGAGAACACTAAGGAGGGAATTGATAGATGCTGATGTAATCCTGTAGTTTACAGAAAGTCTTTCATACAGGAGGAACTGCAATTTGGACTGCACAGGAGGTTAGAGGGGTATTCCCATCTCACTATTTCAATGGTCACCATGATTAAAAAATAACAATTCGTTTGGCAGTTGCTCCTAATTAGTGGGAGGGGCTTACCCTTGCTCTCACTTTATCAGTAAAGCAGCCACTAGGCTAACACACGTTCCTGATACCTCTATTAGTCAAGTGTGCACTACATATTCTTTATCCCTAGGAAGGATAGCATATGACATATAACCTATCTATTCCTGTGTCCCCCCTGTTTATTTCTCCCTGTATATACCGATGTCTCTCCCTTTCTGAGGACCACATACAGGGACTGTATTCTTTTATGCTTGTTCATAACTCCTATCAAGATAAAGTTTTCTAACACTGAGGCTCCGACTGCTGAGATCTGTACAGCCTCCCTCCCTACCTGTCAGAGAGTATAATATGATCCCCTGCTATCTCTCAGCAGTGACTAGCAATGCTCTGGCTCTCCCCGCCATGACTATCCTTCATTGATGACAGCAGGATGGAGATTGTTAGATAGTGCTGGGAGATAGTAGAAGATCACATTACATTGTGCGACAAGGAACGGATCTAAAATGTTGCATCCTCACTGTTAGATAAGTTAATTTATCTTGATAGGAGGTGACAATTAGTAAAAAGCATGGGTCATGGGAGCACATCTCAGTACAGGTGCTTTTGACATACACTATTTTAACCAGTTCCTGCCACCATGCTGCCATTTCACATCCATTACCGATCCAATTTGGCATTAGGATGTAACAAAACATTGGAGAAGCCCCCACAATTATCCTCTCTCCCCCTTTCAATACCGCCCACTAAAATAGACAAAGTGATGGGTAGTGAGAGCAACTAAATGCAGCCGATCTGGTGGCATCTAAGAGGTTATTATTATTATTTTTATAGCACCATTAATTCCATGGTGCTTTACATTTGAGGGTTTACATACGGTACACAAAACATACAAAACAAACACAATGCTAACAGTGACCAACTGGCACAGTGGGATAGAGGGCCCTGCCCGCAAGGGCTTACAATCTATGAGGGAAGAGGGATTGAGACATAAAGTGAGGGTAGAGGCTGTACACATGGTGGTATGGTGACGGTAGTATTATTGGAGGTTGTAGGCGTTCCTGAATAAGAGAGTCTTCAGGGCCTTCTTGAAGTTTGTGATTGTGGTGGGGGGGGGGGGTCAGTCTTATGTGTCTTGGTAATGAGTTCCAGAGTATGGGGGAAGTCTTGGAGACGGTTGTGTGAAGAGCGGATAAGAGCGGAGTAGGAGGTCTTTGGAGGATCGGAGGTTGCGTGCGGGCAGGTAGTGGATGGCTTTGTATGTCAGCGTTAGCATTTTTAACACTATTCGCTGGGCAATGGGTAGCCAGTGAAGGGATTGGCAGAGGGGAGCGGCTGATGAAGAAAGGGGAGAGGTGTATTAAGCAAGCAGCACAGTTTAGGGTGGACTGGAGGGGGGCAAGAGTGTTTTCTGGGAGGCCATGGAGAAGGGTGTCACAGTAATCTAAGTGGGAGATTATGAGGACATGGACTAGCATCTTTGTAGTTTCAGGGGTGAGGAAGGAGCAGATTCCATGGATGTTCTTGAGTTGGTGGCGGGAGGAGGTGTTGAGGGTTTGGATGTGCAACTTGAAGGATAGGTCAGAGTCCAAGGTTATCCCAAGGCAACGGACCCATGGGACTGGGGTAAGTGCGGTTCCATAAACTTTGATAGATGGGTCAGGTAGAGGGGCCGTGTGAGGTGGGGCAAAGATGATGAACTCAGTTTTCTCCATGTTAAGTTTGACAAAGCAGGAGGAGAGAAAGGAGGCTACAGCTGCTAGACATTCTGGGACTCTGGACAACAGAGAGGTAATGTCTGATCTAGAGAGATATATTTGAGTGTCGTCAGCATAGCAATGGTATTGAAAACCATGAGGTGTTGAGGGTTTGGATGTGCAACTTGAAGGATAGGTCAGAGTCCAAGGTTATCCCAAGGCAGCGGGCCCGTGGGACTGGGGTGAGAGTGGTTCCATTAATTTTGATAGATGGGTCAGGTAGGGGGGCCGTGCGAGGAGGGGTGAAGATTATGAACTCCGTTTTCGCAATGTTGAGTTTGAGAAAGCGGACAACAGAGAGGTAATGTCTGGTCCAAGGAGATATATTTGGGTGTTGTTAGCATAGCAATAGTAATGGAAACCATGGGATTCTATAAGTTGGCCAAGGCCGAGGGTGTAGATGGAGAACAGGAGGGGTCCTAGGGCAGAGCCTTGGGGGACACATACAGAAAGAGGGCGTGGCGAGGAGGTGGTGTGCGAGTGAGAGATGCTGAATGTGCGGTTGGTGAGGTATGAGGAGATCCAGGAAAGGGCCAGGTCTTTGATGTCAAGTGATGAGAGTGTTTCTAACAAGAGGGAATGGTCGACTGTGTCAAAGGCAGAGGAGAGGTCGAGGAGGAGGAAAGAGTAGTGACGCTTGGCTTTGGCAGTTAGTAGGTTGTTTGTGACTTTGGTTTCGGCAGTTTCTGTGGAGTGTTGGGATCTGAAGCCTGACTGTAGTCTGTCAAAGAGTAAGCTGGACGAGAGGTAGGAGGATAGTTTGGAGTGGACTTGTTGTTCAAGCAATTTAGAGTCGTACGGGAACAGTGACATGGGGTGATAGTTGGCTGGAGAGGACGGGTCAAGGGACGCTTTTTTAAGTAGTTTTTTTTTAACTGTTTTATAGGTGTGACCATGTGACTGTAGCATGTTTGAAGGCAGAAGGAAAGGATCCTCTGGTTAGGGATAGGTTGAAGAGGTGGGTTAGGGCAGGAGTAAAGACTTCGGTGAGGTTGGGGATGAGATGTGACTGGATCGGGTCAAGCATGCAGGAGGTGAGGTGGGATTTAGAGATTAGGGTGGAGAGCACCGACCAGTTGGGTAGAGTGGTTGTCGGGGGTGTAGGGTGAGGCTGTCTCTGATGGTGTCAATTTTGCTTTTGGAGTAAGAGGCAAAGTCATCAGCTGAGATACATGATGTCAGAAGGGGCACAGAGGGATAGAGAAGGGAGTTGAAGGTAGTGAATAGCTGTTTGGGGTTGCAGGATAGGGCAGATATTAGTGTGGTGAAGTAGACCTGCTTTGCAGAGGTGAGTGTGTTCTTGAATGTGAGAACTGTCTCTTTATACCTGATGAAGTCCTCCTGGGAGTGGCTTTTCTTCCAGAGGCATTCTGCAATCCGTGATGCACGTCTCAGTTTTTTAGTCAGGTCAGTGTACCAGGGCTGCCTATTGATCGGTCAGGCTTTGGTGTTTGTGAACCGGGCAACAGAGTCAAGGGCTGAAGTAATGGTGACATTGTAGAAGTCAGCAGCGGCATCTGCATCCTGGAGTGAGGATATGTCAGTGAGTGGTAGGAGAGAGTCTGAGAGCATGCGGATGTCAAGGCGATTAAGGTTCCTGCGGCGGCGTGTTGGTTTAGGTGTTGGGTGGTCTATTACAGAGGAGAGGGCAGAGAATGTCAGCAGGTTGTGGTCAGAGAGCATGGATGGAGAGTTAGAGAGGCTGCATAGAGAGCAGAGGTGGGTGAATATGAGGTCTAGCGTGTGCCCCTTTGTGTGGGTGGCAGAGGAAGACCATTGAGAGAGACCAAAGGAGGCAGTGAGGGACAGGAGACTGATAGCCAGGTGGTGAAATGATCGATGAAGGCAGCGGTAGGTCCTGGTGGTCGATATATGATGGCCAGTTGGAGGTGAGGGTGAGTAAATGCGAACACAGTGCACTTTAAAGGAGGGGAGGGTGAGAACAGGTAGTGGTTGGATTGGGGTGAAGGAGCAATTGTCAGACAAGAGTATGCGTACACCTCCACCAGGTTTATTGTTGGGGCGAGGAGTGTGCAAGAATTGCAGACCTCCATAGGAGAGGGCAGCAGGGGAGGTGGTGTTAAGTTTTTGTCTCTATACTGCCCCCATTGCCCTCCCTGCAGCGTGTGTAATATCCATTAAGGGCAGCCTGGAGTCTGATCAGTGACCCAGTGTCTGCCCGAGTCCATACCTGGCTGACAGCCTGTATACACTGCAATACATATGCATTGCAGTGTATAATATTGAACCCTAGTGGGACAAAAAAAAAAAAAGTTCAAGTGTGTTAAAAAAAGAACAAATAAAGCTCCAAAATGCATCTTTCCTATGTAAAATTAATTCTTACTTAAAATAAAAATTAATTAAAAAAACATATTTGGTATCACCATGTCTGTAACAACCCATACAATAAAGCTAAAAATCTATTTAACCTACACAGTGAACTCTGTATAAAAAAAAATAGGAAAAAACACCCTAAAGTAATGATTTTTTTTGCCATCTTGCCTCACAAAATGGTATACAAAGTGATCAAAAAGTCATATGTACCCCAATATGGTACAAATAAAAAGCACAGCTGGTCCTGCCAAAAATAAATCCTAAACCAGCTGTCAGCAGAAAAATAAAAATCTCTCAGAAGATGGCAATGCCAAACCAATTGATTTTTCCCCAAATGGGTTTTTGTTCTGCGAAAATTAGTAATGCATAAAAAACAATATAAATGAGGTATCACCGTAATCATATAGAGTAAAAGTAACATGTTACTTATGTTGTACAGTGAATGCCAAAAAATGTTTAAAATGTTAAAAAGCAGTGCCAGAATTGATGTTTTTCTCTAATCCACCCAGAAAGAGTTAATAAAATTTAGTCAATAAGTTATAGGCACCCCAGAATGGTCTAATTACAAAAGGCATCTCATTCCACAAAAAACAAACAAAAAAAAACTAGCCTTCATATGGCTACATCACCAGACTATATATCTATATATATAGATATATAGATATATATCTATATATATAATGCTGCAAAAACAGGGAAATGTATAAACTGTATGAGCATATATCAGGGTACAGCCAAGATTTAGATATTACTAGGGAAAAGACACCAATGTGACCGCCCACTATGTCCGCTCAACCCTTGGAGCTAGTGAGAAAAAAGTGGGGAATATCTTCCTAGGGTATTCCACTTTACAGGCATCTTAGGGGCTCTGCAAATGTGACAGGTGTCCAAAAGCCAAATAGCACTCCTTCCCTTCTGCGCCCTGCTGTATACACAAATTGCAATTTATGTCCCCACGTATGACATTGTTGTACTTAATGTCACATGTGGGTATAAACTGCTGTTCGGGCACACAGCCGGGCACTATTTGGTTTTTAGAGCACAGTTTTAGTTTCGTATGTGGATGCCATACCACTTTTGCAGAGCCCCTGAAATACCTTGATGTGTGACCCCATTTTGGAAACTGTAATGTCAAGGAATTTATATAGGGGTTGCAGTGAGCATTTTTACCCCCCATATGTTGCATTATTTATTTTCCAGAAAGTAATGTGCAGCTGATGGTGTGAAAATAGCAATTTTTCCAGAAATATGTAATTTTGGTGCACAATATGTTGTGCTTAGCTTGTGCCAGAAACAAACACTTCAAATGCTGTTTTACCTGGGACAAACCACTTAAAACATTTTGAAGACTGTCTTTCTGACATATTGGGCACCGAAATGGTACATGTCTGGAGAAATTGTAATTTAAATTTCTCACTTTTCCGAAAACTAATTTAATGCAACACTCAAGAATTAAATATACTTGCTATGCCCCCTTGATAAATTCTTTTAGGGGTGTAGTTTACAATGTAGGGTAATTTCTTGGGGAATTCCACTTTGCTCTAGGACTCTGCAAAAGGAACATGGCGTACAAAAACCAGTCCCTCTAAATCTACACTCCAAAACCCAAAAAGCATGGTGGTCCTTCCCTTTCGAGCTCTGCTTTGTGCCTAGTTTATCCCACATAGACAACTTTTTTTGTACCCGGGATAACCCGCTTAAGGCTAAGGCCCCACATTGTGGAAAAGCTGCTTTTTGTGTTGCAGATTCTGCTGCAGTTTTTTTTAGCCAAAGCCAGCAGTGGCTTTAACAGAAGAGATAAGTATAAGAGCTGTCTTTATATTTGCCATCTCCTTTTCAAGCCACTCTTAACACAGCAAAATCTGCATCAAACATTTCTGCCTTTCCGCAATGTGGAGCCTTAGCCTAAAACGTTTAGGAGTGTATGTCTCTGATGACACAAAATGGGCACAACATATAGGGCACTGAAATAACATATTTTGTTAAAAATTTAAATTTTTATTTGCACATTAATTTTTGGGAAGCATTATTGGGCTAAAAATGATCATTATATCCCTTTATAAATTTTTTGAAGGATGCAGTTTACAAAATGAGATCACTTCTTGGTACTTTTCACCACACTGGCACCCTTAGAAGCTTTACAAAAGTGTCATGACACCTAAAAATGATTCTGCCCTCCAAAAGCCTAATGGCACTCCCTGCCTTCTGTGCACTGCTGTGTGCCCAAACAGCAGTTTTCATCAACATGTTGGGTATTTCTGTACTTGGGAGAAATTGTGTATCAAATTGTTGGTCACAATTTCTCCTTTAACCACTTTCTAAAATGAAAAATATGGGTCTAATATGACGTTTTATTGGAAAAAAGTAATTTATCATTTTCAAGACCCAATGTTAATAAAATCTGTGAAACAGCTTTGGGGTCAAAATGCTCACTATACTCCTTGATTAATTCTTTCAGGGGGTGTAGTTTCCAAAATGAGGTTACTTTTTGGGGGTCTTACACTGTATTGGTACTTTAGGGGCTCTGCAAATAACACATGGCTATCCAAAAACTATTTCAGCAAAATAAGCCCTCCAGATGCCAAATAGCGCTCTTCCTCTTCTCAGACCCCGCCATGTACCCATACAGCAGCTTACAACCACATATTTGGTATTGCCATGTTCAGGAGAACTTGTGTAATGAACTGTGCATGCATGTTCTCCTATAACCTATTGTGAGTGAATAGTTTGGGGCTAAACCAACCCTTTATTGAAAAAAAAAAAGTCACTTTTTATTCAATTTTTTTATTCAATTTTTATATCCTAATGTTAATAAAATCTGTGAAACAGCTGCGTGGTCAAAATGCTCACTTTACCCCTCAATAAATTCCTTGAGGGCTGTAGTTTCCAAAATGAGATCAATTTGGGGGGTTTCCATTGTGCTGAAACTTTAGCGGCTCTGCAAATGAGACATGACACCTGAAAGCAAATCCAGGTTGGGGCGGGGCTACAACCTGTGACGTGGGTGTGGTAGTGGCTGTTTTTTTATTCTTTACTTTATTTTGTTGTTGTTGTACACAGCAATTTGGAAGGCAGGGATAGTAATAAACTGACCTTGCTTTCCCTATAGGAGGTCCAGCTGTACACTACTAAGAGCCAGCCTCCTTCTTCTGCATGATTTTGTGCAACTGCTTAACACTGCCAGAACGCTTATATATATATATATATATATATATACACATCCTTGCAGTGTTAAGATTAGACCGTATGGACGTAAAAGTCAACGGGAGGTCTGGAAGTAGTTAAGCTCTGGACTGGCAGTCAAACTGTTGATCACATGACACAGCTGCTTATAATGAAAGTGTTGGAAATGTATGGATGCAACTGAGCTGCGAAGAAAAAGAAAACTGCTATAACATAGCTGGTGAATGTGCAAAGATTGAGCTGAAAAGCTTAGTCATTCAGAGTCTTTAGCTAGCTAAAAAAATGACAGATAACAAGTTTTTCAGACTACTTACAGTGCTGGCCAAAAGTATTGGCACCCCTGCAATTCTGTCAGATAATACTCATTTTCTTCCAGAAAATGATTGCAATCACAAATGCTTTGGTAATAATATCTTCATTCATTTTGCTTGCAATGAAAAAACACAAAAGAGAATGAAAAGAAAGTCAAATCATTGATCATTTTACACAAAACTCCAAAAATGGGCCGGACAAAAGTATTGGCACCCTCAGCCTAATACTTGATAGCACAACCTTTAGACAAAATAACTGCGAACAACCGCTTCCGGTAGCCATCAATGAGTTTCTTACAATGCTCTGCTGGAATTTTAGACCATTCTTCTTTGGCAAATTTCTCCAGGTCCCTGAGATTTGAAGGGTGCCTTCTCCAAACTGCCATTTTGAGATCTCTCCACAGGTGTTCTATGGGATTCAGGTCTGGACTCATTGCTGGCCACTTTAGAAGTCTCCAGTGCTTTCTCTCAAACCATTTTCTAGTGCTTTTTGAAGTGTGTTTTGGGTCATTGTCCTGCTGGAAGACCCATGACCTCTAAGGGAGACCCAGCTTTCTCACACTGGGCCCTACATTATGCTGCAAAATTTGTTGGTAGTCTTCAGACTTCATAATGCCATGAACACGGTCAAGCAGTCCAGTGCCAGAGGCAGCAAAGCAACCCCAAATCATCAGGGAACCTCCGCCATGTTTGACTGTAGGGACCATGTTCTTTTCTTTGAAGGCCTCTTTTTTTTTCCTGTAAACTCTATGTTGATGCCTTTTCCCAAAAAGCTCTACTTTTGTCTCATCTGACCAGAGAACATTCTTCCAAAAAGTTTTTGGCTCTCAGGTAAGTTTTGGCAAACTCCAGCCTGGCTTTTTTATGTCTCTGGGTCAGAAGTGGGGTCTTCCTGGGTATCCTACCATAGAGTCCCTTTTCATTCAGACGCCGATGGATTGTACGGGTTTACACTGCTGTACCCTCGGACTGCAGGGCAGCTAGAATTTGTTTGGATGTTAGTCGAGGTTCTTTAGCCACCATCCGCACAATCTTTCGTTGAAATCTCTCGTCAATTTTTCTTTTCCGTCCACATCTAGGGAGGTTAGCCACAGTGCCATGGGCTTTAAACTTCTTGATGACACTGCGCATGGTAGACACAGGAACATTCAGGTCTTTGGAGATGGACTTGTAGCCTTGAGATTGCTCATGCTTCCTCACAATTTTGCTTCTCAAGTCCTCAGACAGTTCTTTGGTCTTCTTTCTTTTCTCCATGCTCAATGTGGTACACACAAGGACACAGGACAGAGGTTGAGTCAACTTTAATCCATTTCAACTGGCTGCAAGTGTTATTTAGTTATTGCCACCACCTGTTATGTGCCATAGGTAAGTAACAGGTGCTGTTAATTACACAAATTAGAGAAGCATCACATGATTTTTCAAAGGGTGCCAATACTTTTGTCCACCCCCTTTTTTATGTTTGGTGTGGAATTATATCCAATTTGGCTTTTTGACAATTCTTTTTGTGGTTTTCCATTGAAGACAAATTAAATGAAGATATTATTACCAAAGCATTTGTGATTGCAATCATTTTCTGGAAGAAATTGAGTATTATCTGACAGAATTGCAGGGGTGCCAATACTTTTGGCCAGCACTGTAGGTCTCTTCATCAGACATGGTAAGAAACTATACCTGAAGAAGAGACATAAGTAGCCTCAAAAGCTTGCTATGTGTCATCCTCTTTTCAGTGAGCCATTATAAGGTAAAAACTACTAAAGACTCAATTTTTATGGTACAATAATTTGGTACAAAGATATATTTTTTTCTTTAGTCATTCGAGACAGAATGGTTATATAAGTATAATACCTACGTCCTCTTAAAAGGAAATTTGAGCCACCATGTCTCTAGCAAAGAGTCTGAGACTACTTAGGTCTTTATATCTATGATAGATTGCCTCTAGCTAAGGTCACACATTTTTCAAAGACTTAAGGCCATGTTCATCAGATATTTGTACAAGTAAAGGTTGAAAAATACCATCTTTTCAGAAGAAAATCTTGATCGATCGAGGAGAAATTCTTACCATTGAATCTGCGACTCAACGGTAAGACAGATAGAAATTGGAAGATTGGTTTTAAAATACCGTTTTAAAAGGAGCAAGAGTGAAGAATTTTTATGTGCATGTGGCAATAAGACATGTAAAACCCTAGAACCATAGAATCTCTCAAAGTTTGGAAACCATTAAATCACTTTCATTTACATGAAATATAGTAGTCATAAAATAGTGTATTTCTGTAAAAAGGTTGTCTCAATGACCAGTCACAAGTCTGGCTTGATAGTAATGAGCTGAATTTGTCTGGGGAAGTTTTATCTGGCCAAATGAACAAACAATTGTGGACTACTTGGCTACAAGGCCAGGAGCCACACTTACTAACACTCCAGTCTAGGCTATAAAAGGAGTTCGGAATTAAATAGTTCCAGGCAATTGTTGAAAACATTGTAATTTCTATAATTCTATGGAAAACTAGGAGATGGTTTAAAGTCCCCCACAATTGTCAATAAAAACAAGCAGATAACTAATACAGATAAGGCAAGTTAGTACACAAAAAGTAATACCAGTGAAATGCCCAATCTGATTGGATCTTCTAACCAATCGCACGTGCCACAGATGTTTTTGGCATTGTGTGTTGAATGTGACTTTAAGTTTCAGTGATCCAGGAAAGATCATTTTATGTTAAAATATTGTAGAAATATAATGCTAGACTTTTTCCTTTTGTATTTCACTGGAGTTTAACCTATTGAACTAGATAAGCACCCCCTTGCATTATTTTATGTGGCTTACTCATAATATATAGCTATGATTTTGTTATCTACCCTTTTATCTTCAAAACATAAAGAAAAAGCTCTACCAATCTAGCATGTGCATGTGTAAAGTCTATAAAAGTGATTTAGAGGTAATATAACTGCTCATAAAAGGCTATACAGTTTTGCGAGCTGTATAATTTCCCTCACATTCTAGCTGTAAAGGCAGTTTGGGAGGAGCATATTTGAGCATTTTTTTATATTTACCAGGGACGTTCTTGGGAATAATATGTAGCTGTAAGCAGCTGACAGACAACAGCTGGCTAAAGCCCTTTCATTGGTATCTTTTGGTTAGATGTCTTGCAAAGTACTTGTTCTCATTCTGCTACCTGTATACAGTAGTTTGACCTTTTAGCTTTTACTAGTTTAACTGCAAACAAACATTTGCCTTGTGTGTCTCAGTCTCATATATAGTTTAAGGCTAAAGCCTCACATTGCGGGAACACAGTGCAGATTTTTTTGCGTTTTTTTCAGCAAAAGCCAAGAATGGCTACAAAAGGAATGGGAAATATATAGAAAGCTCTTATATTTCTACCCTCTACTCAATCTACTTCTGGCTTTGGCTCAAAAAAACGCAGCAAAATACAACGCAAAATGCTGCTGGAGCCTAAGCCTAATGGGGTTTTCTGAGATAAGCAAAAATAGTCTAAATAGAGGAAATAGAATAAAATAAAAAGGCCATTACTTACCTAAATCCCCCGCAGCTCCAGCATTGTTTTGGTGCACTTCACTAGTCTTTGCTGATTTTCCTGCAGCATCACGTGCTGTCTACCCACATGGCAGCTTCAGTCAATGACTGGCCTCAGCAGTCTCCTGCCATAAATACCAGCATCACCATTGATGCCAGTGATTGGCTGCAGCAGTCTAATCAGTAGATGCAGAGAACTGCTGTGGGAAAATCACGAAAGATCAGTTGAGACCACTGGAGCAGCATAGCGGGGTATTTATCAGGTAAATAATGGTTTGCTCTACTTTATTCTACTTCCTTGCTTTATCCTAATTTTTGCTGCTCTTGTGAACCAAATGGATAAAGCTTAAGATGCCTAGTGAAGGACGATACAGATTTTGACTTTGGGCACTTAGGCTGGTCACTTTTCTATCATTTGCAAAGCTTTTCGAAATATATCACGTAAGAAATATAAAGGGCTACTTCCTCTGAAGCCCTACTTTCATTCCTAAATCTAAAAGCCTGGTTTGGGGGGAAGTAAAGCATTTTATAATTTTTGTTAAATCCTTTATCCTGGCATAGATTTGTTGGATGATTCTCAAGGGTCATTGATGCCAGTACACACACTCACAAATACTTTTTCAATGAACATATTGAAATACACAAAAGCTTTGTCTGTCATGGAAACAATTATAGTTTTACCTTCATCTCATGATCAAGCGCTTACATGATGAGAGCAAAATTGGAAATATTGCCTTGAGATGTCTATTTTTTGTTTCTAGCGAGTGCATTTGTACATGGTATAAACCTTATGTAATTTTTTTGTAACTATTGAAAATTAAATGTAAAACAACAGAAAATAGGGAAGTTATAGATCAGAGAGTATAAATACCAATGTATCTTTATACAGAAAAAACACCCAGGATAGTTCTATATTCACAGGACTGACACAAAATGACTGAAAACTGGTCAGGGGAAATTGCACTACATTACCTATATCGTAATATGATTTGTAGGTATGCTGAGCGGAACTAATCTGTAATAGTTCTCTGATAGTAATCTCCAGACATAGGAGGTGTCATTATGGCAGAATTGATTTGCCAGGTTTAAGACTGACAGTGAATTGCATTTTAGAGAATCAATGGAGAAGGGAAATGTTAAAGATTTGCTCCTCTTTAGTCACTAGACATGGAATACCATTACCTAGGTAAAGTATTTTTCTGGTCATAGATAAAACCTGTCATGCTGCCTTATCTGAGAAATCTGAGAATGTGATATTAATAGAGGGAGAAAAGCAGAGCTCTGTGATATATAAGTTAATATACTTTGGATCGGGATTTCTGAGTAAAGAGCAAAGTACAATAAATCCTGACAGACCTTCTAGGAGAAACAGCGAGAATCCTTCTTACCCTGCCCCCGTTCAGCGATTGACACATTTGCCTGTATAAGGCCCCATTCGCACAGCCGTTTCAGATTTGGATATGATCCCAGCGTCTATTTTTTGGATCCGTTTCTTCTTGTATGTCTGTTTTAACAGCCATATTATATCTGTTTTTTCACTCTTCACATTTTTTTTCAAATATGTCTCTTGGCAATGGATCAGTGAAAAACTAAAGGCACTCAGAAGACATCAAAGTGTCATCCGTTAATTTACACTGATCCATAGACTTCAACAAGTATCTCAGGTCAGTAAAAACGGATCTAAATAGGACATGCTCTAAAAAAACGGAATGGATACACTGATGAGTTAAAAACACTGACGTGCACATGAAGTCATAGGAAAGAATTTATTTTAATGTTATTGGGGTGCCTTCAGTTAAAAAAAGCGAAGGCGCTTGTGTGACAAAAATAGTCGTGTGCATGGACCATAAGGCCTTACTCACACAACATTGAAAAATGTCTATGTAATGGCTATTTTGTATAATGTTGTACTGTGTTAGTTATTAAGTAGTGGAAGAGTGAAGAAATCAGGCGATACCTTTTAGAGGCTAACTGAGTATATTTGATAGTAAGCTTTCGAGAGTACTAGCTCTCTTCTTCAGACATGGTGTAATACAAGAAACTGAAAATTCACAGACTTTTTATATACACACAGGACATGGATCTTCAAAGGATCTTGCAATAACAAAATGCAATATAAGTAGAGAAGTTATTTACAACAGGTCAGGAAATAAACAGTCTGGAAAACTTGTGACTGGAAATATGTCTTTGAGTCTGTTGTCCCTATGTAGCACAGGTTGGAGCTCCTTGGCAATCCTTAGTATGATCTCCAGCTGTGGGTTGTAGGTGACAACTAGGGGCACTTGGCCTTCTTTCTGGGTCTCTTTATATGTGATCAGACTGTCTCTGATAATGGCTGCCGCTTTGTTTAATTGGTTGTCCCCCCTCTCCTTTCCTTTCGACAGCCACCAAACCTGAGGCGTATTATTATCCTGAGTGTCCTGAAGGCCCCAACTGAAAATGGCACCTCACCCTGCCTGCAAAACAGGTGCAAGACCTGCAGGCACATCCACACCTGCAGACAGTGTACCTATCCCACAGTCACAACAGGTGCACATTTTCCTGCAGGTCTTTCAATGTGGTGTATCTCATATTGTGTGTGCAATGTCCCACCACAGGCCTCTATGTGGGGGAAACAGGGCAGAGACTTAGTCAGTGCATAAACTCACACAGATTCAACATTAATAACAGCAGAACAGATCTCCCAGTTGCCACACATTTTTCCGGAGAAGACCACTCTATTGAAGATTTGCGGGTTGTGGTTTTAATGGGACATTTTAAGAGGGAGAGAAAGGAATGGGAATATAAGTTAATTCAAAAATTCTCAAACTCCGTAATTTGGACTTAATATTCATACCGTTTCATATCACACTATGTATGAACTGTGAGGGTCACAAATCACCACCTGATTGCAAACAGATAACAGATCCCTCCGTCACGCCCCACAAGTTTTCAAGACTGTTTATTTCCTGACCTGTTGTAAATAACTTCTCTACTTATTTTGCATTTTGTTATTCCAAGATCATTTGAAGATCCATGTCCTGTGTGTGTATAAAGAGTCTGTGAATTTTCAGTTTCTTGTATTACACCATGTCTGAAGAAGAGAGCTAGCACTCTCGAAAGCTTACTATCAAATATACTCAGTTAGCCTCTAAAAGGTATCGCCTGATTTCTTCACTCTTCAACTAATGGCTTTTTTGAAACACATTAATTTCAATGTGTCTATTCACATGTCTGCTATTTTGATGATCTGATTGTCACGGCTGTCAAAAAAACTGACTTGATCTATCCTTGTCCATTTTCACAGAAACACAAAACCAATATAAATCTGTTGATCAATTTTTAACAGATGTAAAATGGCTTGACAACCATGTTATGTCTGTTCAAAATGGATGAGTGGGTTGGGTCAAAAAAGAAAGATCAACGAAATGTAACAGTTTTTTTCACTGACAGTTAAAAGCTGATGCAAAATGGATGACACTCACCCATCAAAAACGGAAAAACAGAAGCAAATGGATACAAAATGGCTGTTAAAATTGGACATGTACATTTTGCCTTAAACTGGTCCCAGCATGTGCACAATCACAAAATTACCTTTCCTATGGTGCAGACTAGAGGAAGTAAAACCGCACTCCAAAAATGCTTATGCTTCTTAATACAATTTTAATGGTGTACATAAATACAATGTTTTGGGTTAATACCCTTCGTCAGTGTTAGGGACAACAAAGGGGTCCTTCTGGAGTATGTTGGAGGGTTCCGAATTGATGTTAATATCTCAGGCCTGAGGAGAAGACACTTCACACACAGCTTGCTGGTGTATTAAATGAATTCAGATTTTATTGTGCAAAATCTTCAGTTCTTATAGAGCAGGGGTCGGCAACCCCCGGCATGCGTGCCAAGAGTGGCACGCGAGGCTTATTTCCCTGGCACGGGCAACGGAGTCCTCACCCAGATATGTGCCTGATCCTATTAAAATTTCATTAGCGCCCGGTGCTGCCTGAAGATGGATGTGGCAGCACCCTGCGTCTGCACAGTCTATGTACAGTAGTGAAGCCGGTAATTGCCGGCTTCACTACTGCACCTGAGTGAATTGCTCAGGATTGGTTAAAGCTATAAAGAAACACTTGGATTCATTTTAAAGATGAGAATTTCATCTTTAAAATGATACCAAGATTACCATGATTGTCCTTACACATCCTGAGCGGTTAGCTGGTGAAAACGATGTTCGGCATTGAAATCCCAATGCCGATCTCAATTCCCGACATCGTTTTAACAGTGAATCGCTCTGAATCTGTAATGTCTATCATGGCGATCTTGGTATCTTTTTAAAGATGAGATTCTCATCTTTAAAATGAATCTAGTTACATATTTCTGGCCCTAACAGGTTCTTAGAAATGGGGCTCTAAAGTGTCCCCCCCCCCCTCCTGACTGAGGCAGCATCTTAGAGCTAAGGAAGGAGGGGGAGGAGGAGCTGCAGACTGCAGAGACAATGATAACTCATCATTGTCTGTGCATAAGCTGCAGATGACCCCAGTGGGGGTAGCAGGGACTTCTGTCCATGTTATCCCCTCTCCTGTCAATCAGAGAGCATACTGTACTTTTGCTCTCTGATTATCACATACAGGAATAATGTAATACCCCTCTGAGCCTAATCACAGGGGTATTCTTATGTAATACCCCTCTGAACCTAACCAGGAAGTTTATTGGCGCTGTGACCCAGATGTTTACCATCGTCCAGGTCGCAGCGCCAAAAGTGTCGCAACAAACACTTACACAACACATGCACAAAGTCACTAATAAAATTTACATTTTTTCACTGTCCCTGTCCTGTCCATATCTGATCTTTATAGAGTAAATTACACCACCCGCCTCTAGTTATATCCGTTACACGCTAAAATAATAGCAATAGCAATTATCACTAGTGATGAACGTATAAAACATTTCTGACAAACGGCAGTTCTGTCAGTCAGATAATAAATTTTTACCCATTAAATGTGTATAAAATACTAGTTTTTGGCAGATACTGTGTGCAGGGGCCGCTATGGGGCATAATATCGTGTGCAGGGGTCATCAAACTTACAATTATTGACCGGCACTCCGAGTACCTCAACTTTGATTTCTTTAATCGAAATCGGCACGTGGAATAAAAAAGGTTGCCTACCCCTGTTATAGAGCTTTTCTGGGAACATGCCCAGACATTACAAGAGCAATATGTAAAGTTTTCATTCACAGAAGAAAATACACAGGACACAGATGCATCCTCTCATAATGAGGCCTGCGAGATAAGAATCAGCAGCTTAGACGCAAACATTTGTGTCTACATCCTTTCACACTCAAAGTGACCTCACCTCGTAACATACAATAATTTTCATTATATATATATATATATATATATATATATATATAATATAAAACAAAATGGATGACAGATACAAGATGGAGGATTACACAATGGTAGATTAGCTCTAACAGTCAGGCTGAAAAAATATCAAAAGATACATACAATTGTATATTAATATCTCATAAAGTTATGTATATACAACAAAAAAATTCTAGGTACATGTACATATTAAAGTATGAAATTATGTAATACTACACAATCAAGAAGGGATCTATGAATATATCATTCTGTCAATGGAACATGCATACATAGTAAACAAAAGTGGACCGGATAATTGGCGCCACAAGGGAACTAAATATGAACATTACAATTACAATTATACTAATTTCATACTTTAATATGTACATGTACCTAGAATTTTTTGGTTGTATATACATAACTTTATGAGATATTATTATACAATTGTATGTATCTTTTGGTATTTTTTCAGCCTGACTAAGGGTAATAACCCAAAACGTTGTATTTGTGTACACCATTAAAATTGTATTAAGAAGCATAACCATTTTTGGAGTGCGGTTCTACTTCCTCTAGTCTACGTGAATTTGTGGGGAGGTGGTCAACCTCACACAGAACGTGCACCCATCACCTTCCAAAATCCTGTGTGCTGCCTATACTCTATTTGTGACACTTTCCTATGGTGCCTTTCATTAAATTTTCTGTTGCTCAAAAGTCAAGTTATACACTTTTAAAACCTTATGCAAATTTACCTTAATTAGTCACTAAATGACTCCCTGTGAGGCCAGCAGTTAGATAGAGGTATTAGGCTGACATCTGACAGTGAAGGACATGTCAGTTATGCTGCACAGAGGGTGATGACTCCATGACTAGATGAAGCTGCTCTCTGACCTCCTTGACTAGATAAGGTAAATTTGCATATGCCAATCTAAGGTTTTAAAAGCTTATAATGTGACTTTTCAGCTACAGAGCAAGCTTAGTGAGATGAACCATCGGATAGGTCATTACTTTATGCTGTACCAGTATAGGATGGAAAAACCACCTGACAGGTTCCCTTTAATATGGGGCAGCAGAAATCAATTGACAGGCTCGCTTGATTCAGCAAAGCTTACCAGTTGTATAACATCCATTGTACTTTATTTTTCTACTGCTGGTCATTTTCAAGATCTCTGCTTGCTATGAGTACATGATGAACATATTGTAGTTCAACTCAGAGTTAAACATTTCTTTTTATAAAACAAAAGTCAGACATTCAGGACTTTGTGTCTGACGAAAAAAAACAGCTTCGCGGTGCAGAGGGTGTAAGCGCACACCAGCACATTGCTTTAAAAACCCATTTAAGTGAGTGAGTTTTTAAGCAAAGCGTCACAAGCCTTTCCCTATCCAGTCCCTATCCAGTTTATCAATATTTAAGTCAGATTCATGGTGGACGGAGTGCCAGTGCAAGTGTGAACCCATCCTAAAGCTGTAATTACAGAAAACCTTTTTTAGGCTAAGGCCCCACATTGCCGAAGCAACTTTTTTTGCTGCAAATTTTGATGTGGCTTTTGAGCCAAAGTCAGGAGTGGCTACAAAAGGAATGGAAAATATAAAGGAAGCTCTTAGACGTTTCCCTTCTGCTAATTCCACTTTTGACTTTGGCTCAAAAAACCGCAGCAAAATCTGCAACACAAAACACTGCATATCTGCAACGTGGGAACTTAGCCTTACCGTACTTCTACACACGCTATGTCTGGACTTTCCTGAATGCAGCCAAGGCAAGGCTAAGGCCCCACTTTCTGAAAACGTCATGTTTTTGGCTGCTGCGGAAATACAGTGAAAAAAATCCGCTGCATTTTACCGTATCAGTAAAGTGAATCAGATTTTGTTTAATTTCATTGAGACATTGCTGGAAAAGAAGTCATGGAAAAGCTGAGGAACTGCAAGCATTTTCATTATATTTTTAATTGGGAATATAGGTTTTTCCATATATGTTTAATAGCACATTTTTTCTGTGTTTTATTTTCCACAGCGTTTTTTAGCTGCATTTCACTACGTGGAGCCTTCGTTTAAATGGGCAGGTTTTTGTGGTCTAATACACTGCAAACTGTGGAGAAAACCCCCAGCATAAATAGATAGAAACCAACCTCCACCCCCAGGTCGCTCCGTCCCCTCCATTCTCTCCAGTATTCACTGGCTGTAGTAAGGCCATCCCCCATAGCACAGTCAACTAACTGTGAAAACTGGAGAGGAGGGAGGTGGCGGAGCAACCCAGGGGGTGAGGGCTGGCTTCTACCACATTACCTGGAGTTAAAAGCAGCCTTGAATGAATACATGGACGAAGTAATTAATTGTCCTTAAACAACTATTTTAGACCTAATCCACCTAGCTGCTGCTGACTGCCGCAAGTTAGCAGTGACTAATGACTAATCACTGTGATTTATATATATATATATATATATATATATATATATATATGAAATATACCCTCAAGGTCTATGTGCTTGTTTTGTTTGTTTTTGCTTAAAATGCAATTAGAAATGCTTAAGTCTGCCTTGGGACCTGAAGTCATATGTCATACACGTTCTAGATCACGTACGTAATCTTTTGAGACATTGTTACAAACTAATCTAATGATATCACATAATTGCAAATGCAAATGCAAGGCATCTCCAGAAGGATAATTCAAAGGTGCCAGTCTCGGAACTGTTCTAATGTGTACATCGTATAATTGTTCATTATAGAACTTAGCGTGACTAATAATTAGACTGGTTTAATATTCTATAGCCTCTTCCCTATAGTTCTCTGTAAAGCTGAAAGCGCATTATTCAGACTGGTGAATGTGTGTAATTATGGACTTTTTGTATTGATTAAAATATATAAGGACCTTGAAGCTGCAGTGAACAAAAAAGAATGTTAGAAAGACACATAAAATTGATTTATTGACATAAAATTGAGCACTGAGTCTCAGAGGAGTTATACTATTAATAATTCAGTAGAACCTCAGCTATAGAGGACCCTCTGTTCCAACCATTGCATTCAAGATCAATCAACCTTAAGAGGTGACAACTATATAGAAAGCTTGCGGTTTGGATTGCTCTGCAAATCAGTATGCCACAAAAATATTGCAGTATTGCTTTCCATCGACAAATATGACCTTATGACCAAGAATTCTTCTAACGGACCAATGTTAATTTCCTCATAATATTGCTGTCATGTGTTGAATTTATTATTATTTATTATTAGTCAATTTCTAACATTTTATTTATTTATCCTTAAGCTACATGCCAACAAGTGTAAAAAACAGCTTCTAAAAAAGAATAAAAGGTCCATTTTTATAACCGTTTTCCAGCATTGGGTCCTTCCAACCATGAAAGCAGCCAAAAATAGGACATAAAGTAATTTTTGATTAACCTTTTTCATGGTCCATTTAAAAAAAACAAAAAACGATGTGTGAATATAGCCTTAGATTTTCATTGCCCTGAATCAGCCATGTGATGGCTGTGCATTAGGCATTAAAGGGGTTTTCCCACAAATGTAACCATGTTTCAGTTTAAAGACAATTAATGGGTAAACATTTTTGCAAATATAAAATAGTTTGAAAAATTTGCAGAGTTTTAAACATTTTTTTAAACAATCTTAGTGGTGAAAATCTTTTGGTTGCCAATCAATATGACCATGAATGCAGGAACTTTGTAAGCTTTGAAACCTCAGTCATGATTTCTTCATTGTGGATGGATTATTTTCTCATGCTTGCAGACCATAGAAAGCCTCTGCATTTACGGATGTATCCATTGGCTACCTATCAACACCTCCTTTGCTCCATGGTCATCCTGGCAAGCTAATCTATATATCAAAGGTATGCTTGGAATTGTCTTTGCAGCAGGTACATTACTGTAACAGAAGTTTATCTTGGCTGTGTTAAAGGGAGTCTATCACCTACACCAGACACCCATGTATGCAAAACTAGAGGCTTCTGTAGTCTTGAACAGCATGCAGTTTATTGGGGGTGCGACCATTCAGCTTTGGCTGGGCCCCTCTGCTTCATGGGCCCTATATCAGCTGCAACCATTGGAGGTACGCCACTGAGCCACACATAACAATAATCTGTGCTACTGTGGCTTGCTTAGCAACATTAACACTTGTAGGTGACATCATAGTAGTGTTGTTTAGAGGACATTTTGCTTGAGCTGCTGCTCTGCTCAGTTCACCTTTACATCAGCCATGTAAATATAGGAAATTTATGCTGGAGATGACTCACTGGGGAGAATTTTTTTAGGATTAGTATTTGCTATGGCAGTTTCAATCTTTTTGGCATCAGATGTGCCAAAATTCACTTAGATTTCAGCCAATTTGCACTAGTTTTATGGCATGAATAATACTAAATTTGTTGGGCAGTGAAGCCCTGTCCATCCCCACATCATGGCAGGGAGGTATAAATGGAGTAAAAAGAGTAAACGGTCAAGACATTTGGTGCAAATGCAGCTCTGCACCAAAAATTGTAACTTTTACTATACATTTTATGCCAGAAGCTAGAGAGAAATATATGATAAATTCTCCTCATTGACTTCTATAGGTGTTTTTAGGTATTCTCTGTGATATGTGTAGGGGTCACTGTGCAGTGAGGGAGAGGAGGTGAGCTTGGACTATGACCTCAATGGTGAAACCTGAGTTATATGCCTCCATTGGATGTATGACCTTCATTATAATCCTGATAATGAAAATAAATGAATGACAATCATTTCAGGATTTTTTTTCGGTAGATTTTTTTTTAAGATAGATAGTAACATGGAAAAAATATCTTGAATGTTAAAAAATGTCTAACCTGAAAACAATACTAAATTTAAACAATAGGTATGTTTCTAATAATACTTTTCCTATAATCCTTTAAGGATGTGCCCATGTTGGGTTCTGGCGTCCAATCTGCTATTCATTTGTATGGCAGGTTGCTTTATGCAGCCTGCCATACAAATGCCAATATTTTACAATGCATTGCAAAGCATTAGCATTGTAATGCATTGCATTAGTGATTGGACCCCCTGGAATTCAAGACCCCTAGGGGGTCTAATAAATGCACAAAAAAAAGTAAAAAATAAAAAAAATAAAAAATATATTAAAAATTCAAATCACCACCCTTTCCCAGAATATATATAAAAGTACTTAAATCCTATGAAACACATACACATTAAGTATCCCTGTGTCCGAAAACGCCTGGTCTACAAACCTATACAAATATTTTTCTCATATGGTAAACGCTATAGCTGGAAAAAAAAATCAAAAGTGCCGAACCGCCGTTTTTTCACTGTTTTTCCTCTTATAAAAATTAGCCATAGACATTACCCAAAATGGTATAACTAAAAACTACACCTGGCCCCACAAAAAAAGAAGCCCTATGCATCTCCGGACATAGAAATATTAAAAAGTTATGGGTGTCAGAGTATGATGACTTTTCCACAAATCCACCCCATTCTGAATTAGGGGTGCACCACTAATGAGGCAAAGTGAGGCTGCCGCCTCAGGCGGCACTATCCGTCACTGTCTAGGGGGCGGCATTTTTACTAGTTATTTAATGTAAACCAGCCCAGGTTTACCAGACGTCGCATCTGAGCGCAGGCGGCGATACAATGATTGCGCTGCCTACGCTGAGACACAGACGTCGTGGACAAGTAGAGGAGGCATCGCAGGTAGGTGCGGATAACTTTTTTTTTTATATATAAATAGGCCGTAACCTGCTGGAGTATCCCCGGCAGGTAACGGCCTATTTATTTACCTACTGCGCATCTGCTCGTGGCCGCCCCCGCTTCCCCTTCTGCTATGGGACGCAGAAGAGGAAGTGGATGCCACTGTGAGCGGCAGTGGGCATCGGTAAGTGAGGCCGCGGGCCTCAAATATTGCTATTATTATACTCTGGGGTCTTTTCAGACCCCGGAGTATAATAATCGGAGGCCCAGGGGAGGTGAAGGAACATAAAAACAATGCTACTCACCTCTCCTGCGATCCGATGTTACTCCGAGCAGGCTTTGGGCCCTCTGGTGACGTCATCAGTTGCGTCGCCGGCCTGATCACGTGACGTGTGTGCGCAAGTAAACAGGGCCGAAAGCTGCAGGGAGTGCACCAGTGTCCAGGTTAGGTAAGTAGCACTGTTTTTTATGTTTGTCACCTCCCCTGAGTCTCCGATCATTATACTCTGGGGCCGCTATGGAGCATAATACCATGTGCTGGGGCCGCTATGGAGCATAATACCGAGTGCAGGGGCCACTATGGAGCATAATACCATGTGCAGGGGTCGCTATGGGGCATAATACCGTGTGCAGGGGCCACTAAGGAGCATAATACTGTGTGCAGGGGCCACTATGGAGCATAATACCGAGTGCAGGGGCCACTATGGAGCATAATACCATGTGCAGGGGTTGCTGTGGAACATAATACCATGTGCAGTGGCCACTGCAGGGCATAATACTGTGTGCAGGGGCCACTATGGAGCATAATACCGTGTGCAGGGGCCACTATGGAGCATAATACCGTGTGCAGGGGCCGCTGTGAGGCATAATACAGTGTGCAGGAGTCATTATGGAGCATAATACCGTGTGCAGGGGCCGCTGCAAGCCATAATACCGTGTGCTGGGGCCGCAATACTGTGTGCAGGGGCTGCTGTGGAACATTATAGTGTGTATAAACAGGGGCTGTCTTTTCACATAGACATGTATAGGACGAGGCTGTAGTTACATTACATGGCCACTATGAGAAGAATGGCACTATGTAAACAGAGAAGCGGTCACAGCACTTACACAGGTACCATTCAATCAGCTGATCAGTAGGGGTCCTGGGTTTTTGAGCCCCACTGATTAGTTTATTAATGACCTAGAAAACCTTTTAATTAGTTAACACCTGGGGCATTATTAATAAGGGGCACTATTTATACAGGATACACACGGACATTATTAATATAAAGATGCACTTGGGGGTCTTATTCATTATGGAGGGTTATATCATATATTTTATAATTGGGGGTAGCAGCAGAATGGGGGCTTTCTGTAGGTGAGGACAATGTGGGTCAGATGCCTGAAAAAGTGAGGAGCCAAAGATGTCTGTGTTGCAAACTTTACAGAGACAAGTCACAGCTATAGGTGGTCATGGCGGTCCAAAGGGAAGAGAAGGGAAATATGAACGATTAGTCAGAGACGTCATCTGTAAGTCACAAAATGTTACTGCCCTGTATTCACCTAAATGATAGAGGATAAATACCTGATTGATGGGGGTCTGTCTGCTGAGACCCCCACTGAGCCTGAGAATTGTTTTTTTTTTCCCCCCACTGGGTGGGAATTCAGCCTGACCGCAGCCATATATATAGGTGTCTCGCTTGCTGGATGGACGAACCCGCGTGGCTCTCATTCACTTCAATGGGAGCGCCAAAGATTTCCGAAGTCCAGTACTCAGCTATCTGCAGCGCTCCTATTATAGAAAATGGGGGCCACGTGGGCTCGTCCATCCACCAAGCAGAAGATGTGTGAAGTTACTTTCATTGTTAATACCGTGTTGTTGATCTGATACTGAAGTAATACAGGAAGAAGAATTTTTAAAAAATGTTTTATAACTTTGTGTATTGTGTATGTTGTGCGATGATAACAGTGTGTGAAGCTAGTAGCATGTCACAAGGCATTATGGGAAAGGAGCTGGGGAGCTCATGCGCCCTCTGTTGGATGTAACAGATCCTCAATTTGCTTTTGACTCACCGAGTCTTGAGACAGCAAACAGGATTTTAGCCAAGCCAACTTCACTTATCTGCGTAGCGCTGTATCCAACAGAGGGCGCATGAGCTCCCAGCTCCTTTCCCATAATGCCTTGTGATATGTAGATGCTTAGTAGAGGGCGAAAGGCAATCCAAAACTCTACACACCTTCACTGGTGCTCTCCTCAAGGAGAGATGTTCTTGTCCCTAAGCTAGTAGCATGGAAACTCAATTTTTTTTTTTTTTTTTTGGGGGGGGGGGGGCGTCTTTCTATAGTCCGCCTCAGGCAGCAAAGAGGTTAGGTTCACCACTGGGAAGGGGTTAATAAAATGACATTTTGTGAAATGTTTTTGTGAAATGTTTCTGACACCCATAGGTTTTTTATTTTTTTCATTGATGGAGCTATGTGAGAACTCTTTCTTTGCAAAGCAAGCTATAGTTGTTTTATTGGTACCATTTTCTCATTCATATAACTTTTTACTTTGGGGAAGGTGAGGATACAATAACAAAATAATACTTGCATTGCATTAATTATAACTGTGTTTACAGTATGGAATAAATAACAATATATTTTAATTGTTCAGACTTTTAGGACAGTGATTCAAGTCAATTATGTTGAGTACAGTTTTTTCAGGACCGTTTGATCACCTTTACAATATTCTGTGCTGCAGTATATTTTACTAGGTTCCAGCAAATAAATTCAGAAAACAAAGAGAAGCTTTCTTAGGAAGTAGGGTTTGGATATCCAGTGCTTGAACCCATTTGTAGTCAACCCGAGACTTTTGCATACATTTGCCTTTTAGTTGTTTCAGAGATAAAAATGTGACTTGTACTGTGAATCTTAACCCACCATTATTGTTGTCTATTGCTATGTTAGTACAAGTCCTTAGGACAAGGCTGCTGAGTTATATAAATATGTAGAGTAAAAAAGCGCTACCAGAGAATTTATTAATTGTATAATAATTAAAAAAAAAATGTTATTACTTCTCTCAAAATGAGATAAAAACTGAAAAAATGTGAAACTTTGGAGTCACAAGTGATCACTAGGTTTAGCAATGGGTCAGTAATTTGTCAAAAAGGTGTAATAATACTACAGAAAATTTGAGAACTCAGTGTACTATTTTGATTGAACACTATCATGTGATATAGCAGTAGATTACTACATGATGAAGATGTATACTATTTTAAGTAGGTGTTAAATGGTGATAAATATTAATTGCATATTGAATTGCATAAAACAAAAAAATACACATCTAATTTGAAGAAGATGTGGTATCCATGTTCATTAGGCAAATATATCCAATTTGGAGAAGATGCGGTAGCCATATTCATTAGGCAAATATATCCAATTTGGAGAAGATGTGGTAGCCATGTTCTCGCACCATCCACCATTTTGCCGTCACATTTGGAGGTTTTTTTTTTTTTCATGTCTAATCCAAAGGATCCGAATTTTGTGTAAATTTTCCAGCTGCAGCGCTAGTTAATGCCCTACGGGGGGAGGGGCTATTTATAGGGTACACACAATATGGCGCCGTTGCCACGTTGGGCGCTGTCGTAGTCACATCTCATCTTTTTATTCAAATATGTCTCATCTTTTTATTCAAATCCGTTTGAATGTTGGGGGATGCAACGCTTTGGCTCCTTTAATCCGTTGATCAGTGGGGATGCAGGGAGAGAGACTCTTACTGATGATATTAATGACTTCTGTTAATCAATGTCAATGTCTTGGAAAAACCTTTTAATAAAGTCCTGGAATTCCTTGCTGACTAATATTCGCATAAGTTATGGTATAAGGTATAATACATCATTCGATATATACTCATTGGCAAAAAAAAATAACAGTCATTCTGACTTAGCTCTTAGGAAGTTTTGGAAGCAGTGGTTATGTGGACACGCACACTTAGTGAACAGGCTCTGGATGGCCCAGGCAGACCACCAGTAGAGAGGATCATTTAATCCATTGACAAGCACTAATAGCTGCCACAGTTTCCTTGCCCACCATCCAGCCACTGGTAGCATCTTCATTATACACCCCTTTCTCTGCCTGAACCATTCTTAGGTGCTTAGCAGAAGGAAATTTGCTGTCAAGATGCCCATTATGTCTCCTGTCATTGACAACCAGCCAACATCACCTTCATTTTCAGCAGTGTCATTAATAAGAAACTTGAACTGATATGGACTGGAACTGTATTGTCTTTAATGCTTCTGTTCTGGATCCAATGATGGTCAGTTCAAGTATGTAAGCTTTGCGGTGAGCGCTTCAATCCTGCCTTTACTGTGGAGCAACTCACTGTCCCAACTGCTGTTGTGATGATCTGGGGAGCCATCACATACAACAGTAAGTCATCCCTAGTAGAGACAGCTCAGCAATATATGCAGGACATCATGTGTTTCTTCTCATGGCAGGGCTTACAAATGGAATTCTTCAGCAGGATATTGCTTGTCCACACACAGCGAGTGTTTTCCCAGGAATGTCTCTGTCAGATTGAAACACTCCTTTGCTTGCTCAGTCATCAGATTTATTGCCAATCTAGCATTTATCAGACAGCTAGCCTGCAAAGTTTGCAGGATCTACAGGTCCAGCTTCAACATCTTTGAGTTAAATGTGTCACAGGATATTATATGGAATGCCTGTATGCCTCCATGCCCAACCATATCTCATCTTGTATCTAGGCTAGAGGTGACCCAGTAGAGTAGAAGAGCTTCCTTTCAAGTTGTATGGTTTTCCACAATAAACTTATCCTTTCACTCTAATATTGGAATTACTTGCATATATCATCATTGCAGTCACCCATAGAAAGCTTAATTCGATTCCAACAACTCCTTCTTGGTGCTCTATATTTTTGTCAATGAGTATATAAGTGGTGAAATAGTGTCTAAATGTGAACATTTCCTAATTCCTACATTGACTCGTGTTATGTGTAAGACCCTAGGGACATATTTCCACCATACAAGCTCTTTTACATGTCTATAAACAACCTTTTACAGCTTTGTAACTGGCTACATTTCTTCTGTATATATTCTGCAGTCTTCACCAGATGTCATAACTAAATTAATTGCTCTGAATCTCCAGATTGTTGATACTTTGTTACTAAGCCATGATCCTGCCAGTACAGAAAGCTTTGATGCCATATCAGTAAAACAAGTGTATACTTTCACATCAGCGTCTAGAATATGAAAGCTGTTGACCTGCTTTGTTTTCTGTCTCCGCTCTTCTAAAGGTTGTTATATCCAGAGCCCTTATCTTATTACTTTCCAGCGCAGCAATGCATTACATAGCCAGCAAATATGATTGCAGACCGAGCAATGCGCTATATATCATGACACGACTTTATTTACTGCTTCACAGAATCTAACCACGTTATATGTACAAAATCTACCATCATAAAACTTGGCTACCCAAAATATACTGCTGTCTCTTATACCTTCTCTCCTTACAAATAACTTCTCGTAGAAAGAAGGAGATAAATGGACTTATGTCATCTTGAATATAGTATATATCTATTGGAAAAGAAAATAAACTGAATCAGAACTTTAACAATAAAATGAGTTTTGACCAAGCATGGTAGCCATAAAGTTTCTACAGTATACAGATCTGTATGGAGACATATGTGGGTGTAAAGTGCTGAGACATCTGAGGTGTGTTTATCGGTATGTACTGTATTTTAGTCTGAAAAATTGCTCAGTATTATACGCACATAGGAAAACAGCTAAAAAACGCTGTAGAAAAAAAACACAGCGAAAATGCATTGTTTTTTTCTCAGTGTTTTTCATTGATTTTTTGCTGTATTTTCCTTCTCCTATTAAAATTATATGAAAATGCTCACGATTCTGCAGCTAAAATTAAAATGCCGCATTTTTCAAAAAACAACTTTTCTGAAACTTTTTTTTTCCTACAATGTATGGATGAGATTAACCAGATTGTTCATTCACTTTGCTGGCACTGTAAATCCCATGGTTTTTTCCTCTGCTTTTCCACAGCCAAAAAATGTTACGTTTTTTTTATAAAGACAGTCAAATGGCTGCATTAAAATCAGTACATGTGAATGGGGCTATTGATATGACCGATTTTTGACAGTCTATTTGAACAGACCATCAAAAATAGGACATGCTGTATTTTTGCCCATTTTCACAGATCCCTCAATATCTATGAGGGATTTGTGAAAAATGCAAAAAAGTTTTGAACATTGTTTGTATGAATAAAGCCTTATAGTGAAATGAATGAAGGCATATTTATTATTTTTCTTTATAATTCTTTATTCTAAAGTGTGCTTATCAAATTTACAAGGGATAGTGTATAATACAGTTACAAATATTTTAGACTAAACCAAGAATCAGCATGAGTTTATGAAATATACATAGGTCAGAATGCAGAATATTGCATGGAATATTATGTACTATTTTGGGCATAAGTAGGACAAACTGGACTGAAGCCAGTGTAGACAAGGGGAGCCAAAATAATAATGGGAATAGATGGATTGCAATACCAAGAATAATGATCAAATGTGGGGTTAATCAGTTTGGAAATAAGACATATAAAAAGATAAGAACAGATAGTTCTGATATATATTTAATGTTACCTCAACCTGCAAGTATGCCAAGGCGGCATCCATGGCATTCAAGAAATATTGTTCACCATCATTATAGACAGGGATTATTTACTGTAAGAGCAATGAGACTATTGAAGTCTTTACCAAGCAATGTTGTGATTGTTGACTCGTTGAAGTGGTTTCAGAAAAGCCTGGAAGCCCTTATGTGAAAATCTGTACTAACCTAAAGTCCATTGCTGGGTAAGGATCTTTGCGATGGATTTCACCCATTTTAATCCATGGCCAACTCAGCAAACACAGTCCATCATCTCTATCTAGTTTACCATCACGTTTTGTGAGGCTATAAACTAAAACCTGATTATGGTTCATATTAATGGTATGTCATATTTGAGTTATGCAAAAACATTTCACACCTTTTCTTATATGAGCCCTGTATAAGTTAAAGGGAGGCTACCACTTCCCCTAAACATATTCAACTATCGCCACCACATTACAGAGCACATTACAAGCATCCTACATTTACAGAAAAGTAAGTTTGAAGTAATATGGAAATGATGAAGTAGGTGCACTCAGGGCCTGCTAGCTCCTGGATCACCCCTCTTGTCCCTCGAAACCCTTCTCCTACTATGGCATCACTTATAAATGTCAGGCAAGAGAGAAAGGGGTCCAAGTGGTAAATGTTGTGCTCCAGTGGTTGAAAGCAGAAGCAAGTGGACAGTGTGACTAGGCTAAAGCTGCACCCTGTCCCCGTGAAAATTTGCCTACGACTTTTTATGCTTTCAAACAATTATAACTTCACTTTGCTATAACATAAAGATTACAGAGAGCACCAATGGAAAGGGAAAAAACAACTGACAGGCTCGCATTTAGATGTGATGGCAGTATTGCTGGACCATGTGCAGTAGGGCAGAACTGTAGTAGGTTGTAGGGCAATATTTTGATTCATCTACCACTCTGTACATTAGATCCCCAATGTAACAATATAGTAATTTCCCTTATATTGTATATTCTGTTTTACATGTTATGCAAATGTTATTGTATATACAGTATGATATATTGGCTAATATTTGTTCTTTGTATTTGAAGTGCTTATATAAAACTAAGAGTATATTAATTAGTACTAATTTTAATAAATTATATGTTTTCGTTACCTCCATAATCAAATAATATTTGCTCACTGTTTTATATAATATACAGTTTTTTTCAGAGCTTTACCTGCGTACACCAATGGAATCTCCAGTGCAGATTTTTCGAGAGGAGGAGGCTGACCCAAAGAGAATTCCAATGGGTACTACATGCTCCCCAGGTTGCATACCTGTTTGCACCTCCATCTGCTATCCCAACTCCAGTTTATTGGTTGGTTGGGGTGACTATGAGAATGTCAGTGACTACACAGTGTCGCCAACACATGAGAGCAACCATACCACTATTTCTCCTACAATTTCTGTCATTATTACAGCTGTCTACTCCATGGTTTTTGTCGTTGGCTTGGTGGGCAATGCTTTGGTTATGTTTGTAATTATACGGTAAGTGACCTTTTGGCTACTTTCAATAAAACAGATTTTGGTACAGTACAGTTGTTTTCTATAGGGGCAAATATTATTAATTAATAATCATTCTAAATACTATTGACTAGTTACTACCACAAGCTAGTAGTCACTCTTTATAATCTCTCATATGAGAGTAATATTACTGGTTGGGTAAATGAAAAAATAATATTCTTACAAAGTGACATCTTAGTATTTCTTGAACATTCTACAAACTACACACGTATTATATATATGCAGATTTTTTTTGCATGAATTACAGCACCAGCCATGTGGATGGGATTTTAATAAATCTCATGTACACACTAAGGAGATTTTCTATGCAGAAATTAACCTTTCATGCAGATTTTTAAATCCACAGTATATCAATTTCTGCGGAGGATTTTCACTGCAGATTTTACCCTTTCAATGTAGAGGGATAAAATCTGCAGCAAATACAGACTTAGAATTTTGTGTTACCCTTAAACTGAATACGTAGATATTAATCTCAGATAACTTTCTTTTCTTCTGCTGTTGAGAAGACTCTTAATGATCTTTTAGAAATAATGAAGTAACTTTGTATATCAAACCAGTTTGTATTTGTTTGATGGTGAATGTAAAATACATAAAATACTACATTTTGATAGGAGGAACTGCACTTCTCTTGTGGTGGACTTTATCAGACAGAACACGGATGTGGCGTACAAATTTCCTCTGATTTGGGATTCAAATGTTAAGTATTGGTTTATCTGCAGTTGTATGGAAAAACACAGATCATAATAAGATAGTGATAATATAATTTGTAATACCAAATGACAAGCTCATATGTCCTACAGTACATCTTTATCTATCCTGAAATTTGTAAAAGGAGGTGTACTCTGAAATGAACTCTGTCTGATTTTGCCATGCACCAAGTATCAAAAATTGACATGATGCTACTAGCTTATTGTTGCTTATCAGATATGTTTGATGAAGAACAGGTGTTATAAGAAAATCATCAAGCAGGATATGATTAAGCTTTTTAGCTGGAAAATCATCATGTGTATAACCACAGTTTGGAACTGGGGTTCCTTGGGTCAACCAGAATAAATAATTTTGAGGCCTACTAGTTTTATGTGTTTAACTTAGCATGTTAAGAAAATGGATCACATTAAAATTATCATTCTGAAGGTAAGGAATATGCAAATAGGACCTCATTGGTGAAAAATTGAATTTTTGGAAGGTTTATTAATACCTATTTTTCAAAGCAGCCTAAGGGCATAATTTGGGAATAACAACCAAGCCGGTATAACTTCTCCAAAAGGAAGAGGTTCCCATCCACATTCTGAAGTTATCATACATACTCATAAGGTAACTAGGGAGCCCAGTAGAATTTGGGGAAGGGAATCACCTTGAGGCTAAGAAATGCTGCATTTCTGCTTTGTGGGGCCTTGACCTCATGGTGTTTCTAATAGGCTTTTTTTTTTTTAAATTTGATATAATTTTTGTACACCTCAAAATATACCACACACAAATCATACTTCATTTGAACAAAATGTGACAGACTCCAAAAATGAGACCAAAAGCATTTTATATTCATTATAGGAGCCTTAAAACCCAAAGAAAAAAAGGATGCGTAACCTAAACAGCGCTAAAAAAGGGTTTTTCTAAAGTAAAAAATGTTTTGTGTGAAATTTCCATTACATTGGTTCATTTTGGGCTATGGATTTATAAATAATATAAAAATAAAATATAAATAATATAATAGTAACTTCTGCAGCATCTTATCCATCATCTTACATTGTTCACCTTCTTCACACAGAGTCCATTTGTGTACATATTACACTAATTGTATATGGCCATATAGAATTTAGTAAACATGTGGTTTGGTGCCCATGACACACCTATCTGTCTACAGCTTTCATTCAATTTCTATTGACCCAGTTCATGTATAGAGGTTTATTTGCTAGATAAGATAGACATTGCTTTTTACATTTATGTAGTAAAACATTGGACCTGTGTATGAATGTCATTTTGTTATGGAGTAATATTTTCTGTAACCACACACAGAGACTTAACCTTTGACTAATCATCCCTTTTATTACCATCTCATTTGATACTTACTCTTGAAGCTCCATGGAGACTATTCACTTACTATCCAATAAATGTTTTATGGTTACACAAAATGAACTTTCTTTTTCTTCAAATCAATATCTAGGATACATTCACTACTACACAGAAATGCAGTAAATGTATTGGAAATATCATATAACCTCGAATGATGCCAGCTATAATAAATGGCATCAATTTATTGGCCAAAGACTCAACACTGTACTCCCAATTGTAGTTGTTCCCACTTTTCTTTGATGGAAAATACATGTCTGACTAGAATTGCATAGGTTCCTTATTATACAATTATCTAAATGCATAGTCTTCACCTATGGACATCTGTACACTGTTATGGTAACAGGAGTCTAAAGTATTTTGACACTTACGTAATTGCAATTTGGAACCTAAACATTGTATGCATGCTACTTGGACGTTCCCAGTAGTTGTAAAATGCAATGCTTTTGGATAGTCATGTTCTCCTGTTACCGCTACTTGTTTTAAAGTTCAGTATGAGAACTTCACCTGTATTTACTTACAGTGTGCTCTCACCAAAAGACTCCAAATATTAGGTAAAGGTAAACAGAGTCATTAAATATATGTCAACTGATGTGAAAATCAATTATCTCTACAATGTCTGAAGACTAGGAGACATTAAACAAGACCCCTAAAATATGGGTAGAGTAAACGCATGTATTGAGATTTGATCGATAATACAGCATGTTGATCGGCATTTGCATTATGTTGGCAGTTTGTCCCTGTTCACACAAGGAGATGTGCTGTCAAACAGCAAGCATTTTATGCCCTCTTAAATCAAAGGTTTAGCTGATGAACAAGCATTTCCCTGTTTGTCAGCTGATTCTGGACATGTTTACTTCGGAATATGATCAGTTGAACGGCCGTTCCTGTAAACAGTTGTTTCCAATCACCAGTCCAAATATAGGGCCTTTAGAAATAAACATTAAGATTCCAGGATAGATTGAACTAATCTTTGATATCAGATTGCCTTTTATCAGCTCCAAAAAGATGTTCTGTACAAGCAAAGCAATGTACAGGCTGCTGAATCCTGGATCCGTCTGAACAAACTGTGTTATAGCTTCAACAGTTTGATTACCCAGTTAATAAAATTGGCATAAATTGTAACCATTACTGTTTTTATGTTTAATCAGATTTTATTAAGGTTTTTGCAAATAAGAACAAAAGAAAGCAAAGGCATCAAATAAGGCAGCAGGAGGCACGCAGGCCACCCAATCGTGGAGAAAACCATTATTGTTTTTGCAGTTGGCTGTATATTACTTAACTTCCATGACAATTGTGCCTGTTGGCTACAAATGAGATCTTCAAAATCTACTTAAGTAAGCAAACTAAAGAGCAAATCATTCATTTGCTATAGTTTAGAATGTGTATACCAATGTAGACCCAAAAACTTGGAAAACCTGGGCTATTTCAATTAAAACTACATACAATAAACTAATGAGTTTCACCAGGATCAAATACATGACTCTGACTCTCTATTTTTCCACATACCCACACCAATCCTGCTCTGACTTCCAACTCCACCCAAAATTTGTCTTGATTCTTGACTCCAATGCCACAACTCTGACTCCAACTCCAACTCCACAGCCCTGCATCTAATGATGGACATATTGCCAAACATAACCTTAGACATAAGTTTTCATCAGGATGCCTTTTTTACAGCTGTTTACTAGGATGCCTTAATCCATTGACTGGACATTGAACAAGAATTATCGATCAATTGCACAACAGTCACTGATGCAATTGTAGGTGTCTACCAGGGTACAAATATAGATTTAGTAGATTAGAATCCCCATATATAAAACATATTATTTAATTATTTCATTATTTAAAAAGATGCATGTGTACAAACTTAAAATACCACTGGGTATAAATTGATCTTAGAAAAGTATGGCCATTTTGACTAGTTTCTCATAAGATAATGATCCACTGGGGACGATACATGTCGGTGCACCACCAAATATCTGTAGCATTTTTCCTCTACACACATTAAATATTATAATCCAACCGTGTACACATGGTATCGCTCTTGGTGTGTATCGGCATATAAGCAAAGTAATAATTGGTTTATTGACAGTGGTCACTGCGGCCAGGCAACAAATTTGTCCTACATAAACGCTTGCTATAGCTGGGCTAACTTGATATAGACCCCTCCTTCTTGGGTATCATTATTATCTGTAATGCTATCTAGAAGTAGCAATTGCTCTTCCTAACAGGCCTGTGAAGAATTGGTCTGAGCAATATAAGAACAAATCCCCACTCTGGCCAGAATTCCTCACCCTATAATCTCTAACTGTCCCCTATAAACAGCTCCTTTCCCTACTCCTCCTACACATTTCACCACCTTGTCTATGGCTCTTCAGGGAGTGATAGAGATAGGACTAGCATGAGGCAGCAAAGAGTCAGCAGTGGCTGCATCACCGCCAAACCAGGCGGATTAAATACTCAAAACCATAGCCCCTCTGGGGGGTGGAACCATGACCTCTCCCAGCTCAGGAGGTTGTGTGGTCTGACACTCATGCCCAGACATATAGAGATCCGAGTGTCAGACTCATCATCACACCTGCATACTGAGATCGCTATACTCTTGAGCAGAAAAGTCAGCCTTCCATTTACAAATGGACAGTGTCAGGGTATAGTAAATACTCGCTAGTGCATCTCCCTCCTGGTGACAGTACTCAACCCATTCAGGACCAGGAAGGTGCACAGTAAAATTAACTGTGCCCACACCTGGCCCCTTGATACTCTCGAAGGAGGAGCAACAGAGGAAAATAATATTTACCTATAATTGTGAGGATGTAAAACATGCATGGCCAATTGGTCCCTACACAGGAACTACAGAAAACGAGCCATGGGCTCACAAAGATTAATTTATTAATTAAAAAGGAGAATATCAGCAATGAGGGAAATTCAAAACTATGGCTTGGAGACTAAAGATATATTATTCTAGGACCTTGAATGGGTTCTCCAGGCAAAAATGGACACCTCAATTAATTTTTAAATCGATACTCACCTTTCCCCATGTGCTCTGGTGCCTTCCAGTGCTGTCCAGTCCTCCTGGTCCGTTGACTTCTGGCGGAAGTCCTCACAGCACCTGACCACTGAAGTCAATTAGCGGCCTAAGCGAAGAGCACGTGATGGCATTACCTGTGACGCCCCAGGGTCTCTTCCTGAGATCGCTGTTTGGCATCAGCAGGCACATGACTGCTGAGGTTAATCAGTGGTTTCAGCGGAAGGGATCTGGGACAGCAAGCACTTTCACTTTGAGAAGACGCCGGAGAAGGAGTACCGGATTGTGCAGGGAGGTCACCAAAGCACCTGGGAAGGTGAGTATAATTTATTTGTTTGTTTTTTCACCTCCCCCGGTCTATTTTAAAAATAATTGATTTGCCCGACAACCTCTTTAAGCTAAACAATAAAGACCTAGATCGTCATACAGCCAAAATCAGAGAAAAAAACTAAGACTAAGTTTTTAGTGAAGCCCTGCTGGATTCACAGAATTAAGTCTGTAAATCCAGTGACATTCTGTCTTCAATATCTTCCAATCCCAGTTGCACCCCCTAGATTGTGTGTGTGTGTGGGGGGCAATTTGAATACCTGTAACGTCTCTGCCTGTTTGGGTCTCTGTGCCACCCTCAGCTCGCACGCTGCGGCGCAGGAGATGTGTTCAGTTTGATTCCTTGCTTAGGGTTCTTGTCACTCTGTCTGAACACTGCTCTATTACCTCTTCTCTGTAATTGATTTTCTACCACACCCATCTCCAGCTCCTTTGTTTTCCTTTGTTTTGCTGTTTTGTGACCTTTGTCCTCACTAAGCATTCTTCTTGCTCTGATTGTATTGTCCTTAATACTTCTGACCTTTGGCTTTACTTGTGACTACTCTTTTGGATTTCGATTTGGTACTGCTTTGTCTCTCTGGCTTTAACCCTTGACTTGCTGACTCCTCTTTCGTGTTGTTTGTCTTGTCTGCATTTTGTGTTGTCACTTATTCAGAGAAGGGATTGCTGCCCAGTTGCTCTTGTCATTAGGACAGTTGTGGCAATTAGGTAGGGACAGGGGTTGGGTCGAGTTTAGGGCTCACTGTCTCTGTCTTTCCCTTCTTCCATTGTTCCAGCAGCAGCACTAGGGAATTGCACAACTAGCAATTCCCTTACAATGTCTGTAAATTCAATAGCATTAGGTCCCCCCCCCTCCATTTTGTAGATGAATGTGGCACGCATTGGGGGTATCTATTTTGTTCGCAATATCATTAACATTATCCCTCATTCGTCTACGAAACTTTCGCTTTGTCTTACCCACATAAAATAAATACAAATAGTATTGGCCATCCCCCTCTTAGACTTTGTTCACATTTTCTTTGGACATTCCGTGATGTTTGACAGGAAAGAAACTCACACTAAAGAAAAACTAAAACCAAAAGTGGGCCAGCATAAAGACCCGCGTATTCATATAGACTGTAGATTTCCCCTATGTAGAGGATGTGCTTACTTCAGGATGAGGTTATGCCTCATCATCTGTTAGATGCTTCCTCCAGGAGTGCTTGCACCAGGTCCTTACTGGTTTTAATTTTTGCTGTGATTTACACCACCAAACTGGTGTCCCCATCCTAACCTATCTTCTGAAAAGCGACTAGGCTGGCACCAAGTCGTCATTTTTGACTATTTTAATTGCAAATGCCAATAAATAAATGCAAATCAACAATTTACTACTCTTTAATGCCAAAAACTGGTTTTAGTAGTATAATGTTGTACCGTGTTAGCCATAGAAAGTAGTGGAAGAGTGAAGAAATCAGGCGATACCTTTTAGAGGCTAACTGAGTATATTTGATAGTAAGCTTTCTAGAGTGCTAGCTCTCTTCTTCAGACATGGTGTAATACAAGAAACTGAAAATTCACAGACTTTTTATACACAAACAAGACATGGATCTTCAAAGGATCTTGGAGTAACAAAATGCAATATAAGTAGAGAAGTTATTTACAACAGGTCAGGAAATAAACAGTCTGAAAAACTTGTGGGGGGTGAAGGAGGAATCTGTTATCTGTTATCTTTTTGCAATCAGGTGGTGATTTGTGACCCTTACAGTTCATACATAGTGTGACATGAAACTGGCATGAATATTAAGTCCGAATTGCAGAGTTTGAAATTTTTGCATTAACTTATATTCCCATTCCTTTCTCTCCCTCTGCGTCTTAAAATGTCCCATTAAAACCACAACCCGTAAATCTTTAATAGAGTGGTCTTCTCCGGAGAAATGTGCGGCCACTGGGAGATCTGTTCTGCTATTATTAATGTTGAATCTGTGTGAGTTCATGCGTTGACTAAGCCTCTGCCCTGTTTCCCCCACATAGAGGCCTGTGGTGGGACATTGCACACACATTATGAGATACATCACATTGGAAGACCTGCAGGAAAATGTCCCCCTAATTCTGTGTACCTGTTATGACTGTGGGACAGGTACACTGTCAGCGGTGTAGATGTGCCTGTAGGTCTTGCACCTGTTTTGCAGGCAAGGTGAGGTGCCATTTTCAGTTGGGGCCTTCAGGGCACTCCAGACAATAATACACTTCAGGTTTGGTGGTTGTCGAAAGGAAAGGAGAGGGGGGACTAGAAATATGTCTTTGAGTCTGTTGTCCCTATGTAGCACAGGTTGGAGCTCCTTGGCAATCCTTCGTAGGATCTCCAGCTGTGGGTTGTAGGTGACAACTAGGGGCACTTCTTTCTTGGTCTCTTTATATGAAAGCTTACTATTAAATATACTCAGTTAGCCTCTAAAGAACTGGTTTAAAAGACTAATAAAATCTCCCCAGTGCTTTATAAAATCTCCCCTGGTACACCTTTGTCCATCATATGATTCTTCCAGCATGCTGGAGTTTTTCTACTTCTCTGATGGCAACTATATATGAGAAATTTGTGGCATAGTTTGGTGCAGATAACACCAAGTTATGTAGTACAGTCTATGGAGGATGTACGTAGGATACAAGCAGACTAGGACAGACTGAGTGTTTGGACATCCACATGAAAAGTGAGGTTCAATGTAGATAAATGTAAAGCCATTTTTCTGGGTAAAAATAATCTGCTTACAACATATGTCCTAGGGGTAGTAAAGCTGGGAGAGTCACTGGTGGAGAAGGACGTGGGTGTACTTGTAGATCATAGATTAAATAACAGCATGCAATGTCAATCTGCTGCTTGTAAGGCCAGCAGCATATTGTCATGTATTAACTCCTTAACGACCTTGGACGTACTATTACGTCCTGGGCGCTAAGTACTCGCGCACCAGGACGTGATACTACGCCCGAGGCCGGCCGCCCGCTCACTATCTGAGCGGGCGGTATCGGAACCGGGTGTTAGCTGTATCTGACAGCTAACACCCTGCTCCATAACCCCCGGTCGGCCATAACTTCCGATAAGCGGTTTTAACCCCTTGGATGCCGCGGTCAAACATGACCGCGGCATCCAAGGGGTTCCGCCGTCTTGCTGACCCCCCCCGGCACCCCCCCGCGGCGAGATCGGGGGGTGCCGATATCTCTAATGTGCAGCCCGGGGTCTGCCAAGTGACCCCAGGCTGCCTGGAGCCCCCAGTACCTGGTTGATCCTGCCGAGACATCAGGAAGTCAGCGCTGTGTTTCCATAGCGCTGACTTCCTGTATAGGCTGTAAGACACGAGTATGCTCGTGTCTTGCAGTCTATAGTTCTGAGCCAGCAATCAAAGCATTGCTGGCTCAGGTGTCCTAATGGGACACAAGAAAAAGTAAAAAAAAGTGAAAAAAAAAATAATAAAGTATGTGAAAAAAAATTAATAAAAGAATAAAGCCCCAAAAATTCCCTTTTCCTATATAAAATGAATTATATAAAAAATAAACCTAAAAATTAATAAAAACAATACATATTTGGTATCGTTGCGTCCGTAACAACCTGTACAATAAAACTGAAACCATATTTAATGTACACGGTGAAAGTCGGGGAAAAAAAAACGGAAAAAACCCGCCAAAAGTAACGATTTTTCGCCATCTCACCTTACAAAATATGCCATAAAAAGTGATCAAAAAGTCAAATGTACCCCAAAACAGTACCAATAAAAAGCACAGCTTGTACCGCAAAAAATAAGCCCTAAACCAACTCTCTAAACTGAAAAATAAAAATGCTACGCATCTTAGAAGATGGCGATGCAAAAAAAATTAATTTATGTCCCCAAATGGGTTTTTGTTCTGCAAAATTGGTATTGCATAAAAAAACATTATAAATGAGGTATCGCCGTAATCGTACCGACCCGCAGAATAAAGATAACATGTTACTTATGCTCTACGCTGCATGGTGAAAAATTTAAAAGATAAAACGCAGTGCCAGAATTGATGGGGTTGTTTTTTAATCCACCAAGAAAGAGTTAATAAAATTTATTTAATAAGTTGTAAGCACCTAAAAATGATGTCATTAAAAAATAAATCTCACCCTGAAAACAACAAGCCCTCATATGGCTACATCACCAGAGAAATAAAGAAAATATAACTCGTACAATGTGAAGACAAAAACCCCAAAAATCGCCAAATCATTAGACCATAACTGGCTGCGGCAGGATGGGAATGTATAAGCTGTGCGAGCGTATATTAGGGTACACCCCAGATTTAGAGCTTACGAGGGATAATAAACCAGAAGTGACCCCCAGAGTGACCCCCCAATAATAGGAACTACTGGGGAAATAGTAGGGAATTTAGTGTACCCAATGTACTACGCACAGATTACATATTCACTTTTCCCCATCCGCTGTGCAGTCACGTCTGGGATACTAATGCTCGCTACACCCCTTGATAAATTCTTTGAGGGGTGCAGTTTTCAAAATGGGGTCATTCCCTAGGGGATTCCACTTTACTGGTACTTTAGAGGCTCTGCAAACATGACATGGCATCCAGATCCCAAACATCTGAATCTGTGCTCCAAAAGTCATATAGCGCTCCTTCCCTTCTGTGCCCTACTGTGTGCCCAAACCGCAGTTTATACCCACATGTATGACACTGGTGTACCCAGGATAAGGTACTTAATGTGATATGTGGGTATAAACTCCTGTTTGGGCACAGCCGGGCACAGAAGGGAAGGAGCGCTATTTGGTTTTTGGACGCCATTGCACTTTTGCAGAGCTGAAATGCCAGTACAGTGGAATCCCCTGACATGTCACCCCATTTTGGAAACTGCACCCCTGAAGGAATTTATCCAGGGGTACAGTGAGCATTTTTAACCCCCAAGTGTTGCTATAATTTATTATCTATAAATGAATAGGCAGCTGATGATGAAAGGTGAAAATGACAATTATTCCAGGAATACGACATTTCTGTGCGTAATATGTTGTGCCCGGCTTGTATCAGAGATGAACGCTCCAAAAGCTGTTGTGCCCAGGATCCCCGATCACCAGTTTTTGGAGTGTGTGTCTGTGCAGACATAAGCTGGGCACAACATATCGGGCACTGAAATGGCGTATCTATAGAAAAATTTCATTTTTAACTTTTCATTATCAGCTGCGCATTCATTTTTGGAAATTAAAAGAATGCAACACTTAAGGGTTAATAATGCTCCCTACCCCACTTGATAAATCCCTTGAAGGGTATAGTTTCCAAAATGGGGTGACATGTCTGCGGATTCCACTTTACTGACAATTCATGGTCTCTGCAAAAGTGGCATGGTTTCCAAAAAGCAAACTGTGCTCTAAAAACCAAAATAGCGCTCTTTCCCTTCTGTGCCTGGCTGTGCCCAAACAGCAGTTTATACCCACATATGGCATTGTTAAGTACGTTATCCTGGGTACACCAGTGTCATACGTGTGGGCATAAACTGTCATTTGGGCACACAGCAGGGCGCAAATGTGAAGGCGCGCTATGTGCTTTTGGAGCGCATATTTAGATTGTTGTTTTTTTGGACGCCATGTCACATTTGCAGAGACCCTAAAATTGCCCCTACAAAATGGGGGTCACTTCTTGGGGAATTCCAATTTACTGGCACCTCCAGGGCTCTGCAAAAATATCATGGCGACCAGAAAGTCCCTCTAAATCTGTACTCCAAAAGCTAAAAAAAACCACAGTGCTCCTTCCCTTCTGAGCCCTGCTGCGTGCCCAAGCAGCAGTTTATACCCACATATATAATTTTTTTGTCCCCGGGATAGCCCACTTAATAGTTTTAGGAGTGCATGTCTCTGATGCCACAAAGTGGCCGCAACGTATTAGGCACTGAAATTGGATATTTCTTTAAAAACTTTAATTTTCACTTTGTACATTAATTTTTGGGAAGCATTTTTAGGCTCTAAATGATAATACCCCTTGATACATTCCTTGAGGGGTTTAGTTTCTAAAATGGGGTCACTTTTGAGAGGTTTCCATTATATTGGTACTTTAGGGGTTCTGCAAATGCGACATGGCATCCAAAAACTATTCCAGCAAAATCTGCCCTCCAAAAGCTAAATAGCGCTCTTTCCATTTTTAGCCCTGCCATTTACCCATGCAGCAGATTACAACCACATATGGGGCATTTCTGTGTTCAGGAGAAATTGTGTAACGAACTTTGGGGTGCTTTTTCTCCTTTGTCCTCTTGTGAAAATGAAAAATTTGGGGCTAAATTGACGGTTTATTGGAAAAAAAGTAATTTTTCATTTTAATGTCCCAATGTTAATAAAATCTGTGAAACAGCTGTAGGGTCAAAATGCTCATTATGTCCCTTGATATGTTCTGTGAGGGGTGTAGTTTCCAAAATGGGGTCACTTTTAGGGGGTTTCCACTGTATTGGTACTTTGGGGGCTCTGCAAATGCGACATGGTACCTGAAAACTATTCCAGCAAAATCTGCTCTCCAAAATCTAAATAGCGCTCTTTCCATTCTGAGCCCTGCCATGTACCCATACAGCAAATTACGACCACATATGGGGTATTGCTGTGTTTAGGAGCAATTATTTTGCAAACTGTGGGGTGCTTTTTCTCCTTTAACCCATTGTGAAAATGAAAACTTTGGGGATAAAGTGACATTTTAGTAATGTTTCATTTATACATCCCAGTGTTAGCAAAATCTGTGAAACGAATGTAAGGTCAAAATGCTCACTATACCCCTATATGAATTCTGTGAGGGGTGTAGTTTGCAAAATGGGGTCACTTTTTGGGGTTTTCCTTTGTATTGGTACTCTAGGGGCTTTGCAAATGAGACATGGCACCTGAAAACTATTCCAGCAAAATCTGCTTTTCAGACGCCCAGTGTCGCTCCTTCCCTTCCGTGCGCTGCCATTCGCCCAAACATCAGTTTACACCCACTTGTGGGGTATTTCCGTTCTCGGGAGAAATTGCATAACAAACTGTGAGATGCATTTTTTCCTTTAACCCTTTGTGAATGTGTTAATTTTAGGGCTAAATTAAGGAATTAGTGGGAAAAAATTAAATGTCTAAATTTCACCTCCATATTGTTTTAATTCCAGTGAAATTCTTAAAGGGTTAACAAACTTCCCAAATGTTATTTTGAATTATTTGAGGGGTGCAGTTTTGAAAATGGGGTGATTTATGGGGGTTTCTAATATATAGGCCTTTATAATCCTCTTCAGAACTGAAGTGGTCCCTAAAAAATTAGTTTGGGAAATTTTCTTGTAAATCTGCAAAATCGCTGTTACACTTGTAAGCCTTCTAACATCCAGAATAAATTATAGGACGATTAAAAGATGATGCCGATATAAAGCAGAGATATGGTAGATAATATGTATTAATGTATTTGGGTGGTATGACTATCTATCTGAAAAGCAGAGCATTTCAAATATTGAAAATTGCGATTTTTTTCAAAATTTCCATCAAATTTCCTATTTTTCTATAAATAAATACAAAAATATTCATTAGTGTTTACCACTAACATGAAGTACAATGTGTCACGAAAAAACAATCTCAAAATCACTTGTGTAAGTTAAGACGTCTCAAAGTTATTGCCATATAAAGTGACACATGTCAGTTTTGAAAAACGAGGCCTGGTCCTTAACGCACTTTTGGGCTGGGTCCTTAAGGGGTTAAATAGGGTATGGACTCGCGGGACGGAGATGTAATATTACCACTTTATAAATCATTGATGTGGCCCCATCTGAAATATGCAGTTTAGTTCTGGGTACCAGTTCATAGAAAGGATGTCCTACAGTTGGAAAAGATTCAAAGGAAGGCCAAAAAATCTAATAAGGGGCATGAAGAACCTCAGCTATGAGGAGAGATTAAAGAAATTAAAACTGTTTAGTCTGGAGAAGAGACTTTAAGGGGAAATATAATACATCTGTAAATATATAACTGGCCCATACAAAAATTATGGGGAAAAGCTGTTTCATGTAAAACCCACTCTGCTGCTGTCTGGAGAAAAAAAAAAAAGGTTTAATCTCCAAAGCCGCCAAGGCTTCTTCACTGTAAGGACTGTGAATCTGTGGAATAGCCTACCCAGGAGCTGGTCACAGCAGTCACAGCTGACAGCTTCAAAAAAGGATTAGATGCTTTTTTAGAGAATAATAGCATTGATGTTTATGGAAATGCATAGAATTTCATACGCTTTACCATCAACTGGTTGAACTTGATGGACATTTGTCTTTATTCAACCATACTATGTAATTACAATGAATGTCGTGTTTTTGTAAATACTTTTCAGCAATAGATTTGAGAACGCTCATCTTTATACAAAAAACAAAGCAAAATAAAAAATCATAGCCCAATAGTGATCTGAAACTGTCAGGCTAGTTCATTACAGTTTACTCATGTCTATTGCCAGTAGGCAGCTTTTGCGCTTAGGTTTTATTGTATACTTTTTCTAGCCATATTTTGATGACATAATTTGCCTGAAGGTTTGGACATATTATACTTCAGGTCTCAAGAAACTGTGGAAGCAAGAAATTCTGAAACCTGTAAGCCAAGACTGCTGGTAGCAATGGATGTGATGGAAACTATAGATTAAGCAATTAAACAGCAAAATGGACAGCCTGTTAACTCGTTGTGTTACTGTACAATTTAGTTTACTTTACTTTATTACACATTGATTTTTGTAATTTAAATAGAAGGTGGCCTCTTTGACTAAGTTATATTATGCCTTTAATTAAGTAAAATGGAAGCTTATGTGAATAACATGCTCCCTGGTGTAAACAGCTATATACTTCAACATTATTTACTGTAGCTGACCACAAAACCTGACGTTGTCAACGTGTTAACCAAAAAAGAGGACATTGTACCCATATTTGCTTAAAGTGCAAAATATTCACCAAATCCTACTGGTCAAACTGTAGACATATGCCTTGTTAGCAGAGAGGTGGTGCAGACCAGCGCCCCCTCTAGGGAATTTATTACGTGGCTATATAGTCTTTTGGAAGTGTGGAAATCTGCAGCTTTACTCAACATAATTAGCTCTGAAAAAAATGCATTGAACTGTGGATTATATTGTAATCATTGCATTCATTCAATTTTATAATTTGTATAATTTTATAATAGTTTTTAAATTTAAATAATTTAATAATTTAAAAAATTTTTTCATACCCCTTTTTTTCCTCACAAAACCCCAGCCTTTTTCTATTTCTGCCCCCTCTGTGTTACAGTATGTGAAGTCTGGCATCATTGTTGGTGCTTTTCCCTCATGCATTGATCATGCATTGGCCAACAAGAACCACAGTATAGTGTCTATTATTAACACTTTCCTGCCTCTCATTCAATTATGCAGCCACAACTATCATGCGTGTCCTAGCACATATTACTACCATTACTATTACTTTTGTCTATAGCATCACATATGGGGACTGTGAGACAATGCAACAAGGTTTTGTGAATATTCTGCTGCTCTGTCCCACACACATATCATGCTAAAACAGTATTGAAAGCAATGCCAGTACAATGTGCACACAGGATAGTTGAGACTACAGATAGAGCAGCTTTAGATGGGGGGCATGAAAATGCTTATATTTGAAACAATACTGAAGAGAGAGGTTTCTGTATAGTTCTCACAGAAGAGCAGTGCGGCCCTTATGACTATGAAAGCAAAGCTCTAGCTCCACTTCCTGTAGAGACAGACTTCATTTGACAACAGGCAGTGGACAGCAAGTGAGAGGGAAGGGAAACACAATTTGAAGCAATTTCTAAGCAGAAAAATGTCAATATAGGTATATAAAGTGATTTGGCTGTTTGATTGTGAGTACCTTGGCTATGATTTCATTGTAATATTTTACTCCCCTTCTAGGAACACTAATCCTAAAATGAATAATAAAAGTAAACAAGAATATAGTTTCCCTCCCCGTTTATCAGTCTATACTGTAGTATTTTCCTCATGTTCATGATACAAATTGTCTTTTGCAGAATCTCTACATGACTAGGGGATTAATCTTTTGCAGATCCATTCCATTTTTGGATTGGAGCCATCTAGAGGGGGTGGGGCTTAAAAATGGCCGAGCTCAACAATATTTTGTGTTTTGTAATCTATTGTAGACAGGGCAGAAGGAGGAAGACAGTGTGGCTGCCGTCCTGAGACACAGAAGATTACTTTATATATTTTTTACTTTTATTTATTTGACAAACTACTGTAGGGAAAGGAGGAAATTTTCTTTTTACCTGTTTATGCATTTTCTTTGTTTAGTGCTCCTTTAAATCCAAATATGTACAGTTCTTATTTATGACAAAGTTTCCTGTGAAGAGACAAAAAGATAAATATTATACATAATATCTTGATATAAAAGTGTACTTTAGGAATGTAATATTTATTCTTTTATTGTTTTGTTCTTTTTCTATCTAGTATACATTTTTATAGCACATAAAGCAATATTTAATATTATGTTGTACTAATAATAAAGTGTTAATACTAAACACAAATATTATTAGTGCTACAAGTTATATTTCTTTTTGAACATTAGATGTATGAAAGTATCTAAAAAGGTTGTCTATTTTATTCATTTAACACATTTACTTTATAATAGACTATTACACAGTCTTGTACTGTATTATTAATACAGAGTTATTCATCATTTTAATTAAATTTCAATAATATTTATATTTTCTCTGAATAGTTACACCAAAATGAAGACGGCAACGAACATCTACATCTTTAATCTGGCTTTGGCTGATGCTCTTGTGACAACCACAATGCCTTTTCAAAGCACTGAATTTTTAATGAACTCCTGGCCATTTGGAGACATTTTGTGTAAAATAGTTATATCTATTGACTACTACAACATGTTCACTAGTATATTCACTTTAACCATGATGAGTGTTGACAGATATATTGCTGTGTGCCATCCTGTAAAAGCACTCGATTTCCGTACACCTTTAAAAGCAAAATTTATAAATGTCTGTATCTGGATGCTTTCTTCTTCTGTTGGAATATCTGCCATTGTACTTGGAGGCACCAAAATGAGTGATGGTGAGTATGTTTTCTGTATATTTACCAACTATAAGTTGTTGTGAACATGCAGTTTACACATATATACTAAAAATATAAATTCATTTTTACTGTTTATTTGTATTTAATATTTATTATTTATGTGTAGACAAAGTAAATTTTCTATCTAACAAAGCTATACTAGGTATGGAAGCTTTCACTTGAGGCTAAAGTAAAAATCTTAAAGTCTCTTTTTGGATGCAGGGGCATAACTACTGTAAAGGCAGAAGCCTCTGGACTCCACTGCAAATTCTATACCAGGGTCTCCATCTTTGATATGTATGTGGCACTGGTGTCCTTTTTTGTAACAAAGGGGCTTTTGAGCCCCCTCAGATATCAGAACATGGGTATGACTAAAACTTGTATATCCTTAGATACATCCTATTTGACATCATCCTACAGGAAAGGAAATATAGTAACTATTCCACATCACCTTTATTTACCTTATAAAGTTAATAATTTACATGTGTAGGGTACATTCAGTGGAGATATCAGTACTCTACTTCTATTATAAGATTTGTTGTGGTTGGAAAGTGCGTAATCCCATTAAAGCCAAATGACATACATGTAGCTGTAGACTATATAGTCCTATGAGGCTAATATTCTCCTGGTTTCCCCAGACTTAAGGTGACTGTATATATGGGATAAAAGCTGGTTAATATTCTTATGGTGAATGATCTACCAAAGCAGCCTTACACATTTTAGTTGGTATAGGCCATTATAGTTTTTTAGTTGTTACACTGTGCAAGTGCCAGCTGATGTATTGCCAGAAGTGATGGGCATTACAGAAGGACCAAAGACCTTTTTCATACAACATATCTTTCACAGACTGATTGTTCATGAATCATCTGAAAACACAGCTGGTTTCATTCCAGATGATGGCCATGTGTCATTACTTGGATGAAATGTTGCCATTTTCTACCTGTTGAACATTTGTTATGGTTGAAATAATCCATTTTTATCAACTTTAGTCTAATGTGTATGGTCACTTTTAATCATTGAAATAGGGTCCTTTAGATTAAGATAATCATCACTAGAGATGAGCAAACCAAAGCTGACGAAGTGGAATTCGATCTGAATTTCAGGAAATATTCGATTCACATTGAATCCGGACATCCTCACACTTCATGGTAACGAATCGCATTTAGTTCAAAATGGCTCCTGTACTTGTTAGGACATGGGGCAAGGAACTCTGGGAACGTGGGATCACCCATAATGTCATGCGTGCAGCCAATCAGCAGCCAGCCCTGTGATGTCACATCCCTTTAACCCCTTTGCGAGCACCCATGGCATGTTTGACCGCTGCATCCAAGGTGTTAAAACCCCCGATTGGTTATGGAACAGGGTATTAGCTGTAACTGACAGCTAATACCCTGCTCCATAACCGATCGGTGGTTTTAACACCTTGGATGCATCGGTCAAACATGATCGCATCCAAGGAGTTCCGCCATTTTGCCACCCACCCGCCCACCCTGGCTCTCTGCAGCCAATAAATAGCTGGGTTTTTTTTTAACGCGATTCGCCACAATTTAATTTGGATCGAATAGAAAATTCGGCGAAGTTGCCAAATCGAATTTTTTAATACTTCGCTCATCTCTAATCATCACCTTCTACTTAGATGACAAGTCAGACTAAATTTAATTTTGTTTTTTAAAAGAGAAGTGCTGCAGCTGAGGTTCAGTAGTGTTTTATAGCATAGATTTTTTTTATTTTATTTCTAAATATATATAGTACAGTTTTCATCAAATCTTAAAATGCCTGCAGGGTCTTACTGGCCAATCTGTTCTCTGTCTGCATTAACCATTCATACATGCGTGTCCTATCACTTTTTCTGCGGCTATTAGCTCAATTATGGTGGTAGCACATCCTGCGTGAGTGTATACATTATTACTACTGGTTTATTTACATGTAATTCTGCCAGATGTAACTAGAAAATAGCAAACAAATAGCTGAGAAAAGCCTAAGTGAACATAACATATATCTAGGAACACTGGACTCCAAATGGAAAATAGCAACCAAAGAGCTGAGAAAAGCTTGTGAACATAATATCAATCTAGGGACACTGAACTCCAAATCCAGGCTATGATGTAGCTAAAAGATCCCTTACACAGAAAAAGAAAAATTTGTACACAAATTGTTGCACATTGGAAAAATTGCTTGCTGTCTATGACTAACATCCCATCAGCAATAACACAAGCAGTTAGAAGTATATAGAAGTACATAGACTCTACTTACACTCACTGTGAGAAGGTAATAACTCCTCTCTGAGCATGGAGCACAGAACAGCATACAGGTGCATCTCAATACATTAGAATATCTTTGAAACATTTATTTCTTTCAGTAATTAAATTAAAACAATGACCGCCTATATTTTCTAAATTCTTTACACACAGAGTGTTCTATTTCAAGTGTTTTATTTCTGTAAATGTTGATTATGGATTACAGGTAATGAAAACCCAAATCTAAGAAAATTAGAATATTGTAAAAAAGTTCAGTATTGTAAATTCAGTGTGTCACCTGCCAAGGTTCCTAAGCCTTTAAATGGTCCCTCAGTCTGGTTCAGTAGGACACACAATCATGGAAGATGCTGTTTATGGATTGTATTACTGAATTACTGAAATGAATGAACGTTTCAAAGATATTCTAATTCATTGAGATGCACCTGTACGTATAAATAAAAATACAGAGGCTGTGAAGAAAGATATGCCCCTTCCCCTTCACTTCCTGTGCTTCATCTTGAGCCTGTAGGCTTCTAAAGAAGGACCTTCCCTACTAACAAGGAGCATGCTAAATTAAATGAGACTAAGTTGTATGTAAAAACAAGATGATGTCACTATAAAACATAAAAATAAGGGTAAAAAAGAGATAGCTGAACATGAGGTAAAATGTTTTCAAGTACAACCTTATACAAATATTTGCCAGCAAGTGAAAATATGGTGACTGAAAATATTGATACTCTATAACTTTTCTAAGTCTGTCTTATATATATATATATATATATATATATATATATATATATATATATATCTTTTCTGCAGATCTTTTATTGTGGGGCATTAGTTCTGCCTTCTTTGAAGTATCTTCCAACAATTTTCATAAGAATCAGTAAAAATTTAATATAATAATACCCTTGAACTAATGACTTGCAATATTCAGTAGAGAGGTTACGTTAAGTGCTGGAATTATATGTTGATAAAATCATATTTTATCAAAGATTTGAGTGGAACTTTTATTTTTACCTCTATTGATTTTCAAAAAAATGTCCTTTGATGGAGAAACTCTATCCACCATAACACTTTATATCAAAACCTCCCATTGCTCACATTAATCGGACATCAAGTCATTGCAAATTGGTTATTTAACACAGTTTTTTTTCTTATAGCCTTTTTTTATCTTGCTTTTGTAAGAAGGTCATTGAGGCACTATCTCTGCTCTTACAGCTAATGATAATCAGGCAATTGATTGCCACATTTTAACTATGAATTCAAATGAAGCCAATCTTGTCCTCGGGCCCTCTTGGGAAGCTCTTTACTTTTCTTTAAAATCAAGATATTGATTTATTTTTGTCTTCACTTAATTAGTTTTCTTCTTCCAGCTCCTTTATTGAGATACAATTTGCAGTGATCAATCTGTGATAATTTATTGGTGTCCAAAAAGTTCTAAGCATGCAAGTCTTTATTTGTATTTTGTAAATCAGTGATTATTTTTTCCCTTAAATACTTTTCTGGTTACAATATGTATTGTGTACTTGTTGGTTGTGGGAAAATACATTTTTCTCTGTCCAATTCTAGAAAACATGACTTCTGTGTAAAAACTGTGTAAATGGCAAATCTTAAAATTCACAAATGTTCTTAGTTAAATAAATTAATGTCAGATTAGGAAATATTTTATGTTAGTCCATGCAGAATTTAAAACGGATATATTATATTATATTATAGCCTACTAACAGAAACCCATAACCCATAATGTATCAAATAAGCAAGGGTAAATATTCCTCTGGGGCTATGAGAATGTACGATATCCAAAATTGCTTGAAATAATTATGAAATTAGCAGATGAGCAGAATAAGCTTCAGTTGTTTTTGAACATATACGCTATACAGAATAGTCAATTTTGCTGATAACACAGATCTATTTAGAATATATTAAGGCTAAGGTTCCACCTTTTGAAAATCCTGCATTTTATAGTACCAGCAAAGTGAATGAGATTTCATTGATCTCATCCACACATTGTGGAAAAAAGAGCTGCGGAGAAACTGCAATTCCCCTATATATTTGATAGGGGAATAAAAAAGGTAAAAAACAAACAAACAAACAAACAAACCAAAATCTCAATGAAAAAGAGAGTTTTCTGCCTGTGACCTGTGACCATTGCAGAGGTCAAGGGGTAGTAAATATGTACTTATCACCAATTGTGAATAATGTTCCCTATATTATAGATATAGATTATATCTGTCACTGTAATCTTGACTATGCTGATAAAGAGGTGACTGCTGTGAAAAAATCTATCACAGAACAGGAAGTGTTAATATATTATAAAACAGAGTGGCCAGAGTGAAAAAGTCATGTTTTTTTTTTTTGTTTTTTTTTGACCACTTCAGTACCGATTTCTGGTGCAGGACTAGACACATTTTCAGGTTTTTTTGTATGTGCAGTTTTGAGTTCTGTAACATTTTTATCATTTGCGTTATTCAATTTCTGCGTCTTTCTTCGGTGGTACATAGGGCTTTATTTTTATGTTATTTTTATTTTTGTTTTCATTTTTTTAATATCCGGGAAAACATAAACAAAAGAAGAGGGAAAACGTGTCCGTTTTTCACTTTTAATTTTTTTTTTTAATTTAATAACACAAAGTGCTACTAAAAAACTTTATAAAATAGTTTTTCCTCTCCATTATGGTAATTTTTATTTTGTATGGTGTCATCGGGGGTGGTGCTATAACCTTTAATAATGGAGTTTTATTGGCGTTTTATTTTATTTATTTTTTTAAATGATTTTATTAGCATTTTTTTTAACTTTTCTATTAATTTTTATTTTATTTTATTTTTTTTTTACATTGTGTCTCCATAAAGTCATACTAGACCTTTGGGGACATCTGATCACTTTTTTTTTTTTTGTGGGGGAGGCTGATTTCCCCTGTAACTGGGGCTGGTACATTTAGCCCCAATTGTAGGAGGAATACAGCCTCCTGCACATTACTATAGAGCTGATCTGGGTCCTGTAGGACCCAGCAGCTCTAATAGACGCTGATCCTGGCGGATCACATGACCGCCACGTCAGAGGGGAGCCGCAAGACTGCGGTGTCCATAACACTGTATACAGCGATCATTGAGCGATGTATACACAGCGATCGGGAAGGCAGGGAAGGTAATAAACCTTCCCTGCCTTCTCTCTGGGAGCTCAGGCTGAAGTTACAGCCGGCTCCCCATTTCAGCAGCTGCACGATTTCGTGCAGCTGCTGAATTCTGCTTGGACGTATCGCTACATCCTTGCAGAACAAGGCAACCACCTTTACGGACATAAATAAATGTAGATAATGATATGAAAAAGTAAAAAAGAAAAATCACCAAAAAGTCTTAATATTTAATTTAAGAAAAACTTAAGAAATAATTCAATTTTAAAAATATTTTTATATAGTGTCTTTAAGTAGATATCTAGTTTTGCCAATTATTAATGCAAATTTACTGTATATATACCAAGTGGCAGTATGTTATTACCACTTCATCACTGACTGAACTTTTTTATGGTGAACTTGTAAAATGTAAATCATAGGAACGAAAGATATGACAAGGCAGTAAGTGAATTTCTGATCACCTCGGACTTCAGTATTTTATAAGCATTTATACGTGGTTAGTAAATATAATGTTAAATACTATTTTTGAACTCATGTAATGTGACCTTTCTCAAAAATGACAGATGTGTGGAAATAATCATTATCTGCTGAGGTAAAGTGGAAGCTCACTCAATGCATGTTTTAAATACCAATTTCCAATCTTTTACAGTATGAATGGTGTATTCATCATATTGGCAAAAAAAATCTGCTTGACTGCGGCCAGGCTAAAACTTACCAACCAACCTGTAATTTGCTTTAATCTTTAAAATGTAACACAAGAAAATGATTGTAAAATTTGACATTTGCAATGTATCAGTAGGTAACCACTTTAGCTTCTTTTTAGATTGTTTGACTAAACCATATGATTTCCTTTGCACCGCTGTTTGTATGAATGTGGACTGATTGAAATAGGTTGTTTTAATACCTAGAACCAATTTAACTCTCCTTAAGCCACAATTATTCAGTTTGTTTTGTGAGTTAATGGGTTAGTTCACTACGTTCCATTTTCCACTGATTGCCGTTCTCTACTTGGCCTCATCACAACATTCCTGGAATTTGTATATATTCCATGTGACAGGAAACCTTGAAAACTTGCCTTATATTCTTACTACAAACATGACCTTGGCAGTGATAGTGGCCAGGATGTATTATTCATAATCACTGTATTGTGTGTCGAAAGACGAGTAGTAACAGTCAAATGCAAAGAATGTGTCCTAGAAACTGTTGATATGAATTGTGTACATGCTGTGTGCTCACATACATGAATTATTGCTTATTTTTTATTTGCAATGTTAATGTGAACATATATAAAATGAAAACATTTGTCGGGTCTTCCACAACTTAAAGTGTTTGATTTATATTTTCGTTATTGTGTTGGGGGGAGGGGTGAACATTTTTGCAATATAATTTATTAATCTATCAAACTTCCTTTTAATCGAAAACGCGCTGTAAATTTCCCATTAGCAAATATCTAACTAAGCATTGCCAGGGAAGCTCTGTCTGTACACCTGTACTCATTGCAGCATGCAGAGATGATGCATTTACTAAAGAGGGGATAGTCACTTTAAATGGCTGCATCTCTGGTTTTATACCACCTAGAAAAATGGTTCTGATGTAAAAGAATTAGAGATATCACTAGTTATATTAAGTTTAAATTCATAACTGTGTTTTAACTAGTGATATCTCAGGTTTCTTATGATACCAGAACCATTTTTCTAGGTACTATAAAAACAGAGATACTGCCATTTGAAGTGACCATCCCTAGTAAGAGCTCAGTTAGAGCATTGCTAAGGAGAATGTTACAGCCCGTTTTATAATAAAAAGGAAGTTAGATAGGATAATAAAGTATATTACAAAAATGGTCACCAAACACCCCCCAACACAATAATGCAAATAAAAAAAAAAAAAAAGGAGTTTCACTTTAACTATCGATAACCTATTCTTAGGATACTCGTAGATTAAGGGTAACATGACATTCCGAAATTATTGGTGATCGAAGGGAAACTTGCTCCACTACATAAAGTAATAAAGCTTACTGCACTCAGTAAGGGTTAGTTGGGTTAAAGATGAGTTTTATTGAACAATGCAATCCATGTTAATAAAACACATTTTGGACTGTCACAGAACATCTTCAGACCTCCTGTATAAAGTAAACTATAATGGTGTCAAAAAAAAAAAAACAACAGCCAAGACCAGATGACAAAAAATGATACAATAAAACTAAGTGCAACTGAAAATACATAGTGTCATGTGTAGCGTTGATTAAAGCAATGGTCATAATAATATCAATATAGAGGGTTAGGTTGCAGCATAATATAGAAAGCTATCATTATATTTTGGCACTGATTTCTCCCAGTTGTCAGAAGGGCGGGCCTTACCACCTCTGTGGACTTTCTGCTTCAATTATACCTATAGGGAAATGCCGGCGTTTCCATAGGTATAATTGACATGCTGAGATTTCCAAAACGGTTTTGGAAATCGCCATATGTCCTCAGTGCTTATTTTAACACAAAGTGGGGATGGGGTTCATTTACGCCACGTGGGGCCCTGGCCTTTGGGTGGTTTTGCACACTATCTTCTTCCCTAAGGCCGAGGAAACACATGTTGGTATTGAGATTGGGCTAGCCTTGCTTTATAGTGTCAACTTGCAGAAATACATTCTACAGTAAATTCTACAGAATGTCTGTCCTTATGTGACCATCATCTTAGTTTGGAAATACAGCATTCTGGCATAATGTTCAACAAAAATAATCTAGCATGCTGTGTGCCACATTTATCAAGTGTTTTAGACATTTTTAGAAGCTTTTCCAACATGACTTGCAGGAAAGGGGAGTGACCAAAATTGCACCTTTGTAAGGCAAAAATGCACCACAAATGCACCAAGAACTATTAAGCCAATTAATAGGAGGTGTAAACTTATACTAGACATTCTAAGACTACACCACATTTATTGCTGAGTTTGCATTGTCTAGATTTTAGACAATATTAGTAAATCTGGGCCCTAGTCTTTTTTTGTGGCAGTATTTGATGCAGGTTTTAGAGCCAAAGCCAGGAGTGGATATAAAACCTAATAGAAGTGTAAGTATACCCTGAAGCTGAAGACACATTAAGGCTGAAGCCCCACGTTGCAAAAATGTGACACTTTTGTGACATCATCCCAATATTACCCAGTCTAAGAATAAAGTCAAACAGTATTTAAGCAATAAAAAGTAACACGTTTGTGAAAATACTGTAACACACTAGTACTCTAGGGAACAGTAGAACAGTAGTCTAGGGAACAGAGGTCAATCTACTGTATTGTGATTTTTTTTTTTTTTTTACATTGAACAAAGTGCTTCTTTAAAAAATAATCCCTGAGGGGCCCCACATTGCGAAAACACGTTTTGGCCGCTGCGGAAACCCGGCGGCAAAAATCGTTGCTTTTTACAATACCTTCAAAGTGAATGAGATTCTGGCTAATCCCATCTATACATTGCAGAAAAAAAATTAGCAGCGGAAAAGCTGCGATTTCAAAAATGCCCGCATTTTTGAGAATCGCAGCAGGTCAATTATACCAGCGGAAATGTTGTTGTTTTCCCTATAGGTTTAATTAGGGAAGAAAATCCAATGAGAAAAAAAAAGCAAAAACACAATGAAAATGCTGCGGAAAAAAAACGCGGCCTTTTTTAATGCATTTTGCTACATAGAGCCTTAGCCTAAGGGTAGCAGCAAAAGACTGTGTTTCACCCGTGAAACTCGGTCCAGATTTACCGGCTTGACCTTCATGCTGGGAGCGGGGCTCCTAGCATTATAGTCCCTGTCCCTCAGTGACATACTGTCCCGTATCAATTACAGCAATTGCAATTACCAATTGCAACTTTTTTTCTGTTTTGTACCTCCTTCATGGAAGGAGATGTGGTGAGGGTTGTGGTGGGGACAAGACCACTGGCTCTACCAGAATTATGATCATTTACGCCAGGTGATGATCCATAGATTTTACTCCAGGTGCACCGCCCGCCAAAGGGTGCCACTGCAGGGGATATGAAAAATGACACTGAATACCTGCCCCAGTGACTTTTTGGAGATTTCTTGGTGCAGATTTTGCTGTGCTTATTTGAGTCAAATCTCGGAGTAGATTTAACAACAAGGAGAATTATGTCTTTCTTTTCCCAAATTTCCCATTCCTTTTCCCAATCCTGGCTTTGGCTGAAAAAATGCAGCAAAATCTGCACCAAAAAAGGCTGAGGCAAAAGGAAATATAAAGGAAGCACTTATACCTAAAAAATTCAGCTTTTCCAAGTGTGGCCTCAGCCTAAGAGAGTCTATTGAGTGGAAAATATAGTTACAGTTGCCTATTGTGTCCATGGAGGGACCAGGCACAATAATTGGGGTAAATACAGGCAAAGTATTTCCTTCCTGTCAGTAAATCCATGTTGTCCTATAAAACACAATACACTGTTAGTGCAAATGAAATGCATCTGATTAAATGGTACCTGGAACACTCACAGTCTGCCTCAGTGTTCATTTGCCTGCAGCCACACCAAAATGTTATATTTTGAAAATCTCCTTAACCTGTTTTTTTCTTTCTTTTTACCCTTCTAGGTATCATAGAATGTGCCCTTCAATTTCCAACTCCTTACTGGTACTGGGACACGGTGATGAAAATCTGCGTATTCATCTTTGCATTCATTATTCCTGTCTTTATCATAACTATCTGCTATACATTGATGATTCTGCGGTTAAAAAGTGTTCGCCTACTGTCTGGATCTCGAGAGAAAGACAGAAACCTCAGACGCATTACAAGACTTGTGCTGGTTGTTGTAGCTGTATTTATTATATGTTGGACCCCAATTCATATTTTTGTTTTGGTTGAAACCCTTGTAGATGTTCCACAAGGAATTGTTGTAAGTTCGATCTATTACTTCTGCATTGCTTTGGGCTACACCAATAGCAGTTTAAATCCAATTTTGTATGCGTTCCTGGATGAAAACTTCAAAAGATGTTTCAAAGACTTTTGCTTTCCCGCAAAACTAAGATTAGATCGGCAAGGAAACAGCAGAGTTGGGAACACTGTCCATGATCCAGCCTACACAAGAGATGGTGAGCGGACGACGAAGCGAGTATGACTAGCAGTGGAAATGACCTCCTACACACCTCAAGGAGGTGGTAGAGCAAATGAACTTGGGTTAACTCAGATAACATCGGCAGTATGATTATTTATGACAGTTGGCAATGACAGATTTTAGTAGACTTGCACCAGAACTTTCCTAGGAACCTGATAAATCCATTGTCACATGCACACATCGGTAAACAAGTGGTGTGTTACATTCACTCTAATATTGGTATTGAGTATACATATGATCTTATAGATTTAAGTAAATATATGTATATAGTTGTCAACTGTATAAGAATAATTAATTTAGTGTCTGTAATTTACCTAAAAGAAAAGTAAAATTATGTATTTCTTCTAAATATTGTAAATGCTGTAATGTGATATTTGATACCAGAGTGTTATTACACATTGTTCTTCATATTCGTCCATGATATGTACACTAAGCACTATGCATAGTGTTTTAGTTTGCTGCTTAAAAATACTTGATTATGTATATTGTATATACATATAAATATATATATTGTATTGTAAATGTTTACATCTGGTAAAATAAAATGTATTTATAAAATTAATGTTTTCCCGAACAGTCTTCATTTAACATGTCTTATAATGCAAATAAATGATATGTCTAGATGATTAATATTATTGTTGATATTCATTTTTATTAATACTAGTTTTGTATTTGAAGACTATTCATAGCATTTTTTTTTTTTATTATTTTCAAATAATATTTACTGGAACCACAGTTGGTTATATTAGGAATCCACTTTCTTCAAATTTTTGCTTTTAACAGGAAACTGTGAACGAAGTCTGCATACATAATTTTGTCATCACTCAACTAACAGTTTTTGTTTCTTCTGTTATATATGGTCTATTATATTATGATTATTATTAATGATATTATTTTTAGAGTACCATTAATACCATAGCGTTGTACATTTGAAGGGGGTTTACATACAAAGCACAAAATACACAAATACAAAACAAGTACAATATAATTAAGTTATATTGTCACGACGGTAAATAACGGCCACGTGACATTGATTTTTTTACCGGACATCACACGGCAGCATTAAACTCATTGTGAATGGGGGCTATTGACATGATCATTATTTTGATGGTCCATTGTGTTCAATATTCTAGTATGAGTAGCTTCACTGGCATTTACCTCTCTCATTGTTAAATCTGAAGGGTAGAACTTCTGTCATTGAAATTGAAGACTGCATTGTTGCTAAAGACCATGTGAATTAGGGTGGTTCAAAAGTCAGTGAAGTTGCAATGAGCCAAATCTACCTGTACGTTATATGGGAAAACAAAGCAATAGCAAACCAACATTGTTATTAAGGCATTACCTTTAGGTTATAACTATCTCACCAATGATGCTTGTAAATTCTGATTTCCTTGTTCAGCCCCTCAAATGACTTGAAGGCTTAGGCCCCACATGGTGTCCTGCAGCAAAAAAGCGATGCGTGAAAAACCACGATGGCAACACATCGCGGTTCTTCCTGCAGCGCTTTGGACAGAAAGTTCGCAGAGGTTTCCTCTGCGGACTTTCTGTTTCAATTATACCTATAGGGAAACCGCCGGCGTTTCCATAGGTACAGTATAATTGACATGCTGTGATTTCCAAAACTGACGGATTTGGAAATCGCCGTGTGTCCGCATCACGTTTTTTACCACAAAGTGGGTATGGGATTCACTAGAATCCCATATCCACTTTGCAGTGACTGTAAAATTCCACGTTTTTTTCTGCGGTGTTTCCACAATGGCCAAACCACAGCGTTTACGCCGCGTGGGCCTCACGGCTAATATGCAACTCTTGCTCTTTTGGTTAATATCAGCCAAAAAAAATAAAAAATCTTCATCAGGACCTGAAGAACATACAATAAGCACTCAAGTACAGTATAGTGCAAAAAATTTTATGAAACACGGTGATATAGTTTATAGGCCAAATAGAAATCTTAGGTCACTGTAAATGGGATTCATGTGAATATTACCATGAGCATGAGGCCTAAGTCTCAGGCATATCATGGTTTTCACTGCTGTCAAAAACATATACAGTAGTCTGCTAAGGAAGATGCTATTGCTTACATGCAGATGTAAAGAACCTATCTATACCTAGTTCTGCCCTCATTTGAGAAGTGGATATAAGACTAGTCTATTAGCTAAATACTGTACATCAGCAGCAACAGCACACATCTGTATGCTAGTTCATGACAAGATACCAGTCTGGGATTGCTTAGCTCACAGAGCATTGTCTATACTTGATACAACTGTTTTCCATCCCTGCACTTAAAGAGGTATTTTAGGTTTATTAAAAAAAAAAAATAGAGAAATGCCTATCATAAGTGTAGTTATTCCTTACCTGTTTCTCCACTAATAAAAATAAAACCTAAATACAAGTGTCTGAATACTTACCTGATGATGCCAAACATTATTCTTTTTCATTGTCATTGTCTTGCTCAGCTCTGTGATGCTCCTTTGTTTTGCTGCTGTTTGGGTATAATTAATAATGATTATTCTATGATAATTTCTATGGTTATTTAGATTTATCATGATGGAAATTTTTTAAGTCAGTTTTGCTGGTGTTTGCATTAGTGTAATTTGCTCCAAATTTAACAAATATTTCATGATGTTTGATACATTTGACTCATCTTTAAGTCTAACACTTTTTTTTCCCTGAGATGTAACTCTACTTTCTATACCACCTTCTTAGTGGAGATAGATTATTGCATTTTTGTGACAAATTTTTATTCGTAAAATCTGGAGTACATAAGCTCAACAGTCAGACCACAGCCAATTACTCACCTACTCTTCACAAGTGAAGTGAGTGGACTATAATATAAAATTTCAGAACATTTTTGAGCAGATGAGCCCAATAAGCCACAGAAGCCTATTTTCTGACTTTTTCATGGTAGAGTTCTGGTATGCAGGTGTAGGAACACTTTGGAGGAAGACCAAAAGCAGGGAGTAGTGGTTCTGGACTTGTCACAGTGGCTATGGAATCAACCAATTAGTCCAACTCTCCTTCAGGGATGGTGCAATGCTGGCCTGCTGTGTACCTGATGATGGTGGTAGTCTCTCCCCTGAAGCATGTGCTAGTTGTGGTCAGTCTTTCTGAGCCTGATGGGAACTGGAGTGCCCATGATGGTCATGCAGGAATAAGGAGGCATGAGGTATGCAGGAACGGGATCTCTTGAAACTTTACTTGAGGTAGAACACAACTCCAATCAAGGAGGTACACTTCTTGTAATCACTGTGAGTAGGAGTTGGCAGTTGGTACATCCTAATGGCAGGCTGCACTTTCCTCACTAAATCTAATTATTCCACTCTGCATGCCGCCTTTACTCACATGCAGAAAGTCCCATACAGTCATTACCAAAACCCTCTCTCACAGGTTGCCAAGTCTATCCTGTGGGACAGGGAGGGTCATTTCTCTGAGGCCCAGACAATTATCCTCAGATCTCAGGCTGGCATACATATTTCTTGGCTCTTTCAGTCTAAAGAGGGGTATTTTCTTCAGTCTGGTTGATCTAAGCCAATGAGGGACCTAATTCAGTGTCTATGATACATCTCTGCTTCCTCTCTCTCCAAAGGCTTAGGAAAAAAAGACTCATGGTCTCCACTCCATTACAGAATCAACTGCACAGGTCATACTAAACTTTACTCCATGCTCACAGATGTACAGCCAGCAAGTTATGATACAAACATATGGCATACAACATAAATTAACTATATACATTTTACAGTAGCCCTAGTGGGATGGCTACAGGGCTTGAGAAATTCTTTCACTCTTATTACATTTGTAAGGTCTTGCTTTAATTATCACATGCTGCTGACGCTGTATTGGTTAGTGACTAATATTAATGTATGCAAACCATCTGCATATAATGTTTGGCCCATTTGAAAATAATTTTTAGGACAACCACTGGACTTCATGTCCAAAAGGGGTTAAAGATCAGGAAATCCTCATTCACCATTGAAAGATAAATTATATTATATAACTATATGCCATTTGTATATCCATATATACAGTATATACAGTGCCTTGCGAAAGTATTCGGCCCCCTTGAACTTTTCAACCTTTTGCCACATTTCAGGCTTCAAACATAAAGATATAAAATTGTAATTTTTTGGTGAAGAATCAACAACAAGTGGGACACAATTGTGAAGTGGTACGAAATTTATTGGTTATTTTAAACTTTTGTAAAAAATAAAAAACTGAAAAGTGGGGCGTGCAATATTATTTGGCCCCTTTACTTTCAGTGCAGCAAACTCACTCCAGAAGTTCAGTGAGGATCTCTGAATGATCCAATGTTGTCCTAAATGACTGATGATGATAAATATAATCCACCTGTGTGTAATCAAGTCTCCTTATAAATGCACCTGCTCTGTGATAGTCTCAGTGTTCTGTTTAAAGCGCAGAGAGCATCATGAAGACCAAGGAACACACGAGACAGGTCCGTGATACTGTTGTGGAGAAGTTTAAAGCCGGATTTGGATGCAAAAAGATTTCCCCAACTTTAAACATCCCAAGGAGAACTGTGCAAGCGATCATATTGAAATGGAAGGAGTATCAGACCACTGCAAATCTACCAAGACCCGGCCGTCCCTCTAAACTTTCATCTCAAACAAGGAGAAGACTGATCAGAGATGCAGCCAAGAGGCCCATGATCACTCTGGATCAACTGCAGAGATCTACAGCTGAGGTGGGAGAGTCTGTCCATAGGACAACAATCAGTCATACACTGCACAAATCTGGCCTTTATGGAAGAGTGGCAAGAAGAAAGCCATTTCTCAAAGATATCCATAAAAAGTCTTGTTTAAAGTTTGCCACAAGCCACCTGGGAGAAACACCAAACATGTGGAAGAAGGTGCTCTGGTCAGATGAAACCAAAATCGAACTTTTTGGCCACAATGCAAAACGATATGTTTGGCGGAAAAGCAACACAGCTCATCACCCTGAACACACCATCCCCACTGTCACACATGGTGGTGGCAGCATCATGGTTTGGGCCTGCTTTTCTTCAGCAGGGACAGGGAAGATGGTTAAAATTGATGGGAAGATGGATGGAGCCAAATACAGGACCATTCTGGAAGAAAACCTGTTGGAGTCTGCAAAAGACCTGAGACTGGGATGGAGATTTATCTTCCAACAAGACAATGATCCCAAACATAAAGCAAAATCTACAGTGGAATGGTTCACAAATAAATGTATCCAGGTGTTAGAATGGGCAAGTCAAAGTCCAGACCTGAATCCAATCGAGAATCTGTGGAAAGAGCTGAAAACTGCTGTTCACATCCAACCTCACTGAGCTCAAGCTGTTCTCCAAGTAAGAATGGGTAAGAATTTCAGTCTCTCGACGTGCAAAACTGATAGAGACATACCCCAAGCGACTTGCAGCTGTAATCACAGCAAAAGGTGGCGCTACAGAGTATTAACTTAAGGGGGCCGAATAATTTGGCACGCCCCACTTTTCAGTTTTTTATTTTTTACAAAAGTTTAAAATATCCAATAAATTTCGTTCCACTTCACGATTGTGTCCCACTTGTTGATTCTCCTTATGTTTGAAGCCTGAAATGTGGCAAAAGATTGAAAAGTTCAAGGGGGCCGAATACTTTCACAAGGCAGTGTATATATATATATATATATATATATATATATATATAAACAATCCAGTCTGCCAGCAACTTGTAAAGATGGAAAATGTCCTTTTATTGGAAAAGCAATACACCACGTATTGGTTCTCACAGGAACCTTTCTCAAGTGCTATATATATATATATATATATATATATATATATATGAAAAAAAGGCAGCACTACAGTAGTTTCAAGCAAAAAATGGTGAAGTTTATTCCATGTGTAAGCAATGTTTCAGCTCCACTGAGCCTTTGTCAAGCTAAATATATATATATATATATATATATATATATATATATATATTAGATATCGAGCTTAAACTACAAAACCTCTTCGACAGGAACTGGAATTACCTGCAAAGATGATACTTTTATTAAGTTCCCTAGTTAGGTTTCATATCCTGCCAGCTATTTCAGTGTATGAGCTCACTCCAAAATGTGACACCAGATGTCAATCAAAGATGTGTATTTGAAATCCCGAACGGGTTTGTAGAACATCTTCAATAGCACCGATAGACAAAGGCAAGTGGTGTATCTGAATGGTATTCTAGCAGCGGTGCCCTGCCTGAGAAGTTTTATAAATAATAGGTTGATCTATGGGAGAAAAACCATTTTCTGAAAACTATTGTTCAATACAAACGTATTCTTCTAAATAAAATGATACCAAGTGACAATGAACTAACACTGACATTGCAACCTTCTTTTGAGTCTAACAAACACTTTGAGCATTGTATGTTGTGTCCAACATCTTAAGAATCAATGACATTAACAAGAATAAACTCTAGAAAAAAGCCATTGATGGTCTGATATTGAAAAAGGAAATTGTTGCTGAATTGTTGGATCAGTGAATGGTTTGTCCAGTGTCTTGAAAATAAAGCTTTATAGCTAAATAAAATCCTACTTTCAAAAATTGAAATATTGTTTCAGTGAATAGAAATATTGGGCTGAAAACCTGTGGACAGTCACAGAAAATTCGGTAAAATTCAATCTTCAATATCCAACTACATTATGTGTTATGTTGGTTTACACATTTACATCCAAATTGGGCAGTTCATGGAATATAAGACATTTCAAGGTTTCAATTGTGCTTGTACATTAGCACAAAACAATACAGAACCCTTTAATATCAACTCTTTCAGTTGTGTTCAAGGTGTTTTTAAAATATAGAACAGAAGATGTCAAGTGTCATCTATTGTTTACTGCAGTTGTAGACCTTTCTACCTACCAAGGGAACTATCGCATGTCATCGTGATAGCTGCATATGTCCCCCCCTCTGCGAAAGCTGACACTGCCTGCGAGGTCCTACAAGCCACGCTGAGCCTTTTACAGTTAAAACATCCCCAGGCCCTCTTTCTTCTGTCGGGTGATTTCAACCATGCCTCTCCATCATCCACACTGCCCAGTTTCACACAGTATGTAACCTGCCACACAAGAGACAACAAAACACTGGACTTGTTCTTTGCCAACGCGAGGGAGGCATATAGCTCATCAGCCCTACCGCCCCTGGGGAGATCGGATCACAACCTAGTACATCTCCGACCTGTGTACAAGCCACTTGTACGTAGAGAACCAGCTGTCACCCGCACAGTGAGGATATGGTCCGAGGAGAGTGATGAGGCTCTGAGGGATTGTTTTGACACAACCGCATGGGAAGTTCTGCAGGATTCTTATGGAGAAGATATAGAAGGACTCACACACTGCATAACGGACTACATTAATTTTTGTGTGGACAACACAGTACCCACAAAAGTGGTGAGGTGCTTCTCCAATAACAAACCATGGATTAACTCTGATATAAAAACACTACTTAAGGAGAAAAATATGGCATTCAGGACAAGAGATAAGGAGGGGTTGAGGGAAGTACAAAAGGAGCTGAGGCATCAAATCAGGCAGGGAAAAACCAGTTATAAAGAAAAAATGGAAAAGCAAATGGAAAGAAAAGACATAAGGGGGGTCTGGGAGGGGCTTAAGTCAATTTCGGGTCATAAACAGTCTGTCTGCCAGATTGAGGCAGATGTTAATTGGCTTAATGAACTAAACCTATTCTTCAACAGATTTGATCACACACCAGCTCCTCCCACCCCAGCATGTTCTTTAGCTCCCCCCACCACAATGACTTCTCCCCATGCGGCCACTTCCCAACAGACCAGTAAATCCAGAAACCCGTCTTTATCTGGCCACAGTCTGACCTTCACACGGGCCCAGGTGAGGAAGGAGATGAAAAAGATCAAGGCGAGGAAAGCCGCAGGGCCAGATGACATCAGTGCAAGGCTAATTAAGACTTGCGGGGACCAGCTGTGTGGTATAATTACATATATGTATAATATGAGCCTGAGGCAGGAAATAGTCCCTGAATTATGGAAATCTTCTTGTGTGGTACCAGTTCCAAAGAAACCCCACCCTATGGACCTCAATGACTACAGACCTGTAGCACTAACATCCCACCTGATGAAGATCTTGGAGAGATTGGTTCTCACACATCTCCGCCCTCTAGTGAGCCCCGCTATGGACACCCTCCAGTTTGCTTATCGGCCGGGCATTGGGGTAGATGATGCCATCATCCATCTTCTGCACAGGGCTCTGTCTCACCTGGAGAAACCAGGGAACACAGTGAGAATAATGTTCTTTGACTTCTCCAGTGCTTTTAACACCATACAGCCCAGGTTATTGAGGGACAAGCTGGGCCTTGCTGGAGTGGACCACCACCTCTCCAACTGGATCCTAGACTACCTCACAAATCGACCTCAATACGTGAGAGCCCAAGACTGTGTGTCAGACACCGTGATCTGTAATACGGGGGCACCTCAGGGTACGGTTCTCGCCCCTTTCCTCTTCACACTGTACACTGCAGATTTTAGGCGCAACTCATCCAGCTGCTACCTACAGAAGTATTCTGATGACTCTGCAATAGTAGGCCTCATCACAGATGATGATGATAGGGAGTACAGAGAACTGAACCGGGATTTTGTGGACTGGTGCCACCGGAACCACCTGAAGATTAACGCGGGGAAGACCAAGGAGATGGTGGTGGACTTCCGTAAAGGCAGAAGCCCTCCTAAACCAGTGGACATCCTGGGGACGGGCATCGAGATTGTGAACACCTATAAGTACCTGGGTTTGCTCCTTAATAATAAGCTGGACTGGGCAGATCATATGGAGGCCCTGTACAGGAAGGGCCACAGCAGGCTCTACCTGCTTAGGAAGCTGAGAGCCTTTGGAATCCGGGGGGCACTTCTTAGAACTTCATTCAACTCGGAAGTGGCATCAGCCATCTTCTTTGGAGTGGCCTGCTGGGGGAGCAGTATATCAACCAGGGACAGAAATAAACTTGACAAGCTGATTAGAAAGGCCAGCTCTGTCCTGGGGAGCCCACTGGACCCAGTGCAGGTGGTGGGTGACAGAAGGATACTGTCCGTGGTGAGCTCCATGCGGGAGAAGAAGTCCCATCCCATGCATGAGACTGTGATCGCGCTGGGCAGTACTGTCAGTGACCGACTGCTCCACCCTAAGTGTGAGAAGTAGCGCTATCAGAAGTCTTTCCTCCCCACCGCGGTTAGGCTGTACAACCAACACCGACCTAAGCGGAGATCATTACACACAGAGAACTGAAATATCTCTCTGCCTGTTAAATCCGCCCCCCTCCTCTGCTTCGTCCTATCTGTCTGTCTGCTATTAATGCAATGCCTCTCACCTTGGTACATTCCTGTACATGTTGTATTTGTAGTTGTATCTGCTTATCTTTGCTGCTGTAACACACTGAATTTCCCCATTGTGGGACTATTAAAGGACTATTATTATTATTATTATTAGTATATCGTAATAAAAATTAGTATTTAATTTTAGATGAAAAAATCTTTAAAAATTTTTTTTTATTAACAACGTGACAGCTTTAATACATGAACATTAAACTACAAACCATTTCATTTAATAAGAACTATACAACAAAAACAGAGACAAAATTATGTCTCAATTAATAACAACTACAGGAGCATATCAATAAATTAGAATATCTTTGAAACATTTATTTATTTCAGTAATTAAATTAAAAAAGTGACATCCTATATTTTCTAGATTCTTTACACACAGGGTGTTCTATTTCAAGTGTTTTATTTCTGTAAATGTTGATTGTGGATTACAGGTAATGAAAACCCAAATCTAAGAAAATTAGAATATTGTAAAAAAGTTCAGTATTGTAAATTCAGTGTGTCACCTGCCAAGGTTTCCTAAGCCTTTAAATGGTCCCTCAGTCTGGTTCAGTAGGACACACAATCATGGAAGACGCTGATTATGAATTGTATTACTGAATTACTGAAATGAATGAACGTTTCAAAGATATTCTAATTTATTGAGATAAATATTTGACAACTTTTAGAGGGGGATGACCAAGAGGTACACAGAGTGTACATTTTTGCATTGCCACACTCCATTTTTTTAACCCATTAATGATTCAGGATCATTTTGGTTTTCAGTGTCTTCATATTTCCATCTCTGCCTTGCAAAATTTTTAACTTTTTTAATTTGTATGTTGACATAGCCATGTGAGAGCTTATTATTGCACAGCAGGCTGTACTTTCAGTTGGCACCATTTTGGCATACAAATAATGTTTTGATTAGCATTTATTAATGTTGTTGAGGGTCATAAAGAAATCTACAATTTTATTATTAGTTTTTGCATTTGTTTTTATGGCGTTCTCTCTGCATTAAAAATTATATGGCAACTTTGTTCAATGGGTCATTACTATTACAGTGATACTATATTTATTAGGTTAATTGGTTTTATTATTTTTTCCACGTTTACTAAATAAGACACCTTTTGTCGAAAAAAAAGCGGTATGTCTGGGCTCACCGTATATTGTCGGTTATAAAAAATTTTTACTGTTTTATTGATAGAGCTATATGAGGGCTCTTTTTTGTGAGGTAAGTTGGAGTTTTATTGGTGTCAATTTTGGGTATGTACACATCTCTTATATATATAAAAATGAGTTTCTGTCTGTCTGTCTATCTGTCTGTCTGTCTGTCTGTCTGTTCTTTATGCGCGACCAAACGACTGGACCGATCCTCACAAAATTTTGCACACATGTACATCAGGTGTCCGGGAATATTTTAGACTGGGTCTCAGCTCTAAAGGATGTACCGTTCCTTAGATACAGTATTCCCAAAAAATGACCTGCATTAGCCAATAGCAGCCTGCAAGTCTTTCACTCATATTCCAACTGCCAGACACACGGTCACATGTCCCTTATCAGCCAATAAGAGCTCGCAGGCGCTTACTCTCCTCAGGCACACAGGTTTCCATAGCAACTAAGCTATTTATGACCTGTATTAGTCAATAGCAGTTCGCAGGTTCTTAAACATTCAGTCATATCACGTGTATCAGCCAATGTAAGTTCACATTTAATTTACCAGGTTTCCATAACAACACAGCCATAAATAGGCTGTACCTATACTGGACTCAGTGGCATAACTAGGAATGGCTGGGCCCCAAGGCGAACATTCAACATTTGCGCACTCCCCGCTACCTCTTCAATGTTGACCAGATGTCACGTGAGCCAGGCATGCATCGCGACGCATAATGACGTCGGACTGGCCCACCGATGTCTGGGACGTCACCAAGGAGGCCCGAAGCATGCTGAAAAGACCCCAAAGTATAATGATAGCAGTGTTTGTGGGGTTCACGGCCTGCAGGCCTTACTTACCCATCCCCGCTTCTGCTCACAGCCTCCTCTGCAGAAGGTGAAGTGCAGATGGCTGTGAGCAGGAGTGGGGATCGGTAAGTAAATAGGGCCCGTTACCTGCTGGTGTTACACCAGCAGGTAACGGCCTATTAAAAAAAAAAAAAACATCAGGGGCCCGCCGGGACCCCTAATGTCCCGGGCCCTGTGGCAGCCACTACCACTGCTACCCCGATATTTACGCCACTGACTGGACTGCCATACTGGATTTCAGCATTCTTATAAAGTGAAATGCTTTTAAACTACTCATGCCCCCTGCAGCAAAACGCATGGCTGCTGCTCGAGTTAATGAAAACTCTCAGCAGACCCAAGCCTGTCTCTAATCTGACAAGATATGTCACAGACAACAGCGAGCTGCTGAAACAACCCATGAGTCCCAAGCCCGTCTCCAATTTGACAAGGCATTGTCAGCCACATGCACACAGCTGCACTCCATGTTTCCATAACAACCCAGCCATTTTTCTTCACTGCTGTAGGTCAGCTTTAAAGGGGTAGGGCGAAGTGGATGACACTGTTACACAAGGTCACATACACACAGCTTTACTCCAGGTTTTCCATAACAACCGATGGCAGGTCTTTCACTGATATCCAAACTGAGATACACATGATCACATGACGCTTATGGACCAATGGAAAATCGCAGGTTCTTCATTCTTGACATACACACAGCTTTACACCAGGTTTCCATAGCAACCAAGCTATTTATGACCTGTATGAGTCAATATCAGTTCCTTAAATATTCAGTCATATGACGTGCATCAGCCAATATAAGTTCACATTTCATTTACCAGGTTTTCATAGCAACACAGCCATAAATAGACTTTACCTATACTGGACTGCCATACTGGATGTCAAGTGCAAAACTGGCCAATTCTTATGGGGTCAGTACACAAACAAAAAATGAAATATACCCGTGCAAAGCCGGGTCCTTCTGCTAGTTTTTGATAACTTTTTATGAGGGTATTTTTTACAGTGCTCACCATAAGGAATATACAACATTATATCTGCATAGTGCAGACTTATACCCATGAGCAAACCTAGTATTTTATTTGTTTATATTGTATATTTTTTAAATTTTAAAGGTTTTTTTTTCCCTTTTTTAAATTTATTTAAAAAAAAATAAAGTTTTTTGTATTCTTTTCCTGCCCTACAAGGGTAATTGACCTTGGCGTCTCTTGATCCCCAGTGCAGTGTACTGCATTACTTCTGTATTGAAGTAAATCACAAATAGTCTGCTTCGCCTTCTATGCTTTAGACCCTGCATTCTCATTGCGGGGGAATCTGAGCAGCTGAAAGGCAGGCAATTTTGCCCCACAACCACCCAGATGCCGTGATCAATAGTGGAGGGTTAAGCCACTGGAGTCAAAGTATTTTTTGACTGCTGCAGCTAGTCCTAGGTCCTCTCTTTATAACACAGCCATGACTCAAAATTCATGCTGCAGGCACAGCTCCTGCACCTGTCATGACAGTGCTGTACAAATACTTTTATTAATTATATGCTCTTTGTGACATAATAGTATGGCGTTGAGCAGGAAGGGATTAAAGTCCCATCCCTTCCGGGTTGTAGTACCACACATCTTTTTGGGGTTTGACATGCCCCTTTTGTTGCATAGGTACTTTATGTGCTGACCACATCCCTTTATGTGATGTGGCTGGCACATAAACTACTCATATAATGTATAATGACTGTGAGCCCAGCAAATACAGGAGCATTCTACCAGGTCCAGGAGAATTGACCACTCTCCCGAGATGCCTACTTTTTGCAGGAGCCTCGTGGATGTCCCAAGTGAGTTGACAAATATGGTTTTCAGATGTGAATGGCACACAAAGCGCCCAAGTTGCAAATAAGATGACAGGGCAGGGAGATTTCCCTACTCTTCCAGGTCACACTTTTGTTCAGGTGCCTGCCGGACATTCCAGGAGATTTGGCAAATATATGTTAATCCCATATAAATTATTCTATGACTGTGAGACAAGGGTCAACCAGAATAGAATCCACTAGACCCTAAAGAGCCTTGTCAAAAAGTCACATTGGTCAGGTACTAATATCCTAGCAAGGGTGAGAAAAACTCTGCTAGACTGAACTTTTACAGACAATGTTTTGCATAATTATCATACCAACTTGTTTGGTTAGTTGGAATAGCCAGGAAAGCACTGATGCAAACAATAATAAAACTTAACATTTAATTACTAAGCATTAAAACAATATCAAAAATGTAGAACAAACATCAAATTTCAAATTTAACATAGCCACTCATCGGAGTCTAATGTTATAGCAAATATATAAATATTCACCACCATATACCGTGAAACATCATGGCGGCTAAACAGTTAGAAAATGGAACGATCTTAATAACATCTGAGGCAGGAGAACCCGGCAGGTGATGGTGCAAAACAGGAGGATGAACTAAGTCCCTATTCATGCCCCTGAAATTTCCACTAACACCCAAAATGACTCCTGCCCTAACAAGGGCAGTACCAAGCTGTCCTTAAAGTAACCCTATAGAACCCTAGTCCCTACGTGTTTCCTGGTACAGTAATGCACCAATCATCAGGGGACTTATTAGACTACTCATAAGAACCAAAAAACTTGGTCAAATACATATAAGAAATAAATAAATAAATAAATGCTGCCTACAGTGGTAGAACAAAGCATAAAGAAAACCCCACAATGGAGGAAAACCGCTAGATGCTGACTGACTCCATGTAGTAACAATGGCAATTATTGTCTGTTGCAAGTGGTGGATTATCTGTGTCCGATGTCTATAGTACTCCACTTTCTCTTGGCTCCCTTTTCTGCTTTTTAGTTGGAATAGCCCAACAGAGGCCAAATGGACCTTTCATTGGACCTAGGTTGTGACATGATAACAGGACTCTACTTTAGGCTCTATTAGCTCAAAGAAAGTCTTGTACCATGCAGACTATCTCTTAATGCTTGGACAGAAAACTCCTGAAATGCTTTGCTCAATCACAGAAAGTAAGGAGCAGCTGTCCTCACTATCCTCTCCTTGCTCTCTACACCGAAGTACAGACAGTTAACCTTACTGCTACTGCTTGGACAGCTCTGATCTGAGCCTGGAGATGTGTGTAAGCTTTTAACAAGAGATAAGCTGTTTCTCAGGTGGATAAAGCAGATGAAAGTTTATTTAGAAGTGAGTCTTCTTTCCTGGTATGTGCCCCGATGGTGGAGATATTGGTGCCCTTAGTTTCGGCACTGATATCTCCCCACTGTCAGAAGGGCATTCCTCACAGCCTAGCTCATTTCTGGGCTGTGAGGAAAGCCTCCCCCCTGACAGTACCCTAACATAGCCTTGTAGCGTCAAAGGGGGCGTTCCTTACCGACCAACGATGACACTAATCTATGAGGAACGCCCTTCTGACAGTGGGGAGATATTGGTGCCAAAACTAACGGCACCGATATCTCCAGCACCGGGGCTCATAACGGGAAAGCTGATGGCTTTCTAGCGGTATATAAAACAGCACTTTTATGAGGACATGAAAGGTCCTCTTTAAGCCAAATTTCTGGCAAACGGCCATCAGAACATCGTCTTACAATCAATGTCACTCTCATAGGAAAATTAGCACAATTATACATATGACTTTTGGTTAATTTAAGGCTAACTCTAAAGAACATGATGTGGCCTAAACATCAGAGCTGTCTTCTTCCTTATCAACTGTTTTGACTAATCTGCCTAAAACAATGTTTTTGGACTTGCTTAGATCCAAGTAACTAGATCATAGGTGAACTTTCTTGCTCACATCACAAGGCCACATGTGAAAATATCAGCAATAAAGGAATTAGCAGTATACATATATACCATGGGATTGCAATATAATAGCAATGAATTATTAGTAAAAGCTATAATTTTTCTTTACCATAGGTAAGTAACTGTCTGGTTACCAGGTATGAAATATTAGCCCTTTAACTACCCTAGACCACAAGGGATATTGACATTAAACTGTACACTGCTATAGAACACCAGAGATACTGACATTTACCCAATCACCCCCTAGAACACCAGAGATCCTGATATTAATTTATTCACTACCATAGGCCATCAGGGATTCTGACATTAACAGCTTTTAGAGTCCTTGGCTACCAGGATCCTGACATTTTGAAAGTCTGATGACATAACCTTATCTATGCTATTAGATCAGGCTCCAATATGCTGCTGTTTTTATACATGGAGCTTGAAAACATGGAGCATAAAAGTACAGCTCCCACAGCCTTCTTATCACGTACAGGACAAAAGGTTTGAGTATATAAACAGTTCTGACCTGACCATGAATGCTGTTAGCTATAGGAAATCTGTGAAAGAATCAACAGCATTAGCTAGTCCCACAGACTGAACAATATACCATATATTTTTTTCTCCTACACAGAGCTCTACTATAAATTCCCTGTTTCATGTCCTAAAGTTAAATGATAGAATTCTGAATGTCTGCAGCAGTGGCTAGGGAAGTTCACTGCAGATGTACCCATACAACCTAATAGGATAAAAACTGAATAAGGTCTTAAATAAATTTAAAAAAGGTAAAAAAAAAAAAATCTAAAATAATCAGCAGAAGGGATCCATCCAGGGGCGTAACTACCGGGGTAGCAGCGGTAGCGGCTGCCACAGGGCCCGGGACATTACGAGGCCCTGCGGGCCCCCGATGCTTTTTTTTTTTTTTTAATAGGCTGTTACCTGCTGGAGTAACCCCAGCAGGTAACGGGCCCTATATACTTACCGATCCCCGGGGTCCTGCTTACGGCCGCCTGCGCTTCCCATTCTGCGGAGGCAGCTGTGAGCAGTAGCGGGCCGCGGGCCGAACCCCACAATCACTGCTATCATTATACTCGGGGAAATAATAATCGGAGGCCCAGGGGAGGTAAGGGAACATAAAAAAAAAAATGTACTTACCTCTCCTACGCTTCTCCAGGCTTCGGGCTTGTTTGGTGATGTTCCAGACGTCAGCCGATGTCATTTTGTGTCGCGACGCTAGCCGGATCACGTGATGCCGGTCTGGTCCAACATTGAAGAAGGCCGAAGTAGCAGGGAGTGGACCGGAGCGAGGAACAGGTAAGTAGCATTGTTTTTTTATGTTTCTATCCTCCCCTGGGTCTCCAATCATTATACTCTGGTGTCTCAAAAGATCCCAGAGTATAATAATTGTTCATGGGTGGTCCACAATGGGGCATAATACTGTGTGCAGGGGCCACTATGGCACATAAAAGTGTGCGGAGGAATGCGGTTTTTGGGGAGGTTGGAGGGGGCGGTCCTGGGGGGGCGGCGGTTCAGGGGGGCCCAAAGACAACGATTGCTACAGTATAAAGCACACAGTATATGTCTATATATAGTATATGTCCGCTATGATCTGTCCCTGGGCTGTGACACAATAATGTCAATAATAATGGAATAATAATAACATTAGTGACTGTGATAAAAAAAAAAAAATCATATTGGAACTGTCGACCACTATTGCAGGCGGTGGCCACGCTATGAATAGAAACTTTGGCCTATTCAAATGGACCTGTCACAGAAGAGCTGCTGCCACTATTGAATTCAATCCAATCAGCGGCCTCAGGAACAGACTCCGGGACGTCATACTGAGTGAGGTCACATGCCCTTTGCCGATTGATCTGGTGGTGGAGACCTCCGTTGGAAGATAACAATGGATCGGGAGGACTGGACCATGCTGGGAGGCACCAGAGCAGGAAAGGTGAGTATGATTTTTTTTTTTACCTCCCCCAGCCTATTTAAAATATTAAAATATTAAAACAACCACTTTAATTTAAATTGTATCTATCTATCTATCTATCTATCTATCTATCTATCTATCTATCTACATAAACACATTACACATTCATCTCAACACATATTATTATTAATAATAATAATAATAATAATAATAATAATAATAATAATAATAATAATAATAATAAAATAAAACTAAATTGCTCCATAGAAATATCAAAATAATTAGCTCCTCCTGCTTTTGTTTGCTCTATAATTATATTCATATTGTCTAGAGTCAATGAATTAAGTTTATATATCCAATAAAATTCCAGATTTATTAACATTTGGAGTTTATTTTAAATTCCTTCAGTTGTCTGTTCTAAAACTGTTAGCTGATAGACCATGGGCTACTTTAACTTGACATCAGGGACTATATCTCATGGTCCCTGTATTAATATTGTATCAATGTTTATTAACCCCTTCCCACCGGAGGAATTTTTTAATTTTCGTTTTTGACTCCCCGCCTTCCAAACCCCATAACTTTTTTATTTTTCTGCTCTCAGAGCCATATGAGGTCTTAATGTTTGCGGTACAAATTGTTCTTCATGATACTACCATTTATTATTCTGTACAATGTACTGGGAAGCTGGAAAAAAATTCAGAATGGGGTGGATTTGAAGAGAAAGTGCATTTGTGTGACTTTCTTACGGGCTTTGTTTTTACGGCGTTCACTGTGCAGCCAAAATGACATGTCATCTTTATTCTACGTTTCGGTATGATTCCAGGGATACCAAATTTATATGTTTTTTATTTCCAATTCAAAGTTTATTGATTTTCAAAAAGACATAAAATACAGTGAAAACAGATAGCTGCAATGACAGCATCAACATTTTATACTGTAGAGAACGGAGAGATTCCCGAGTAGAGGCCAACGGACAAGAAAAGGAGGGGAAGGGGAGAAGAAGGAGGAAGGGAAAGGAGCGGAGAGACAACAAAAACAAAACAACACAGAATGAGAGGGAAGAAAGAAGGAGAAGAAAAAAATGGGGGGGGGGGGGGGGAACTATACAGCAACAGTAACCCGGTCCAGGGGAGGACCCCAGGGGTGCAAGCAATCGAAAATTCTTCATCAGAAAGAGCAATAAAACTCCACAAGGAGCAAAGCCAGAGGGTCAAGAATAGTCCTAAACATTATGTTTTTTTTTTACATTTTAACCCCTTAACAAAAATCCAAAACTGCAAAAAAAATTTTTTTCTAAAAGTTGCCATATTCTGACACCCATAACTTTTTTATACTTCCTTGTACGGGGATGTATAGGGCGTATTTTTTTGCGGGGCCAGGTGTACTTTTTAATTATACCATTTTGGGGAATTGCTTTTCCTTTGATCACTTTTTATTCAAATTTTTATCAGAGGCAAAACAATGAAAAAATGGCGGTTTGGCACTTTTGATTTTTTTTTCCCCTGCTACGGCGTTTACCGTATGGGTAAAATATTTTTATAGATTTGTAGACCGGGCGTTTTTGGATGCAGGGATACCTAATGTGTATGTTTTTCACAGTATTTAAGTGCTTTTATATGTGTTCTAGGAAAATGGGGGTGATTTAAACTTTAATTTTTTTTTTTTTTTTTTTTTACTTTTTTACTTTTTTTTTTTTTTTTGCATTTATTAGACCCCTTAGGGCCGTTATGGAGAACCTATGGAATGCGTGCCAGAGAGGGCACGCAGAGCCCTCTCAGTTGGCACGCGCGCCGTCTCCATGACCGCTCACTAACGGGGAATCCGGTACAGGATTCCCTATTAGTGAGCGATCGCGTCTTTCGGCTGAGCTGTCAGTGTAGGCCGCGGTCCGGACCGCGGCCTACACTGACTGCAGAGTGTAACCTCTGCCCCGATGCAGGAGGAGGAGGAGGATGTTCTTCGTGGGACTGCAGCTCTTCATGGGACTAGGTAAGTAATATAAACTACTGTGTAGGGGCCTACTGTGAAGCATATGCTGCTGTGTGGGGCCCCGCTGTGAAGCATATGCTACTGTGTGGGGCCCCACTGTGAAGCATATGCTACTGTGTGGGGGCCCACTGTGAAGAACATGCTACTGTGTGGGGCCCCACTGTGAAGCACATGCTACTGTGTGGGGGCCCACTGTGAAGCACATGCTACTGTGTGGGGGCCCACTGTGAAGCACATGCTACTGTGTGGGGGCCCACTGTGAAGCATATACTACTGTGTGGGGGCCCACTATGAAGCATATACTACTGTGTGGAGCCCCACTGTAAAGCATAAACTACTGTGTGGGGCCCCACTGTGAAGCATAAGATACTGTGTGGGGCCCCACTGTGCAGCATATACTACTATGTGGGGCCCCACTGTGAAGCATATACTACTATGTGGGGGCCCACTGTGAACCATATACTACTATGTGGGGCCCCACTGTGAAGCATATGCTACTGTGTGGGGCCCCACTGTGAAGCATATGCTACTGCGTGGGGCCCCACTGTGAAGCACATGCTACTGTGTGGGGGTCCACTGTGAAGCACATGCTACTGTGTGGGGGCCCACTGTGAAGCATATACTACTGTGTGGGGGCCCACTGTGAAGCATATACTACTGTGTGGGGCCCCACTGTAAAGCATAAACTACTGTGTGGGGCCCCACTGTGAAGCATAGGCTACTGTGTGGGGCCCCACTGTGTAGCATATACTACTATGTGGGGGCCCACTGTGAACCATATACTACTATGTGGGGCCCCACTGTGAAGCATATACTACTATGTGGGGCCCCACTGTGAAGCATATACTACTGTGTGGGGCCCCACTGTGAAGCATATGCTACTGTGTGGGGCCCCACTGTGAAGCTAATACTACTGTGTGGGGCCCTACTGTGAAGCACATGCTACTGTGTGGGGGCCCACTGTGAAGCACATGCTACTGTGTGGGGGCCCACTGTGAAGCATATACTACTGTGTGGGGCCCCACTGTAAAGCATAAACTACTGTGTGGGGCCCCACTGTGAAGCATAAGCTACTGTGTGGGGCCCCACTGTGCAGCATATACTACTATGTGGGGCCCCACTGTGCAGCATATACTACTATGTGGGGGCCCACTGTGAAGCATATACTACTATGTGGGGGCCCACTGTGAAGCATATAATACTGTCTGGGGGCCATTCTGGAGCATATAGTACTATCTGGGGGCCACTTCAGATCGAATTGTACTATGTGGGGGCCCTTCACTATTTATATCACACAGTATCTGTTTTATAGCAGACATGTGATATTATTACAGGCTGTAATAACATTGCAGCGGTCACTATAAAACAGATCCTGGTTAATTTAAGGTTAAATTGCCGTGTTGGCACTTTGCAATAAATTAGTGGGTTTTGGGTTGCAGTTTGGGCACTCGGTCTCTAAAAGGTTCGCCATCACTGCCCTAGGGGTCTTGAACCCCAGGGGGTCTGATCACTAATGCAATGCATTACAATGCTAATGCATTGCAATGTGTTGCAAAAAAACGGCATAGAGCAGCCTGCAATAGAAACATACTAAAGACAAGCCTGGGAGCCTTCACAAGTAATGGAGCGCTGGCCCCGGAGTTGCTCCGGGTGCCGTTGATCCCCGGCAAAATGGTGGCGCCTGTGCGCCGCCGGTAAAATGACGCCTCAGTCAGCTTTGACCGAGGCACCACAGGGGTTATAAAAGAGCAGAGACTGGGCAGCTATGGCGGCCACTCATCATCAGCATAATGCACAGTTTAATTTTTCTGTAGTCCCGCACTTCCCCCCTACCCGCTACCCCTCTCTTGGGTCACTAGAGCTATTTGGCTTTCTTGTCATATAATTTTCCCACTGGCCTCACAAAACTCCTCTATGGTTTCCTTTCTTTTTAATATTCTGCTCCCCGAGGGCCTGACAGAGGCTATCCTTGGAGCAGGCTAGGTCTATTCCATGTGGCTGACTTTATTGACCCGTCGACCTTGGAGCTTAGGCCCTTTGACTATTTTACTTCCAATCTGCACTTGCCATGCCCATTTCATGTCTACCCTATTTGGGGCTTCCGCGGGTTTCCGCCCCTACCATTTTTGAGAGGTTATATAGGGCTGGCACGTCTATGAAGGGCCTAGTCTCAAATATTTATCGCCTGCTCACCTCTCCGGAGGGGCAGCCCACCCGACCCACAAGTATATGACGCGATGGAATGAGGCTTTGGGCAAGCATATCTCACATGCTCAGTGGCAGATCATATGGTCCCGTGCAGCCAAATCTTCTACCTGCATAACGTTTCGTGAGACTCAGTACAAGATTCTGATGTACTGGTATCATACCCCAGTTCTCCAACACACTCTTAACCTGAGTATTCCCCCTTTTTGTTGGAGATGCCATTCAGAGATGGACACTATATACCGCATATTTTGGACCTGTCCCCTGACGTACTCTTTCTACCTTAGATACGTTAGTTTACCTTCATAATCTGCTGCCACAGGTCCTTCGCATCAAAGGTGTCAGGAGTCTTGAGTTCCTCACTGCCACTCTCAACAATAAGGTGGAGGCCTCCCAGTCCATTTGGTCCCCCTGGGATATGTACTGTATCCTCCAAGGTCTCTGATCTTCCCAACCCTCCACTCTCCTTATGTTTTATCCTGTTACCCCCCATTCCGTCTTTTGTCTTGTGTGTTTTGTTTCTCTGTGTTGACTTCTACTTATTCATGACGGTTTTGATGTTATTGCTCTGTTTACTGCAGTTTATTACTTTTACATTGTTTTGTAGCAGTTGTAAAATTTCAATAAAAATTACAGTTAAAAAAAAAAGATTTAACAGTTTAATTTTAAAATGTTCCCCCTGTGTTGGTCGATTGAAAAGTAGAGGCCTCATGTTTAATGCACCGCCTCTTATCTGTCAAATTCCACCTTAGCAGTGTTTGAACAATAGAACATGGATTGTATTTTCCTAAGAATGCTAGGTGCTGATTCTCAAGTGTATTCTCAATTCTCAAGTGGCCCTTGTGGAAGACAAAGCTTTGATAGGAGGTTCAAAATGAAGAATTCTCCAGTGTTTTATAATAAATTTTCTGATCTCACAATATCAAGAATTGAAGGAGATCACATAAGCAGGCTGTCCCCATTCCTGCCATCATATCCTACCTCTTTGTTGTCAAACATGAGTGCTGATCAAGGGTAATAGTCCTCTTAGAAGTATATTTGGCTAGCACACACAATTTTTTCTCCCTAAATTTTGTAGTATTTTCACTTGGGTTCTAAAATCTGCTGTGACATCTATCAGGCAAAAGAAAGGGAGTGGGAGATTCCTAAAACATGTTGCCAGTGCTTGCAATTTTTTTTTTCTCTTTAATAAGCCTGCATTTTACTTCATAGAAAAAGAAAATATTTTGTATTGAATCATATCTTGGTCTCATTTGGTCATTATACCTACATATTTGGTAGTAGGTTAGTTGTACATTACAGTGGGATATGTGGCAGATATATTTAGTGATGGCCACCAGATGTGTTTTATATTCTCTATACTTAATTGTTGTTCGTTCTGTCTATCGCATTTTACTATAAATACTGTAAAACTAATGAAAGGACTATATCTTTAGGGCAGATATATGACTGGCATAGCAACTGACACTAAGCTCTGATCATATATTCGGCACACAGTATGGTGTGTGGCATTGCCTTGGAAACTAGTATTGTACATTATATGACATAAATTGTTGTACTTATAAAAAATGTTATATAGGAAGTAGAGCAATGAAGTGTTAATGTTTGGGCAGCTTCGCTCTTGCTGAGCCTTTCAGTGAATGAAATATCATGTATATATTTTCACACTGTATGACACATTTCATATGAAAAGATTTTTACAAGTAAGTTAAAATGACCTAATTATAGTAACATAAATTTATTTTGCCCAGCTGAAGATCAAGTGGCTAATGTTACATTTAGAAAAATGGTTACCTGCTGCTGTGGTGTAACTCATGCCAAGTAAAGCAAACCAATTTTCTTCAAGTGTACCTGTCATTTTGGTTGAACTTTCAAAGTAAGCTGCAATGTGTATATATATTTGTATTTTGCATTTTTTTTTTAGGAGTTTTCCCCTCGTAGGCCCTATCTCTACTTTTCAGTTTTTCCTTGAAGAAACCTACAGATTCTGCTCCCTAACTATCTCTCACTGAATTAGAAGCAGCATGAAAGACAAAATAGAGTAGTAGTGAATAGTACTGCTTTGAATATAGGAGATAGAAAATCTGCAGCATGTATCTCTCTGTTTCTTTCACACTCAGTTCCCTCCAGATCATATCAAGAGAGCACAATGTAAATATTCACCAGATTCATCAAACAGTATTAGACACTTTGATAAATCTGGTGCAGTGTAACCCCCTAACTGTCACATTAAAATTGCAAAAAACCTCCTAAAAATGTCACTTTTTTAATTCAGTTTTTAAAATTATGGCTCAGATAAATATTGGTGGCATATAACTCTGGTGCCTTTTTTACATTATAACCCTTTAGCCATCTAACACATTTTAGCCTTAAATCAGTAACATTTTATCCCTCTCTGCATTCCCATTTTCAAAAAATGTTATTTAAATGTAGCTGTACAAGACCTTGTATTTTGTGGGTACATAAGACTTTTTGATTAGTTTTTTTAATTACTTATTTTTGAGAGGTGAGATGAACAGAAAACATCAGTTCTAGTATCTGAATTTTAAGGTTATGGCCTTTATCATGTAGTATAAATAATGTACTAATTTTATTTTAAGGGTGGTTACAGATGTGATGATGCCAATTGTGTGTTTTTTATTTTATTTTCATTAACAAGGGGAAAAAGTCTATTTGTCCTTTTTTTCTGTAAAATGACTTAGGTGCTGTAGTCAGCATTGACGGCAGCATATAAGGGGTTAAATGGCAAGTATGCTTTTTGATTGATAATGGAGGGCGTGATGTTATAAACATAGGTCCATGGTACTCCCTGCCCTGGGGTCATCTAAAGTGACAAGGACATGAGAATAAGAAATCATTCTCGTCTAGCTGCACACTGTCAAGTGCTCATGTTCTCCAGCACATTGGTTGAAGTGAAGCTGTGAGTATATGCAGCACCACTTTAACCAATCATATCACAGATTTTAGGTAGGCTACATTGCGGTGACCAGATGGAAGGTAACGCTGCAGTTGGGATTGCGGGGTGCAAACAGCGCAGACTTGTCACGGTCTCTGGGCACGAGGGCGCAGCGCTGGTGCTGTCCCACGTTACCACCACTGATACCGGTGATGAGGGGGCTGCACAAATGTTGGTGGTGATTGTTCCCCCGGGGCGCTTCCCCTATACTGTGCCGACTGGTGGTGTTTGGGGCGCCCTGATGTTGTCGGTGCAGAGTCAGACACAGAAACGGTTGTAAAGTTGAACTTTTACTTCCATGGGTGTGGAGGCACAAATGCTTAAACAGTTTCTTCAATACAAAACAACGGGGTACGCCTGGTGACACAGCAAAGTCCTGGGGTGCAGGGTAGACTTGATGAAAGGTGTTCCTAGCCCCTTATACTTCAGTGTTACAGCCCTAAGGTGCGTCTGGGCTCCTATTTGGCTCATAGGAGGATGCCCACCACGATACTAGTACATAATATTCCGCACTCACGTTATGTGGTCCTGATAGCTCAGAGTTTCGGGGTGCAATAGTCAGGGTGGCAGGATATTCCACAGGTCTGGCCTTGGCCCCTGGATCCTGTGATACTTGCTATGGAGCACGTGTTCCAGAATGTTCTCTCCACAGTCTCAGGCTGACAAGATAATGATGCTTGACTTCCTTCAGGGCGATGGCTAGGCAGACAGGGGACAGGATCTTCTGAATAGCTGGAGTATGTCAGCTCTCCAACCTTCCTGGGCCTGTCTAGGACTTGAGATTCCTGCACTAAACTCACTGCTTTCTTCACAGGACATCACACTTATCTCCTCACCTCCTCCTCCTAACACTCCACACTTCTAACTCCTCACACGCAGGACCTTCCTGCAGGGGTGTTACCATGGGGACCCAGTGATCAGCTGACTCCTCCCCTTTTCCCAGGCGATGTCCTCCCATTGGACATTTGGTTACTATTCAATCCTATGGGAGGTGTAATGCATGTGTGAGGCTCACTAGGTGGCGCTGTGTTGTGTGAGACTCAGGACCCCCTGCTATGTCACACAGGCTATGAAGCAACAGGAAATAATACAATGCACAGAGATCACCCTCAGCCCAGCCATAGCCAGCTCTGGGATGCCACATACTCCCCCTCTTTCACTGAGCCGACCTCGGCGACGGGCTGGGGTGAAGGTGAGAAATGTAACATAACGTTAATAAATACGAATAAAGTGCAAATGTCACTAACAGTTTAGAAAAATATAATACTTAGAAACTTGAGGTAAGACCTCCCGGCATAGTCCTGGAATGTCCATGAGAAGTCTGAAGGGTAACTGAGAGATAATTAAACGTAGACTTATGGAACCTTTTGGCGGTACCATCAGACAGTCCATATAGAAACAACAGTAGTGCAAATGGGTCCAGAGGCTCTCTGGCACAAATTTCGTGAGTGTCCATTATCATGAGAGTCTCTCTGAGAAACAATAAACAGTCCTTTCTGTAAGGAAGAGTAGGCACTCTAGCACCAATGTCCATACCGCAATGGGGTAACAGAACTTCCTTGGCTCGGTGAGCCAGGCACTATGGCTTGGATTGTTGCATATAAGTGTAAATACTATATTACATGGCAAGATATTATATATATACTGTATATACACACAGGAAAAACATTAATGTAATCAGAGCAGGAATAACATATATACAGGAGCAGAGACAGTTAACCTCTTTTACTCAAGGACAGCCATGGCATCACTATAGCGTGTTGGAGGTATGCCTTTTGTGGTACGCTCAGAACGCCTAAGTGGAACGAGATTTGAATAAGGAACAGAGTCACTGAAATCAATTGAATCATCTGTCGAAGGGTTCTCTTGCACTAGAGCAATTGGTGGATAACAACTAAATGGTAGTAGTTTAGGCGCCCACATAAGCTCAGTTAACGTTGGGGGTCTCTCTTTCGCTTCAGAAGGTGACAAGATCTCTGTACTCGTTGTCTCAGCTGGGGGCACCTCTGTGGGTAGTCCTTCTTTAAGGCACAGCTTCAGACGGTTTCGGTGTACTACTTGGGGCTGTCTCCCAGGTTTAGAGATCTCATACACGTCGGATTCAGGATATGGTATGGAGATGACACTGTATGGTTCTTTCTCCCAGAATGGATCCAATTTCCCATTCCGATGGTTATTCCTTAACCATACACGGTCGCCAACTTTCAGGGGCGCTGCATGGGCGTGATGGTTGTAATCCTCCTGTTGTCTCCTACGAACCTCATCCATGCGCGTTTCAACTATCTCTTTAGCTTCCTCCATACGTCGGCGGTGTTCAACAACCCAGTCTGTTATGGGTAGTGGATTGATGGTGTCAGGGACCTTCACACCAAGGGTTAAGTCTGAAGGAAGTTGACCTTGTCTTCCAAACATTAGATAAAATGGTGCGTATCCCGTAGATGTTTGGGGTGTGTTGTTGTAAATATAGGCCAAGTCCTTGATACGTTCAGGCCACTCAACACCAGGTGTAACTGCGGCTGTTCTTAGCATGCCGATGATCACTTGATTTGCCTTCTCGCACATACCATTCCCTTGAGGGTGATACGCTGTGGTTCGCAACTTCTTGCAGTCTTGGAACTGACACAGCTCACGGAACAATTGGGATTCAAACGCCGATCCACGGTCGGTGAGGATATGCTCAGGACAACCGTAATGGCGGACAAACTCTGCGTAGAAGGTCTCAGCCGTAGTTCTTGCTGTAAGATCTCTGACAGGCACGATGACAAGGAACTTGGAGTAATGATCCACCATTGTCAGAGCGTAGCTGTAGCCGGAACGTGTGGGACCCAACTTCACATGGTCCAGAGCAACAATTTCACACGGCTTTTGAGTCTTAATTGGATGTAGAGGGGCCTTCTGATCTCTTCGACCTTCCTTGGTGATACTACAGGCGGGACACTCTCGGCACCAACTCTCAATGTCACTCCTCATCCCAACCCAATAGAAGCGACGACGGATGGTAGCTTCGGTCTTTTGTACCCCGAAGTGACTGGATCTGTCATGATACGCCTCAAGTATCATCTGTGCGTCTCTTCTTGGTACGAGGATCTGATGAAGCCTTTCACCTGTGACAGGATCAAGAGTGTTTCTATGTAGAAGGCCTCGTTGGACAAACAGGCGCTTCCTCTGTCGCCAAAGGCGTTTTAATTCCATGTCATGAAGACCTCTCTTTACACGGGTTGGTATTCTTCCTGTAAGCAGGAAATCTGACAATTCTCCTAAAACTCTGCTCTCTTCTTGGAACGTTTTCCACAGAGATGGCTCCTGGAGGGATTCGGCAGCTGTTTTCGCCAGAGATTCTCCTTCTACAGGGACACCAATAGCAACCTGTTGGGCAAACTTGTTGTAGAATGGTGGCATCTCCACCTCTTCCCAGATGTCTTCTCGGGGTGGTTCTTCTCCCACAGGCAACCTTGAGAGTGCATCAGCGTTAGCGTTGGACTTGCCACTGCGATACTTGACAGAGAACTTGTAATTCGCGAGTCTTGAGGCCCACCGTTGTTCAAGGGCTCCCAGTCGAGCAGTGTCCAGATGCGCCAACGGATTGTTATCTGTGTACACGGTAAAGGGTGTGGCAGCCAGGTAGTCTTTAAACTTCTCTGTCACGGCCCAGACAAGCGCCAGAAGTTCGAGTTTGAAAGAACTATAGTTCTGGTCGTTCTTCTCCGCGCCTCTCAGACTCCTGCTGGCGTAGGCGATGACTCGCTCTTTCTTGTCCTGAACCTGGGACAACACTGCACCCAAACCTTGGTGACTTGCATCTGTGTACAAGCGGAATGGCTGACTGTAGTCGGGATAGGCTAGAATTGGTGGTTGCGTCAGAAGTGCTTTAAGCACTTGAAAGGCTTCCTCTTGACGCGCTGTCCAGTCTACCGGAAGCTTTCGGCTGTAGTTTTCTCTGGGACAACCGCGCAACAACTCGTTCAGAGGCTCGGCTACTTGGGCGAAGTGTGGTATGAAACGCCGGTAGTAACCTGCGAATCCAAGGAAGCTTCGGACTTCTTTGACGGTAGTTGGTCTTCGCCAGTTCTGGATTGCAGTGATCTTTTCAGGATCAGGTTGGACGCCTTGTGCGCTCACGACATGCCCAAGGTAGTGAACTTGGGGTTTCAACAGGTAGCACTTGGAGGGCTTCACCTTTAGGCCGTGCTGTATAAGTACCTTGAATACCTCGGACAGGTGACGAAGGTGTTCTTGGTATGTCCGGGAGAATACAATAACATCGTCCAGGTACAGTAGCACACTCTGGAAATTCTCATGGCCGAGGCACCTGTCCATAAGCCGTTGGAATGTGGCTGGGGCATTACATAGCCCAAATGGCATACTATTGAATCCAAAGAGTCCCATCGGGGTCGTAAACGCAGTCTTTTCACGATCTTCAGGTGCCATAGGGACTTGCCAGTATCCACTGGTTAAGTCCAGGGTCGAGAAACAGGTAGCTGATCCCAAAGCCGTTAGAGATTCCTCAATCCGCGGCAATGGGTATGCGTCTTTGTGCGTGACGTTGTTGAGTTTACGATAGTCCACACAAAATCGTAGGGTTCCGTCTTTCTTCTTGACAAGGACTAGCGGGGCTGCCCAGGGGCTGTTACTCTCCCGGATGACATCAGCATCTCGCATCTCTTGGATCAACTTTTTCACCGGTTGGTACATCACTGGTGGTATTGGACGGTGACGCTCCTTGATTGGATGGTGGTCACCAGTCAGAATGCGATGTTGTATGGTCATGGTCTTACCAAAGTCCAATGGGTGTTTGCTGAATGCCTGTTGGTAACGCTTGGCCACATTGCGAACCCCATTGATGTGCTCTATAGGGGTATTGGCGTCTCCCACGTTCAATTCATCCCACCAGGACTTCGTGGCTCCATTCTGAATGTTCTCAGCAGCTTGGGTGGAACGCTGTGTGGCGGTAGAATCACCAGAGAGAATGTCTTCTGGTGCTAACTGGTGTAGCAGGGCCACAGAGTGGAACTTGTGGAGGTTCACGGGAGCATCGCCCAAGTTAACTAAGTGGACAGGAACACGTCCATTGGAAACTGTGACAAGGCTGCGGGCAGCCATGACAAGTGGTTGGCCATCTACCTGTATGGGTTGTAGCAAGGCCTCGTAGTCCTGATTTTCGATGCCCGGACGGGCACGGCACCACACCATAGTTTCTGTTCCAGGCTGTAGGGTTACTGGATGGGTATCTTGGATCCGGACTCGACCAATTTCACCTTGTTTGTTGGCGAACTTGTGCTGGGCATTGAGTACACGAATGGCCCGCTGAATGTTCTGCTGGTCACTGGGAGAAGCTGTAAGGAGAGAGGCATGCAAGGCATCCAACACTTCTGCAAAGCAATGGCGTAAAACATTCATGCCTAATATTACAACTGCAAACCTATCATCCTCTACATCAGTGACAATTACACCCTGTCTAGGCAGTTTCAAGTCCCCAATCTGGATAGTGGGTTCCCAATAACCCTGCTGTGGTATGGGCTGTCCATTGCTGGCACACAGATTTATCCATGTGTCAGGTGTTCTATTCAGCACACCTAAATCCCAATGTTCAAGGAACACCTGCTTGCGCAGGGTTGTTACCTGAGATCCAGTGTCCACCAACGCTGTCAGAGGGACGCCGTTCACCCGGATTGTGATGTGTGGGCAGGCTGAAACGAAGCGTGACAATGGCACTGAAGATTCACCTGGGCCCTTCTTCTTTCCTCCCGAGGGGCGGCCCGCTGCCTCGGGGGGTGGCCCGTTTAACTGAAAACACTGAGGCCTGGTGTGTCCATATCTATGGCAATAGGTACAGTATGGCCTCTCACTCTGCGGAGGTTTCACTGAAGACGGACGTCTGGGTGGCGACTCAGGTGAGATGTTGAGACTTCGCAAAGGATCACTGGACGATGAAGACGGCTGGGTCAGACGATCTAGACGGACGGTGATCTGTTCCATGGCACGGGTCAGATGATCCACTCGGGCCAGAAGGTCATCTCTGGAGTCTGCTGGTGTAGTCTGCGCAGTTTGGGCAGCAGGTGAGGTACCCAGAGGTAGTGGCAGGACAACTGGAGCAATGCTTGTTGAGGGTCCAGGTGAGGGAGCACAGATGACTGGGCTCGGCTGGGGCTGCTCCTGTCCCAAGACCTGGATGGCAAGGGCCTTGAAGTCAGCAAACGTGATGCTGGGATGTTGTGCAGCAAGCATTCGCAACTGACTCTGGAGCAATGTGGTACCCGCCCCTTCTATGAAGCGGTCAAGCAAGATTTTATCAGAGTCCACATTCTCACGTGGATCCACTTGCACCACAGCTCTGAACGCCTCTTGGAGGGATAAAGCATAGTCCCGCAGGGTCTCACCAGGTAGTTGTCGTCTGGAAAAGAAGCGCATCTTTACCTCGGAGACAGATCGCACGTCAAAGTTCACCTGGAGTTTGTCCAGAATTTGCCCAGGGGTTCTTTTGTCAGAGGCAGGCCAGGATTTGACCTCCCTAGCTGCAGCACCCTCAAGCTGGCCCAGCAGGATCTGTATCTGCTGTTCTGTATTCAGAGGATAGAACTGGAAGAGAGACAGCATCTTCTCACGAAAGTCCCTGAGGGTATGCGCCTCCCCTTTGTAGCGCGGCAGCCATGGTGCGCCAGGGTAAAATGGCATGGAGAATGGTAGGCTGCTCGCCATGGGCACTGCTGGATCACCAGAAACAGATGGCACAATGTCACTTTGCTCAGTCATGTTGTTTGCAGGTATGACTGAAATTAGGTCGCCGTCTCTTTAAGAAACTCAACTGCTTGCTGGCAGGGAATGGAGACTACAACTTGGAATGCTGTCCCTTTAAGAATGCTGTAGCTATTAACAGAGTCACTGTGATGCAGGCTGACGGTGTGCTCCCCCTCTTTAATGGTGGCACTCCCCACGGACACTGTACACGGAAAACACTCGCTGGGGCCGTGGGAGGACTGAAGACAAGGACAGGGAGGCACAGTACTCACTGACAGCAACTGCAGCGTGGACCAGAGATCAGCGGTGCACAGCAGGGACGGTGATGCGGCACCGGAGAGTCAGAAATGGCGCTGACACGTTCGCCTTTCACTTTCTTGTATGGGTGCACTGGAGCATTACACTCAGCATTCTGGGCTCACCTAAGATGGCGGCAGATGGGTCTTCTGGCCTCATGGGCAGTGCTAAAAATCTCCCGCACTTTTGCAAGATACAGTTAACCCTTTGTGGGTGTTCTTACACAGCGATGTGGCGCAGCAAACAAGTCCTGGGCGTTTTAACTCTTCCAGGGCTGTAACACACTGAGAGGACAGTCTTTAGGGCTTACTTCAGGGGTATAGGGCTCCCCCCTCTTTGTGGCAAGCACTCTCAGGGAATAAACTTGATCTTAGCAAAGTCCACAATAAAGACCGATGCTCTGGAGACAATTTGGCGCACTTTTCGTGGCGACTTTCTCAAAATGGCACACACCTGTATCCTGTTCGTGACGCCAGTTTTTCTTGCGGTGACCAGATGGAAGGTAACGCTGCAGTTGGGATTGCGGGGTGCAAACAGCGCAGACTTGTCACGGTCTCTGGGCACGAGGGCGCAGCGCTGGTGCTGTCCCACGTTACCACCACTGATACCGATGATGAGGGGGCTGCACAAATGTTGGTGGTGATTGTTCCCCCGGGGCGCTTCCCCTATACTGTGCCGACTGGTGGTGTTTGGGGCGCCCTGATGTTGTCGGTGCAGAGTCAGACACAGAAACGGTTGTAAAGTTGAACTTTTACTTCCATGGGTGTGGAGGCACAAATGCTTAAACAGTTTCTTCAATACAAAACAACGGGGTACGCCTGGTGACACAGCAAAGTCCTGGGGTGCAGGGTAGACTTGATGAAAGGTGTTCCTAGCCCCTTATACTTCAGTGTTACAGCCCTAAGGTGCGTCTGGGCTCCTATTTGGCTCATAGGAGGATGCCCACCATGATACTAGTACATAATATTCCCCACTCACGTTATGTGGTCCTGATAGCTCAGAGTTTCGGGGTGCAATAGTCAGGGTGGCAGGATATTCCACAGGTCTGGCCTTGGCCCCTGGATCCTGTGATACTTGCTATGGAGCACATGTTCCAGAATGTTCTCTCCACAGTCTCAGGCTGACAAGATAATGATGCTTGACTTCCTTCAGGGCGATGGCTAGGCAGACAGGGGACAGGATCTTCTGAATAGCTGGAGTATGTCAGCTCTCCAACCTTCCTGGGCCTGTCTAGGACTTGAGATTCCTGCACTAAACTCACTGCTTTCTTCACAGGACATCACACTTATCTCCTCACCTCCTCCTCCTAACACTCCACACTTCTAACTCCTCACACGCAGGACCTTCCTGCAGGGGTGTTACCATGGGGACCCAGTGATCAGCTGACTCCTCCCCTTTTCCCAGGCGATGTCCTCCCATTGGACATTTGGTTACTATTCAATCCTATGGGAGGTGTAATGCATGTGTGAGGCTCACTAGGTGGCGCTGTGTTGTGTGAGACTCAGGACCCCCTGCTATGTCACACAGGCTATGAAGCAACAGGAAATAATACAATGCACAGAGATCACCCTCAGCCCAGCCATAGCCAGCTCTGGGATGCCACAACATTATTAGCTTTAAAACAAGACCAAGATTGTGGCTCCAGAGTTACAGCAGTTGAAAATGATTGCTCGCTCTGCAGCTTCACTGACTGTTTCCTGCTTGGGGTAAATTGTATTGTACTTTGCTCAAACTCTGAGCAGGATAGGTTCAAAACTGTCAGGGGGTTAAGACTGTTTAATCTGCACCATCTAAGGCCTTATTCATAGTCAAAAAAGGCTATGTGGAGTCTGTTTTTATAATGGTCATCACTTGACCATTTTTAAAACACATTGGCCTAAATTTAATAATAGATGTAAACATGGACAGGCAGTTTGAAAATACATCAGCTTTATCAGAGTGACTGATACTGGATAATAAATCTTGTGTATCTTTAGACTATGCATTTATACCACCTTGTAGTTACTTTGTGCCAGAATTTTTTAAAAACTCTTTTGCTGCATTTTTGGTGCTTTGTGGTGCATTTAAGCCAAGCCCTCTTTTTCTGAGATTGCACACTCCTATGTCTAGCAAGTCTAAATTTTTTATCACAGAATAAATGCACCAGATATGCACCAAAGATGTGCCAGTTTAACCACAATAGTAAATTTCGGCCATTGATTTCAATGTGTCTATTCACATGCCATTTTTTTGACAGCCCGTTTTAATGGACCATCAAAAAATAGGGTATGTCCTATTTTTGTCCATTTGGAAGATCCAGCAATAGACTCAAGTCTAGGAGGGATCCATGAAAACAGATGCCCCACAGAAGCAAAACGGCCATGAAAAATACAGACTTGTCTATTTTTCACCCCCATTTTTAAGTTGTTTATGTGAATGTTGCCTAAAACTTAGTATTAGTAAATCTGATCCAAACATCAATTTGTTATCATCACCATGAAGCTCAGGTTAGAAACAAGGATGACACTTTTGTCATCATCCCAATATTACCTGGTCAAATAGTATTTCAACACATTATTTAAGCAATAAAAAGTAAAGGTATTTTTTTGTAAAAGTATTGTAACACACTAGTACTCTAGGAAACAGTAGTCTAGGGAGCAAAGGTCAATCTATTATGATTTTATTTTTGAATTGAACAAAGTGCTTTTTAAAAAATAACCCTTAAGGACACAACATTTTTTTTTTCATTTTTGCATTTTCAGTTTTCTCCCCACCTTACAAAAGCCATAACATTATTTTTCTGTTCACAAAGCTGTATCAAGGCTTATTGACACCACACCATTTAAAAGAAGGCTGTCACCAGTACCCAGCATATCAATCCAGCCCCACAGATAGATAGGTTAGGGTTACCTGAATCAAACAATGTTTCCCCCTTGTAGATTCGTGCCTCTATTGCCAAGATATCAACATTTTTGTCAATATGTAAGTGAGCTCTTTAGAGCAATGAGTGTGTTGCCATTGCCCCAAAGAGGTGACATAAACAGTGATATGACGGTACTGACTCACAAGGGGAAAACACTATTTGATTTTGGTGACGCTCATCTATATATCAGTAGGATTAGGTTCATATGCAGGGTTTGGTGACAGACTCCCTTTAATATTCTATCGAATTTACTGGTAAGCTTAAAAATTTTAAAATTGAATTTGAAATTCAAGTCCCCCATTTCTTTATGGGTCTCATTTTTACAGTGTTTGCTGCGTGGTAAAAATGACATGTTATCTACGGTATATACTGTAGGTCATACGATGATGGTGAAACCAATTTTATTTTAGTAGCTTTTTCTGTTTTAATACATTTTTTAAAAAAAGTTTAATCTTTGAAAAAAGGAAAAATGGATTGGTGTAGCCATATTGTGTTACCCATACCTTTTTTTACTATATATTTCCATTTATGGAACTACATAAGGGGCTTTTTGTGAGGCAAGATGTAGTTTTCAATGGATAATAATTTTTGGAATGTGTGATGCCTTGATCACTTTCTATCTAAATTTTTTTGAGAGGTGAAACAGTGAGAAACAACGATTTGGCCAATTTGATTTCTAGCCCACTACAATGTTCACCATATGGAATAAATATTTTTATAGTCTTGGCATTTTGAGACATGGGGATGCCTAATGTATTTATATTTATTTTATATATATATTCTAAAAAAATGGGAAAGATTAGGAAATATTTTCTAAAACTTTTACATATCTTCTAAGCTTTTTTAGCTGCACTTAGGTGGTTTGAACCTTCAGTCTGTTGATAGCTTATACCAAAGACTGCAATACTGATGTATTATATCTCTCCCTTCCTGTTTGATTGTCATCCCTGACAACAGTGGTGAACCTAGCCTCTTTGCTGCCTGAGGCGGACTATAAAAAGGCGCCCCCCCCCCCCAAAAAAAAAAAAAAAAAAATTGAGCTTCCATGCTACTAGCTTCACACGCTGCTATTGTCACACAATAAACATACAAAATACACAAAGTGATAAAACAGTTTTAAAGAAATCTTCTTACTGTATTACTTCAGTATCAGAGACCAACAACACGGTATTAACAATGAAAATAACTTCACACATCTTCTTGCCAGGTGAAACATCAAGGTCTTTGACCAAACTCTTTAACTACAAAAGAGACAACAGAATACACAAATAAAAACTATTGCAATGCTTATTACAAAGAGTCCCCCGACATGCTCCCCAGTGATTAGCTGTAATCTATGGGGAAACCTGACGTCAATGAGTTGTTTGTATAATTCTGAAAAGGACAGGTCCTCCAGAGAAAAAGACCATCCCTCATGCCAAAAGATGAGGATCCTGTAAGAGGACACCTTCTTTTTACTTACGATTCCCTATTATGGGCCGTTTGCACAGCAGTAAATGAAGAAGAATACCTGCTGATAAGACCAAGATGAATAGGCCTAATAAAAATGAGTTTTCTGAATTGCACTTTTTCACTGCCCCCAGCTTATTTAAACTTTAAAAGGGTTGTCCATTTTTTCCTGGACAACCCCTTTAATGTTTGTGGGACAAATTGTTCTTCATAATGGTACCATTTATTATTCTGTACAATGTGCTGGAAAGCTGCAAAAAAATTCAGAATTGGGAGGAAATGAAGAAAAAGTGCATTTCTGCGACTTTCTTATGGGCTTTGTTTTTACGGTGTTCACTCTGCAGCCAAAATGACATGTCACCTGTATTCTGTGTTTGTGTACAATTCCGAGGATACCAAACTTATATAGTTTTATTCACATTTTAATCCTATAACAAAGATCTAAAACATTTTTTTATAAAGTCGCCATATTCTGACACCCGTAACTGTTTGTTTATATTTCAGTGTACGGGGATGCATAGGGCCCCTTGTTTTGCAGGACCAGGTGTACTTTTTAGTTATATCATTTTGGGGAATGTCTATTGCTTTGACCACCTTTTATTCAAATTTTTATCAGAGGCAAAACAGCGAAAAAACTGCGGTTCGGCACTTTTGATTTATTTTTCCCCGCTATGGCATTCACCGTATGGGAAAAATATTTTTATAAGTTTTGGGCATCTGCTGAGAATCCCACTGAGCCTGAGAATTGGGTCTTTTTTCAACCACTGGGAGTTCAGCCTGACCGCAGCCGCTTGGTGGATATACAAACCCACGCTCCCATTCTCTTTAATAGGAGCGCCGCAGATAGCCTATATTCAGCCTGGCTGTGGTCAGGCTGAATTTCAAGTGCAGGGGAAAAAACTAATTCTCAAGCAAAAGGGGGGGGTCTCAGCAGACAGACACCCAAAACGCCCCCTCCCCAACCACTCCCCCCCCCCGCGGCACCCAACATCCACCGCACCCCAAACCTTGCCTTACCCGCCTCCCCTGCGACACCCAACATCCATGGCACCCCAAACCTCGCAGGAACCATACAGCATGGTTCTCTGCATAGTAGTTAGACCAGATTATGGTAGATCAGATCTTCCACCAATCTGATATTGACAATCTATCCTTAGGCTAAGTCTCCACGTCGCAGGCCGCAGCAAAAAAGCACTGCAGGAAAAAACATGGAGGCAACGCATCGCAGCACTTTTCACAGCACTCTTTCTATTTATACCTATATGGAAACCACCGGCGTTTCCATAGGTATAATTGACATGGTGCGATTTCCAAAACCGCAATGGTTAGGCTAGGGCTACATGACAATTTTGGGTGTTTCCTGTCACGTGATCAATGATTACTGGGTTGCCCTGTGACTCCTTCTCTAATATTAGTGAATGGAGTCACATTGCAACCTCTAGTGCTTTTGCGACTGTGACTTCAAGTCACAAAAGGGTTGAGCAATGCTTGGCTTGAAGTTGCGGTTGTTTCACCCTCAGGATCTCAATGTGACTTCATTCACTAACATTAGTGAAGGAGTCGCAGGGGAAACCCAGCGATCTTTGGTCATGCAATAGGCAGCCAAGATCACAATGCAGTGCTAGCCTTATTAAAGAGAACCTTTCATGTCCTCATGAATATGAGGTTTTATATACCGCTAGAAAGCCGACATAGGCTTTTTTTTTTAATTTGTATCTTATTTGTAATGGGTCTGTCAGGTGCATTTTACTGGGTAGGGAAAAACAGCAGAATACATTCAGGATTATCACAATGACAAACCATGACATGACCTGTGACATGAATGGAGCCTAAGCTTTATTTACATAAAAATACTTTGCATTTGTTTTTGTGATTTTTCAAACAATGTCTCAACGTATAGCCTTTTAACCCTTCATGCTACAGAGATTAGCTGACAAAACTATAACTGTAAAGTGATGGTTTGAGCAGCAGTGTAAGGTTATATGGGCCTGGCATGAGCTACCCCTACAGTGCTGGGCACATAATCCCTGCTCCTTATCACAGAGGATATTCTTTGCTTGGAGGCTTTTTCTGCCAACGCCCCTCCCCTCCCCCCTGCGACATCCAACATCGACTGCAACCCAAATCTTGCCTCACCCGCCCCCCTGCGACACCCATCATCCACCGCACCCCAAACCTTGCCTCACTCGCCCCCCCAGCGACACCCAACATCCACCGCACCCCAAACCTTGCCTCACTCGCCCCCCCAGCGACACCCAACATCCACCGCACCCAAAACCTTGCCTCACTCGCCCCCCTGCGACACCCAACATCCACCGCACCCCAAACCTTGCCTCACTCGCCCCCCCAGCGACACCCAACATCCACCGCACCCCAAACCTTGCCTCACCCGCCCCCCCTGCGACACCCAACATCCACCGCACCCCCCAACCTTGCCTTACCCGCCCCCCTGCGACACCCAACATCCACCGCACCCCAAACCTTGCCTCACTTGCCCCCCCAGCAACACCCAACATCCACCGCACCCCAAAGCTTGCCTCACTCGCCCCCCCCTGCGACACCCAACATCCACCGCACCCCTAACCTTGCCTCACCCGCCCCCCCTGCAACACTCAATATCCACCGCACCACAAACCTTGCCTCACCCGCCCCCCCCGCGTCACCCAACCCGCCATCATCATCAATCTGGTATTTATCCCCTATCCAATGGATAGAGGATAAATACTTAGAAAAGCAATCTTTATCTAATATGAAACTTACCTCAGTAGCGCTTTTGAGAGCAGGGACACTTTAGGAGACCGCGCAGGAGCCACTGTGTGTCCTATCACGTCAGGTCTTGTCACGTGATGCACGCAGCCAAGCGTGGGTGCGGGCGGGGGCGGAGAGCAAGGAGCAGGCTAAGTGAACGGGGGCGGAGGCGGAGGGCAAGGGTCGCTGGAGCAGCGCTGCTGCCAATAGGTGAGTGTTGAAGCAGCGCTGTCTCTGAACAGCCGCCCCGAGCTACCGCTCTCCTCCCCTGCCTAAAACGCTAAACCAGCCCAGGACAGGTCCCGCTCAGCATGTTTTTTAAAGCGGCCTGTCTTGGGCTGATTTAGTCAATCAAAATGCCTCCCCCCGAAACTGACAAGTTAGCGCCGCCTGAGGCGGCCGCCTCACTTCGCCTCATTAGCGGTGCGCCCCTGCCTGACAATCAGATCTAATATAAAGAAGCATCATAAGGCTAGGTTCACATCTGCACTTGATGAGCGCTCGAGGATTCCATTCCCCATTCCACTTTAAAAATGCAGAGCAGCCCCTCCTTTCCTCGACTATGACTGACCTAGAGTCCGCTCTATCCTGCGTTGACTCTTCCCCGCGTGCTCTCTCGACTCTTTGCAGCATTCTTCTCTGAGACGCTACTCCCGGGTCCCCCCTCATATACAGTTCCCTGGGAGTCAGACCTCCACGTGGGTCTTTTCCCTGCCGACTGGGATATGTCTTTCCTGTTCGCACATAAGGTTCTGTTGCCTTGCAGTGCATAAGAAAATAATTTTCTGTCTGCCCCTCGTTTCTCCGCAGAAGATGTTATTCAGATTCCATATATCTGGGCCCCTTTGTTAGTGCATTGGGTCCTGAAACTGTGGGCGGGGTTCTCCCCTAGCCTCTTATGCTTAGGCGAGGTCTACGTTCCTTTAAGCCTCTTGCTTGTTTATAATATTGTTATTATTGTTTTGTTTCTTTTTCTTTATTTTCTGCCCTTTTGTATTGTATTTAAAAAAAATTTAATAAACATTGATTAAACATAAAAATGCGGAGCAGGACCTTTCTCTCTGCATTTTTCAGGCGGAAATCGGGCTGAAACCCAATGGACCCCATTATAGTTTCCACAAGTAACCACTTTTTAAGCAGATTGGGTTTCCTTTTTTTGGGTAAGAACAGAAACCCAAGCGCCGATGTGAACCAAGAATAACATGCACTCCAGCACCTTACCCTATACTCTAGCTTTCTCTCACACCTGGGGCCTTGTCATGCCTAGAATTTTGAAGTGGCCCACCTGGAGACTAACTAAACATATTAACCACCCCTTGAATGCTCCACGCAGGAATTATCTTGACCACAGCACCACTATGGGAGATCACAGGGAATCTAGTTAGAGATTGTCACCCACTTTTTTATGGCTGAAATGTGGCTAACCACAGGGCACTAAGTAACTACAGAGCTCAATCTACACCCTTAAAGCAGAACAGATTATACAACACAGTATGACAGGTATCTTACCCAGCAAGGCCCTTCACATATAAAAGAGTATGTCCCCAACTTTCTCAGGAACAACAATCCATAGCGGTAACACAATCCTCAAGGCACACTAGATCTGCAGCTGGAAAGGTTTCTTGCTTCTGTACTTGAGCACATTGCTTCTCTTTTTAATATCAGTTTTCTTCATCACAGCTACAGGTGCATCTTAATAAATTAGAATATTTTTGAAACATTCATTCATTTCAGTAATTCAGTAATACAATTCATAATCAGCATCTTCCATGATTGTGTGTCCTACTGAACCAGCCTGAGCGACCATTTAAAGGCTTAGGAAACCTTGGCAGGTCACACACTGAATTTACAATACTGAACTTTTTTACAATATTCTAATTTTCTTAGATTTTGGTTTTCATTACCTGTAATCCATAATCAACATTTACAGAAATAAAACACTTGAAATAGAACACTCTGTGTGTAAATGTAAGATGGGGAAACAGCCCTCATGTTATGAATGTACCTGTTTCTATAGATAAGTTTTTTTTATAAACTGACATTTGTTTGTTTGAGGCCACTGTTACCTCAGAAATGGGAAGGACTGTAATTCTGTAATTCTCTGGAGTAGTGACGTGGAGACCCTGTTCTGCAGAGGGGGTACAAGAAGGGGCAGAGTGTGTGTAGCAGCCATCTTAGGAGTGTGCTTTGAGCTTTTAGAAGAAGAAGCACTGAAGTGAGAGAAGGAGGATTGCTAAGGAATCTGAAATATAGCAAGATGGAGCTGAAGCACACTACTGATGAATTATCTACCTATTCGGTAGTAAGGACTAAGACTCAGAGAGTTCTATAGACTTGTAACCTCCAGAGAGGAGCTTCTGAGGAAGTCTAGAAGCGACATTTTATATATTGTCACATTTCTTTGGCTTGCAAGATGACCTACTATTATAGTTACTCGGTTGTACTGTACTTTGTTTGTTTGTAAGCTCTTGTGTTATACCGCCGGTGCCCCTATCACACTCACTGAATTGTTCCTGTGACTAGGGTGATAAAAAGGTAACAAGCGGCTGGTTAGTTGCAGCCTGCAGATAGGTAAAAGCTTGGAGTGTTTTGGAGCTGCACATGAGAGGGCACCGCGCTGTACAACACCAGGGCCTCAGCTTACTGGCTGAGTGTATGTAAATAATTGGGAGTGTTTTTTTTTTTGTAAAGAGGTGTTACTACACAAAGTAAAATCTTGTTTTTTACTAAATTGATTTGGAGTCGCTTCCTTTGTTTGTGACTTCGCTGTATCTTGGGGAGCCCACCCCGGTAAATGGCTTACATAAAGAATCTAGAAAATATAGGAGGTCACTTTTTTAATTTAATTACTGAAAGAAATAAACGTTTCAAAGGTATTCTAATTTATTGAGATGTATCTCTTCTTTGTTGGCTCCCTTGCCACCAGTACTGGGTTGCGCCACTTTACCACACATGTCGGGTTTCCTGTCTGCCCCTTTTCAACTGGCATCTTTCTTTGGGCTCTGTGCTGGCCTCAACCAACTCGCTGTACAGAGTGGTTTGACCTTGGTGAGCGGTTTCTTTCTAGCATCCCCTCATCTTGTTCTTTTTTGAAGTCATCCACTGGTTCAGCCACTCTTCTGTCATTCATCCTCCAGCAACTCATTGGTTTCACTGCCTCTGCCTGGAAAAACGCTGTTGCCGTGTAAGAGACAGCCAATGTTGTCTTAAGCTTCATTTGTCTGTATAAACTGTTAATGTTGAATGTATTTCTGTGATTCTGTTCCTTTAAGACAGCAGCCATTGTAATTGTGACATGATGCTGGAGTGAGACCCCCCCCCTTTTATGTCAGCCTGCCTGTTCTGCAGACAGAGTGTGAGCAGAGAAGCAGGAAGTGACGAGACAGAGAGCAGCAGCCATCTTGGCAAGTGTTGTATTGAACTGGTGTGGAGATTTTTCTGTACAGCTAAGCTGTATCTTGGTCCAGAGACAAACAGAGTGTAAAGAGACAACAGGACTAGTGAGTCCACGTGAAAGGAACTGTGCTCAGTGGCTGATCAGTGAGACTGACATTGTGACTGTGTATATGGATACCACAGATAGAGACTCGCAGTGCTGTTGATGTACTGGACGGCACCTGCTAAATCCCGGCTTACATCCCAGCTCAGTGTATGGATTCGGCAGGACTGTCAGTGTGCTGAGTGGAATCTGCTGTTGGATTACATTGCATTCAGTTGGTTTCCCTGTCTGTTAAAGAGGACTTCATTTCTCCCAAGATCCTGATAACCGTGAGGAGAGGACGCTTCACTATAAAAGAAAGGACCGACTTTGGGCCCCACCGCGCGCTTCTACGGACTGTAAGCGGTCCACCTGGACCACTGGGGAAAAGGGGGTACACCCAAATGTGAAGTCAGGGTCAGTTAGGGATAGTTTTGAGTATATTGTTCATTCAGTGTCCATACTGCAGAAGTGGACAGAGTAAAAGTAGAAACCATTGCAGAATTTGCCTTGAAATTGTTCATGCTATATTGTATATTTTGCTTGTCTTTAGCCCTGTCATTTTACCTTTAACTAACCTTTATTAACTTATAGTAAATATATATTTTTTTTCTTGAACTACCGCGTGTGCGTTCATTTCTGGTTGCGGAGTCCAAACCACCTGCCTTGCTCTCGGTTCACAAATTGGCGTAGTTGGCAGGATCCGCTTACCAGAATGGACGGTGACGCACCCGTTCGGGAGAATGGTGCTGGAGGAAGAATGCCAGCAGGGGCTATAATGAGTCAGTTAGCTAAATTTGATGGCAATAATATGTCAGTGAGTATGTGGGTGGAACAGATACGAATGATACAGCGAATGTACCAGACCGCACCAGAAGTACTAGTAGAGCTAGCAATATTGACATTACAAGGGGATGCTAAGACCACGGTGATACTGAGGCCATTTGAACAAAGGCAGACATTTGAGCAAGTAGTCCAGATTCTAGAAACCATCTATGGAGAAACTGCATTGCTGGGGTCTCTGCAGGCTCGGTTCTTCCAGAGGGTACAACAGGAGAATGAAAGCCTTCCCCAATATGCAAATGCCCTACAAGAACTGCTCCGAGATATTCAAAGGAAGGAAAGAGGGGGCTCGCCAGCCTTCTGTAACCCTGATCGGACTCTCCGTGACCAGTTTGTCCTGGGGATACGTGACGGCAGTTTAACTGTGACTATGCAGGATTTTATACGACGAGAGACTGATGCTAAATTCCATGATGTACAGGTAGAGGCCATCTCCCGTGCCAATAGTATGGTCCCGAGGCCGCAGACCGCAGTTGGAGTTACTTTGTCACAGGGGGCTAGTTCTGGCTCAGAGACAGTAGAAAAAGGGATGGTTAAAGAAATTCTCACAGTAATGCAGAAACTGCAAGAACAAATGGAACACTTGCACACTCGTTGTGATGAGCAGTCTATGAAAATTGCAGACTTCCAGAAGACTGGAGATGAAAGGGTGAGCCATCCACACCCAGCAAGTCAGAATCACCCACCACCCCGCTGGAGGGATGAGGATAGGACCTACCGAAGGGGTCCAAATCATTTAGTGCAGTGCTCAGGAGAAATCGAAGGGGCTTACCGAAGGGGCCCAAACAGATGGCCAGAACGACGGGGGATACGCTGCTGGGAGTGTGGACGGATGGGCCACGTTGCTGCTAGATGTCCAGAGCAGCGACAAACTTATGAGAGACCGCCGTTAAACTGAAGTCCCCTGCTGCTGAAGGGCGTGTAGTAGGGGAGACTGACAAGGAGACTATGTGGGGAGAATGCCCTGATGATGACCTGATCGCTGCAAGTCCTGTCATACAGGTGGAAATGGAGGGTATTCCGGTTACCGGGATGATTGACACGGGTTCCCAAGTAACGACCTTGAGTAGAGACTGTTATGAACGGTACTTCCGGCAACATGTGAAATATGATCCCCATACATTCGTACGAGTGGTCGCAGCTAACCAGTTACCAGTTCCAGTCGTGGGAGTGGCCTGGATGAATGTCCGGGTATGTGGCCAAGATCTAGGTAGGAAAGGCATTGTGGTGGTACAGGAGTCACATGAAGTAAAGGTCCCTGTCATTTTGGGGATGAATGTGTTAAAAGAATTAGATCAGATCCTCTTTGAAAAGAAAGGTCACGGTTATCGGAAAGAAACCACCACCCATCGGCCTACTCAAACAGCTTTCCAGCGGCTGATCCGGACATGTGGCTTACAGAAAAGTTCAGATGCACAGCGTCCTCTGGCTCGAATTTCAGTTCCTTTGCATACAAAAGTTACACTGCCACCCAGTCGGGAGACAATAGTGTCCATGCCCGTAGGCACCTGTCGGAAACTAGAGGGCATAGCTGTGTTGGTAGAACCACTGCAGGCAGCCGAAGGAGGTGTTGATCCGCTAGTGGCCCGTTCCTTGGCAATAGTTCGCAATGGAAGAGTACCACTTCGATGTGTAAACACTCAGGACCAGAGTGTGGACCTGACCCCAGGGAGGCTGCTGGCTAACATCTATGTGACTCCGGAGGAAGTAAGGAAAGTAACTCCAATGCAGCTGAAGCCGACTGAAAGGGATGAGTGGACCGTAACTGTGTCCATGGGAGAATATGAGGAACCCACCTCTGAATGGAATGGCTGTGCAATTCGAGAACAGATGAAGATGGATGTAAGTTCATGTTCTCTGGAATGGGTGCAGAAGGTAGATGAGCTGTTGTGGGAGAACCAAGCCACCTTTGCACGGTATGCTGAAGATTTTGGATGTACCACAGGGATCTACCATGAGATTCCCACAGGAGACACCCCTCCAATTAGAGAGCGCTACCGACAAATTCCTCCACAGTTGTATCAGGAAGTGAAAGAACTGTTAGCTAAGATGCTACAGGGTGGGATCATCCAAGAAAGCCAGAGTCCCTGGGCGGCTCCTGTGGTGTTAGTAAGAAAAAAAGATGGGTCCATCCGATTTTGCGTAGACTATCGGAAGTTAAACGCTTGCACCGTACGAGATTCCTACCCCTTGCCACGGATTGAGGAGTCCCTCTCAGCGCTAGGGAGAGCCCGGTACTTCTCCTCACTAGATCTGGCTAGTGGGTATTGGCAGGTGCCGATGGCCACAAAAGACAAGGAGAAGACGGCATTCATCTTGCCCATGGGACTATACGAATTTAACCGGATGCCCTTCGGGTTGACAAATGCACCCGGAACGTTTCAGCGGTTGATGGAGAAATGTCTCGGTGACTTCAACTTTGAGTTCACTCTCATCTACTTGGATGACATTATAGTGTATTCTGCGACCTTTGAAGACCATCTCCACCAGTTGGGGCAAGTATTTCGAAGATTGCGGGAACATGGGCTCAAATTGAAACCCAGTAAATGTCGGTTGTTCCAATCTGAAATTGATTACTTGGGTCACCGCGTATCAGGAGAAGGGGTGAGACCATCAAGAGACAAGATAGCGGCTGTTCAAGATTGGCCGATACCGACTACCCTGCGAGAAGTGAGGGCGTTCCTTGGAGTAGCCGGTTACTATCGACGGTTTATTAAGGATTTCGCCAAGGTAGCAGCACCACTTAATGCTCTCCTACGAGGCACATCCGGTGGTCCAAAGAACCGGTCCGTGAAGTGGGGACCTGAACAGGAACAAGCCTTCCAGGCATTGAAGGATGCACTGACAACAGCCCCAATCTTGGCATATGCTGATTACCACTTGCCGTTCCAGCTATATACAGATGCAAGCCTGTATGGTCTTGGAGCAGTGCTTTCCCAGCTTCAGGATGGCCAGGAGAGGGTCATAGCGTACGGCAGCCGGTCTTTGAGAGATTCTGAAAGAAACCCCGAGAATTATAGTTCATTTAAATTGGAGCTGTTGGCACTGGTATGGGCCATGACCGAGAAATTCTCTGAATATTTGACCGGTGCTGAAGTTTTAGTACTGACTGACAACAACCCACTAGCTCACCTGGAAAATGCCAAGCTCGGGGCGTTAGAGCAGAGGTGGATAGCCCGAATGTCTACATTCAATTACCGCATTAAGTATCGGTCCAAGACAGAGAACCAGAATGCTGACGGACTTTCTAGGGTAACTGCCCAGACCCCCACAGAAGACGTGGATCATGAGTTGGAGCATGTGGAGGTGCCCGATTTCAGCAGATTTTCACAGGCCTTGACCGCCACTAATCAGTTTGAGATGGAGGGGACTGAAATGGCTCCTTTCTTTGGTCCCTCACGACAGGAATGGGCACAGATACAACAGACCCATGAGGGGCTGGCGCAGATGATCAAGTGTGTTGAGAAAGGCCAGAAGCCCTGTAGAGAGGAAAGAGAACGACTGACACGTGAGATATTATCTGTTTTGAGTCAGTGGGAAAAGTTGGAGATGAAAAATGGAGTGCTATGCCGAAAGGTCTATTTACCTTCTGAGATCGACATTCGATACCAAATTGTGGTGCCTAGTGAACTGGCTCGCTCCTTGGCAGTTGAGGCTCATAATAAGAATGGACATTTTGGTCATGAGAAGACCTTTCGTTGGTTACAGCGACTGATTTACTGCCCTGGTCTTCGTCAAATGGTCGAAGAAGTATGCCGCAGCTGTCGAACTTGTGAGATCCATAAGGCAATAGAACAGAGAGCTCCCCTGCAAACCATCGTGACCCAGGAACCTTTAGAAATCGTCATGATAGACTATCTAATGGTGGGCCCATCCAATAGCGGACACCAGTATTGCCTCGTAATGGTGGATCACTTCACCAAATTTGCGGTGGTAACCGCCACCAAGGACCAGACAGCTGAGTCAGCAGCTCGTGCTCTGTGCCAAGATTTCATTCGAGTATATGGGTGCCCCCAACGCATCCACTCCGACCAGGGCGCCTGCTTTGAGGGACACGTAATGAAAGAAGTTCAACGTATCTACGGGATAAAGAAGTCGCACATGACTCCATACCACCCTCAGGGAAATGAGGCCTGTGAAAGATTCAACAGAACTCTGCTACAGATGCTGCGGACTCTGGAGGAAGACAAGAAGTTACAGTGGCCTCAGTTCTTGTCTGAAATGGTGTGGGCCTATAACAATCAGGTCCATTCTACAACGGGGTACTCTCCTTATACACTTCTCTTTGGGCGGTCTGGGCGAAGTATAGGAGAATTACAGTTGAATGATGTGGATGGGTTCCCTCCGAGGGATCCAACCTCTTGGGTGCGGGCGCATCGGCAGAGACTTGAGACGATCCATCGATTGGTGCGGCAGCGCCTGCAAGAACATCCCCATCCTGATAAGACCCCAGTGCAAGAAGCACCATTGCAACCAGGCGACCTGGTGCTAGTTCGTGTCAAGAAACCCCAAGGGAAATTGGAAAGCAGATGGGAGGCTTTGCCATATCGTGTTGTTGGCCGCAAGTATGCGAATGGGCCAGTGTACCAGGTCCAGAAAGAAGGAACTGATTGTGTTCGAGTACTTCACCGAAATATGTTGCGCCTGTGTCATTCTGAAGGGACAAATCACGATGGGCCTGCCAATGTGAATGAGCTCCCACAGTCAGAGAATGGAGGTGCGGAATGGGCCTCCGACGAGGAGGATGATTGTTGGCCGATCCCTGCTCCTGGGGATGTTCCACCTGTGACTACTGTATCTCCGGCCTGTGCCCCCTCTGGTGCGGAATCCGCTGGTCCTTCTCAGCCCATAGCTGCAGCACCCCATAATATTCCACCGGTCCTCAGACGGACCACTAGGCCAAATGCTGGTATTCCCCCTGTTCGGTATGCACAGGATGAGTTTGTTTGGCCTGCCATACATCGGTATACTACCACCCTGTGCATAAAAGTACAACCTTCTGGATATACAGTCATAGGCAGGGACTGCCAATCTTAAAGTGGGGGGGAATATGTAAGAGACAGCCAATGTTGTCTTAAGCTTCATTTGTCTGTATAAACTGTTAATGTTGAATGTATTTCTGTGATTCTGTTCCTTTAAGACAGCAGCCATTGTAATTGTGACATGATGCTGGAGTGAGACCCCCCCCCCTTTTATGTCAGCCTGCCTGTTCTGCAGACAGAGTGTGAGCAGAGAAGCAGGAAGTGACGAGACAGAGAGCAGCAGCCATCTTGGCAAGTGTTGTATTGAACTGGTGTGGAGATTTTTCTGTACAGCTAAGCTGTATCTTGGTCCAGAGACAAACAGAGTGTAAAGAGACAACAGGACTAGTGAGTCCACGTGAAAGGAACTGTGCTCAGTGGCTGATCAGTGAGACTGACATTGTGACTGTGTATATGGATACCACAGATAGAGACTCGCAGTGCTGTTGATGTACTGGACGGCACCTGCTAAATCCCGGCTTACATCCCAGCTCAGTGTATGGATTCGGCAGGACTGTCAGTGTGCTGAGTGGAATCTGCTGTTGGATTACATTGCATTCAGTTGGTTTCCCTGTCTGTTAAAGAGGACTTCATTTCTCCCAAGATCCTGATAACCGTGAGGAGAGGACGCTTCACTATAAAAGAAAGGACCGACTTTGGGCCCCACCGCGCGCTTCTACGGACTGTAAGCGGTCCACCTGGACCACTGGGGAAAAGGGGGTGCACCCAAATGTGAAGTCAGGGTCAGTTAGGGATAGTTTTGAGTATATTGTTCATTCAGTGTCCATACTGCAGAAGTGGACAGAGTAAAAGTAGAAACCATTGCAGAATTTGCCTTGAAATTGTTCATGCTATATTGTATATTTTGCTTGTCTTTAGCCCTGTCATTTTACCTTTAACTAACCTTTATTAACTTATAGTAAATATATATTTTTTTCTTGAACTACCGCGTGTGCGTTCATTTCTGGTTGCGGAGTCCAAACCACCTGCCTTGCTCTCGGTTCACAGCCGGGCTCATGCTCAGGTCTGGGAACACTCCACTCAGCACTGGACCTGCATTTGCATACATCCTACCAAATATACCACTTAATGTAACCAAGGGATGGCAGATGTGGTTTGGACATAGAAAATGACAACCAAATGGAGTATAACAGATTTAATGGAAAAAAATGCAAACATACAGAGAAAAGTGGAAAACAAAAATCTTGTTGCTCTCCCCTCTGTTGCACAAGACTCCAGACCCCAGCCAGAGCCAGGTCACAAGACAGGGGCTATTCTGGCCTGAGTTCCTCAGCAACGCAAACAACAGTCCAAACAATGTCTTCTACTGTCAGCGTTTTAGTGCTCCTAAATGTAACTAAGCCCTTTCTTGTGAAAATATCGGGCTTAGACACAGCGCAATACATTTTGTTACATTTATGTGTTAATTCATTCACAACCAGATAGAAGCAATGACTCAGCATGTTCTTATTTGCATTATTTGGCCATTGACAACGAAGCACTACAAAAACATTGGAGAGTTATGCAGTGTTACTATAGGTTCACACTTGCGCTCGGGTTTCTGTTGTTTGGGTCCGCTTGGGGATCCGAAAAACGGAAACCCAATCCGTTTATAAAGCTGTTACCTGTGGAAACCTGTGGACTACATATATTATAAGGGTGTTCCGCCGTATTTCTGCCCGGTTTCTGCCTGAAAAATGCAGAGAGAAGTCCTGTTTCTGCTACAGTGCGATCTTGGCTCAGAGCATGCTAGAAACAGTGACCACAGCGTGACACCCTAAAAATGTCACTGCCCCTTAAAACCATAGCTATGCTCTTGAAAGGTTTTTAAGTTTTCTATAAAATCATTAGCCATGAAATAAAATTTGATAAATGGCAACCTTTCTATTGTACAGTTAGCAAACAGAGAAGTTTTGTAAATACTGTATATGTCTATAAATATTTTATCTATACTTGTTCTTTTATATATACTGTAAACAATATCCTGCTATGAAGTATATTTGTCCAACAGCATAACCATGGCAACCAATATGTAAACATCCTCCATTTACATATATGTCCAGCATCCTAGAAATGCAAAGTATATCTTGAACCACCAGTGCTAAAGATGTAACAGGGGTTCCTTTATTGTTTATAGTACTGATCCTCATATTGGGCTCCTCAGACCCTCTGTACCCACTAATGATATACCCTGAGAGACAGTGTGAATGATTTATAGCACTGACTTCCTTTTTATTTCATGGTTAATGTTTTTGTTGAAAACTTCAGATGTGTAAACTTATCAAATAAACCATAAAGCTGAAGTTGCTAAAAAAAAAAAAAAATCAAGCAGAAAAACATTGGTTGTATTGATTTACAATGCATTCTTAATTAAAATGTCCTCTGCTTAATGGTCACGGATCCCCATTAACTCAGATGTATGCTGAGTCCGTCACCAATAACTACAAGATATATCGTTGTCAACAATTCAGTCTAAGCTGTTTGGACCTTAACACGAAATCTTACAGTTACCAATTGAAAGTAAGAGCACCAAATATTGGAAAATAATATTAGAATAGAATTGTCTGTGGAGAATATGGACATTTTCCATCCATGAAAAGCGTATGTTTAAGATTAATTATTTTATGAGAAAAATAATAATGGATGTTCACTCCATGAGCCGGGATCTAATGTTTTCATTAACTTTAAAATCAGTTTAGTGAAGGAAAGTATATTAAATTTACACATAATGATGGAAAATAATCTCAGGAGACAGATAGGCTGCTGCATGATGAGAATATGTCAGAGAACATGCATTTGTTTCAGTATCAAAGGTACAAGTTAAATCTCAAGTACCCCAAATGTCTGCCTGCATGTCCTCTCCATGTCATTGACACTAAATGTATATATCTCAAATTACAATGTAAAAAGCATGCAAGAATCTGTATTACAAACTTGTGCTGTATGGACCCATAATACAATACTGGAAGTCTTAGTTTGAATAAGGTTTGCCCACCAGTATTATTATACTCTGGGGTCTCTTCAGATCCCAGAATATAATGAGTGGAGTTCCAGGGAAAGTGTGGCGAAATAAACACTGATACTCATTTTTCCTCACCTCTCCTAGGCTCCCTTGCAGCATTCTTCATCACAGCCCTCTTCGGTCGTCTTTAGGTCTCCTAGTTTATGCCACAGACCACTCTGAAGAGACTCTGAAGTATAATAGTTATAATAGTGATTAGTTGGTGGAGAGTTCCAAAAATCCCAGGTTCGGCTGAACCCTAGATTTTTGGAAAATCTGTAATAAACCTGGATTGCTTGTCTCTATACAGCACCAACAGAAATCTACCGGTCCATACTACACTGTGTTCTTTTTACTCTATATCAAGACATGTAAAGGTTTCCTGTAGATTTATATAGAATCCTTGAGTGGCATGTTTTATTATGTGTTATATTATGGGAATATTCTGTCCAACAGCATTGCTTTTAAAGAGGACCTTTCACCACCTTCACCAACTCCAACTCTTTCAATATACAGTACTCCACTGATTTCAGCAGTTGGATTTTTTCTGTAGCCTCCACCACTCCTGAGCAATCATTCTGTTAGTTTCATCACCCAATATGCTATTTAGCCTCTCTACTGTCAGGTGGGTGGCCCTAGGCTGGAGAATACAGACAGGGACCACCCACCTGACAGCAGAGAGCATAATTGTGGTGAAACTAGCAGGAATGATTGCTATATCTTTCTATGAACTTTGGGAAAGTTTTGCATCCCTATTTTATACATGTGTTGCTCTAGAGATGGGAGTCCAGAACAGAAGCCAAACTACCAGAAATGATTGCTTGGGAAGACTGCAAGAGAAAAAATTCCAGCTGTGCCAGAATCAGGTCCTCTTTAAGGATAAATACTGTACCTTATGGTACAAAAAAGACTCTGTGTGCCCAGTGACATATTAAGAGTGGCTCACCATAGATTAAAATAGGTTCCCAACTATGGAACTAGGTTTTGCCACCCAAGAAGGCCAGAATAGACAGGACAGAAGGGCCTTATGTATATGTCCCTCTGCATCCTTTCTATGAGCTTTTGGAAAGTCTTTTATCCCTAATTGATAAATGAGATGGGAGTCCAGAACAAATTCTTGCCAACCAATAGCAAAGGAGATGGATCAATTAAGGCAGGTCCCAAGTCTCACAGGCATAAGATAGGACATGTAAACAAAGAATATATCATAGTATATGTGTACAGCCCATACACACAAATCTGAGATCTCTTCTACCGTATTGGTGCTCTAAGTTGTGATGTATTGACTTGCTGGGGTTGGCTACTTCTTTATAGGAGAAGAACTGAATTGGTCAGGGGATTCTAAGGAAGGGATTATATATTTTGATTATGTCAGGTGGATTGTCTGGCTTTACGAGGTCACATTTAGTGGGACGGTATCAGAGGCTATATAGTTCTAATCAGTCTAGTGTGATACTAATATAGACTAATGCACCCCTGAGAACACTAGGTTGATGGTGAAACATGGTTGGGGGGAGGTTGTTGAGGGTGGTGGAAGAGAGCTGTATTCAACATAATTTTTAGCTCAATTTTTCATCCCTTAGTTAGAATTGCTTGGATGAAAGTCATCAATTATTAACGGAATACAGATACAGGGCATTGGTTGACAACAATTGAGCTCATAGTTACAGATCTTATATTAACCCTGTTGCCTGAGATTTCAAGGCACAGGGCACTCTGGTATCGCCGTGGTTTACCGTTGGGCCGCACAGAAACCTATGTGTGATGGTCTTTAGATTAATATCTAGTACAGCATTCAGTAATTCAGATATACAATCATGGCTGTAAGTGTTGGCACCCCTGAAATTTTTCCAGAAAATTAAGTATTTCTCCCAGATACTTATTGCAATTTACATGTTTCATTATATGTATGTTTATTTCCTTTCTGTGTATTGGAACAACACAAAAAAAAGAGAAAAAAAGCCAAAAATTATATAATTTCATGCAAACTCCAAAAATGGTCCAGACAAAATTACTGGCACCCTCAACTTAATACTTGATTGCACACCCTTTGGAGAAAATAACTGAAATCAATCGTTTCCTATAACTCTCAACAAGCTTCTCACACCTCTCAACTGGAATTTTGGACCACTCTTTTTTTTTGCAAACTGCTCCAGTGTGTCTCCCAGGTGGCTTATGGCAAACTTTAAATGAGACTTTTTATGGATATCTTTGAAAAATGGCTTTCTTCTTGCCACTCTTCCATAAAGGCCAGATTTGTGCAGTGTACAACTGATTGTTGTTCTATGGACAGACTCTCCCACCTCAGCTGTAGATCTCTGCAGTTCATCCAGAGTGATCGTGGGCCTCTTGGCTGCATCTCTGATCAGTCTTCTCCTTGTTTGAGATGAAAGTTTAGAGGGATGGCCGGGTCTTGGTAGATTTGCAGTGGTCTGATACTCCTTCCATTTCAATATGATCGCTTGCACAGTGCTCCTTGGGATGTTTAAAGTTTGGGAAATCTTTTTGTATCCAAATCCAGCTTTAAACTTCTTCACAACAGTATCACGGACCTGCCTAGTGTGTTCCTTGGTCTTCATGATGCTCTCTGCACTTTAAACAGAACCCTGAGACTATCACAGAGCAGGTGCATTTATACGGAGACTTGATTACACACAGGTGGATTATATTTATCATCATCAGTCATTTAGGACAACATTGGATCATTCAGAGATCCTCACTGAACTTCTGGAGTGAGTTTGCTGCACTGAAAGTAAAGGGGCCGAATAATATTGCACGCCCCACTTTTCAGTTTTTTATTTTTTACAAAAGTTTAAAATAACCAATAAATATCGTTCCACTTCATAATTGTGTCCCACTTGTTGTTGATTCTTCACCAAAAAATTTAAATTTTATATCCTTATGTTTGAAGCCTGAAATGTGGCAAAAGGTTGAAAAGTTCAAGGGGGCCGAATACTTTCGCAAGGCACTGTATATTGTAAATTGTTGTGGACAATGCAATTTTTGTTGTGTGTAATTTTTGTTGTATGCAATTTTTTTGTGTACAATATTTTAGTTTAGAACATAACCATAGTCTATCCCAAACATAACTAAGCAATCTGTGGTATTTATCAGTATCCCCGTAGCTCCAGAAGGTCAGATATACGGGTGATCTGTGTAGATGACTGAATTTAGAATGTTTTAGCTAATTTATAGGAAAAACTCAGAAACTTAATAAAAACTCCTTCAAAAAGTGCGTTTTTTTGTTCAATGATATTTGCTGTGGTGCCAGATTTGGAAATAATGCACTTGGGTTATCTAGCCAAGGTGAAGAGCTAACAAGTCATCTGACTGTCTGTTAAGAGATAGTGTTGTGGCATTTGATGGAAGGATAGAAGATGGAAGCTGTAAAGAGAAATAAATTGGATGTGTCAGGCAAGAAGTTACATGGGGATCAGATAAACCTGAAAGCTAATGCTAAGGCAAGGCCAGTTAATGTGACCTTCGTGTTTGTACACAGTTAGTTGAGGTATCTGGCTTCTTATGTTTCTAAGGCATAAGATCAAATATCACAGACATGATTGTGCAGCCACACGGTATTTGGATCAATGAAATTGTCTAAGCTAACCATGATAGAGAAAGCTTCATAAAAACAAAGCACTAACTCAGGAAATGGCCATTTTTCTGTGTTGCGTAGATCTAAGTGTGATTCCCTTCTGCCTTATTTTGATCGAAATACCTGTATTTCTAGTTTCCTAGGATATATTTATTGTTGTGGGAGCTCTGTGTTGCTGATAAAGAGCTACAAATGTCCTGCATAGCCCTATGGGGAGATTTATGAGTCTGTCTTAAGCTTTATATACAGTGGGGAAAAAAAGTATTTAGTCAGCCACCAATTGTGCAAGTTCTCCCACTTAAAAAGATGAGAGAGGCCTGTAATTGACATCATAGGTAGACCTAAACTATGAGAGACAAAATGAGAAAACAAATCCAGAAAAATCACATTGTCTGAATTTTTAAGAATTTATTTGGAAATTATGGGGGAAAATAAGTATTTGGTCAATAACAAAAGTTCATCCCAATATTTTGTTATATATCCTTTGTTGGCAATGACAGAGGTCAAACATTTTCTGTAAGTCTTCACAAGGTTGGCACACACTGTTGCTGCTATGTTGGCCCATTCCTCCATGCAGACTTCTCTAGAGCAGTGATGTTTCGGGGCTGTCGCTGGAAAACACGGACTTTCAACTCCCTCCAAAGGTTTTCTATGGGGTTGAGATCTGGAGACTGGCTTGGCCACTCAAGGACCTTGAAATGTTTCTTACGAAGCCACTCCTTCATTGTCCTGGCGGTGTGCTTGGGATCATTGTCATGCTGAAAGACCCAGCCACGTTTTATCTTCAATGCCCTTGCTGATGGAAGGAGGTTTGCACTCAAAATCTCACGATACATGGCCCCATTAATTCTTTCATGTACACGGATCAGTCGTCCTGGTCCCTTTGCAGAGAAACAGCCCCAAAGCATGATGTTGCCACCCCCATGCTTCACAGTAGGTATGGGGTTCTTTGGATGCAACTCAGCATTCACTCTTCTTCAAACACGACAAGTTGTGTTTCTACCAAACAGTTCTACTTTGGTTTCATCTGACCATATGATATTCTCCCAATACTCTTCTGGAACATCCAAATGCTCTCTAGCAAACTTCAGACAGGCCCAGATATGTACTGGCTTAAGCAGGGGGACACGTCTGTCACTGCAGGATCTGAGTCCCTGGCGGCGTAGTGTGTTACTGACGGTAGCCTTTGTTACGTTAGTCCCAGCTTTCTGAAGGTCATTCACTAGGTCCCCCCGTGTGGATCTGGGATTTTTGCTCACCGTTCTTGTGATCATTTTGACCCCATGGAGTGAGATCTTGCATGGAGCACCTGATCGAGGGAGATTATCAGTGGTCTTGTATGTCTTCCATTTTCTAATTATTGCTCCCACAGTTGATTTCTTCACACCAAACTGTTTGCCTATTGCAGATTCAGTCTTCCCAGCCTGGTGCAGGTCTACTATTTTGTTTCTGGTGTCCTTCTACAGCTCTTTGGTCTTCACCATAGTAGAGTTTGGAATGTGACTGTTTGAGGTTGTGGACTGGTGTCTTTTATACTGATAATTTCAAACAGGTGCCATTACTACAGGTAATGAGTGTAGGACAGAGGAGCATCTTAAAGAAGAAGTTACAGGTCTGTGAGAGCCAGAAATCTTGCTTGTTTGTAGGTGACCAAATGCTTATTTTCCAACATAATTTGCAAATAAATTCTTAAAAAATCAGACAATGTGATTTTCTGGATTTGTTTTCTCATTTTGTCTCTCATAGTTGAGGTCTACCTATGATGTCAGTTACAGGCCTCTCTCATCTTTTTAAGTGGGAGAACATGCACAATTGGTGGCTGACTAAATACTTTTTTCCCCCACTGTACATAACTAAACTGAGATTTGGCCATGTGTTTAATGGATCCATACGAAATCCATTTTTTCAGGATCCCATTTGCCTTAATGGGTGAATAGGGTTCATGAAAAAGCCCCTATTGTCTTATTTGTGAAAAAATAGAGCAAAAAATAGGTCATGAGAACTGATGACTGTTCAGGCATACTGGTGCTTCAGGTGGGGCTACAAAACTTACCTGTTTTCATGACTGATGGGGGTCCCAGTAGCCAGACCACCAGCAATCTTCAACTTGTCCGCTATTCTGTGGATAGGTGATATATTGTTCTTCTGGGCAAACCCCTTTAGGCTAAAGCTCCAGGTAGTGGGCTGCAGCAAAAAAGAACTGCGGGAAAAACTGTGGCAGCAATGCATCGCATTTTTCCTGCAGTGCTTTTTACAGAAAGTCCGTAGAGGTTTCCTTTGCAGACATTCTGCTTCCATTATACTTATAGGGAAACCGCCAGCATTTCCACAGCGGTTTTGGAAATCGCAGCGTTTCGGCTGCGTGTATATTTCTGCAATGTGTGGATGGGATTCGCAATTCACTTTGCAGTGACTGTAAAACACCGCTTACAGTGTGGTCATCGCCCAGGGTGAAAAATAGTTGTGTACTTTGTAGGAAGGAATTCACATTTACTTTCTGCATGAACTGGGTATTTTTACTCGCACATGATTCAGCAATAAAACAGCAATGGTACAATTGATATACAAGGTCTCTCATGAACAAGTATTTCTATTTAGAAAATTGATGATACAAATAGCATATAAAGTATCTGGACAACTGTCCTGCATAGATTCTTCTGTACACCAAAGGTACGAGGGGCGTTCATTAAAGATTTCCCCTGACCCACTTCCTGTGGACTGAGAGCAATGAAACTTGGCATAGTTATTAGTCCTTCTCTACACAGGTGCCACCTAGGGACAAACACTTCTCCCATCTCTTTAAGCAACTGTAAACACCTCGCTTGTAGAAGTCGACAGGTTGCTCCAAAAGCCACATTGTGACTTTGGAAATCAGAGTCTCATCATCTGGAAAATGCTTGACCTTTAAAAATAACTTCATTGTTGGAAAGAGGTGGAAGTCCGATGGTGCGAGATTGGGTGAATAATGGGGATGCGGTAGAATTTCAAAGCCATAGGAGCATGCTTCCATTTGGGCTACATGTGAGTTGTGAACTGATGCATTGTCTTGCAGGAGGCGGACAACTTTGGCGCGCATGCCACGTCTCTTGGTTTTGATGGCCTCCCACAATTTCCGCAGCAGTGAAGCATAGTATGCGCCAGTGATCATGGTACCCTTTGCTATGAAATCCATCAATACTACTCTGTGCTGGTCCCAAAATACTGTCAGCATGACCTTGCCTGCCGAGGGTTGGGCCGAGGGTTGGTTTGGAGGCGGTGAGTCATGATGCTTCCATTGCATCAACTGGACTTTAGTCTCAGGATCATAGTGATGGACCCAGCTTTCATCCTGTGTGATGAGTCTGTTGAAAAAGTCCTCCTGGTTTCCATGGCATATCGTCAATAGAGCCTGAGAGCATTCAACTCATTCCTGCTTCTGGAAAGGTGTGAGCAGCCGGGGAACCCAGTGAGCGGATACCTTATGCATGTGAAGATGGTCTTGGAGGATTTTTTTCCACGAACCCCACACTAATCTTGACATTTTGGGCTAGGTGGCGAATGGTTACGTGGTGATTTTCCAAAATAGCGACCTCCACTTGCTGGATGGTGTGTGCATCAATAGTAGAATGGGGTCGTCCTGGAATTGGAGCTGTTTCCACCGAAGTCCAAACACATTTGAATTAACGATGCCAGTTCTTGACTACATCATATGATGGAGAATCATCACCATAAACCTCTTTCATCTCATCGAACGTCTCCTTTAGTGTGCGGCCTTTCAAGTAAAGGAACTTGATGACTGCTCTGGATTCCACTGGGTCCATTAAATCTCACATCACTTCAGCACTTGTAAAATCAAGACCGTTACCAGTTCTGAGTTGCAAATTGGCAAGTAACCTATAAAGACTTATATAATTACTCATGTGCAGTTTCAGCGTCCTGTGATAAAAAGTGGGTCAGTGGAAATCTTTAATGAACGCCCCTCGTAGTTACTTATTTAGGCATCTGTGACATATCATCTGCACTTCCGAGGATGGCACGGGGTTGTAAGTCGTAACACCACAGGACTCAAACTGCCAGAGTGCAGCACAAATAGCTGCCCACTGCGTAAAACCCAATGCAAGGCTGTAGCTAAGTAGGATCATACCACAGAGCATGCTCTACCCATGGTACAATGCCCAGACATCACTAAGGTGCCACTTCTCCCAAATCTACCTAAATTAAGAAACGACACTGAGCATGCAAAAACAGCACATAGTCTCCTTAACTATTTGATCACCACCAAACAGATATACATTACATTATCCAGTTTTATAGACATATATATTTACATGTACTCAACAGGCTATGAAAGATATAGTGGCTGCCTATTAGATGTCATTCTAAAAAGTCAAGGTAATTTAGACAATGCATGTCATTCTGTGTTTTCCCTGTTTTTTTCTCTGCATTAATTTCCTTACATTTAATCTGCATATGTTATTGGCACTGGTGTAATGCCATGTTCATGCTCTGCTTGATGTTGTAACATCTGTGAGCTGACTGATTTAGTTAAGCCATGATAAGCAAATTTATCATGCTTTATTACCCTGGTAGTACACATTGCTTGTTTTCAGAGACTTTCAGATTTACACTAAGCAAATGAACTGAAATGAAAACATTAGTAATTCTGGTGACAACACATGAATGCAGGGGACATAGACGGCTAAGAGCCACTGTTCAAGGACCCTGTTTTCCAATATCATAGAGTGCCCCCATATGTCTCTCCTACAATCCTCTCATAATCATTATCCTTGAAGATCATTTGCTTAGACATTTACCTGCAATTTTATAGATTATAGAAAGCTGCTGATTAAGGTGATGAGCCCTCTGATCTACTGGGCTCTTGTACAGCTGAATGGGTTGCACCATTGGTATGTCCACCAATATATTAATGTACCATATCAGTATTGGTGTACTAGACAGATTAACAAACTTGGGGTTATTCAGTTTAGAAAAAAAGACGTCTACGGGGAGATCTAATAACAATGTACAAATACATAAAGGGACAGAACAAAAACCTTTCTAATGATCTTTTTACTCCTAGGCCAGTGACAACAGGAATTCTACACCTAGAGGAAAGAACATTTCACCAGCATCATAGACAGGGATTCTTTATTGTAAGAGCAGTGAGGCTATGGAACTCATTGCCACAAGATACAGTGATGGTGGATTCATTGGTCATTCATTGTAAAAGTTCAAATGGACGTCTTTTCTTGAACAGAAAAATATCACAAGTTACAGGTTTTAAATTTTTGGTAACGTCAAGTTGATCCAGGGAAAGAATTTTTTTCTCCTTACATGAGGCGATTGGCATCAGCCTAATGGATATTTTTGACTTCCTTTGGTTCAATTCTGTAGGATTATAGATTGGATTTGATGGACCGGTTTCTTCATCCAACCTCATATACTATGTTACTATGTAACTAGTACTAGCCTAGCCGAGCAGCTCCTTGACTTGGAAGGTCATGATCAACAGTATGTACAGATGAAGCAAGGTTTAACTTGACAGGATAAGTGCCACATTAACCTTTACTAGATCTGTAGGCCTCCTAACATATAATGATTTAATACTGTACTGCTCGATCTTAGAGAAGTCAATGATGAAAAACTGAAAAATAGCAGGCATGGCTATCTTCATACACTACCTGCATCTCAATAGTATAGGATTTTTGTACATGAACTAATTTGACCAAAGATATCCACTCCATGTTTTTTACAAATAAAGTTGCTAAGCAAGACTGTGAGCCAAACCACTGACTCTAACTCCTCTAGTTTTTCACAGCCTGACTCTGAATCTTTTGCAAAAAATTGACAGCCATGGTTAGTCAAAAGCAATACATATACTCTAAGTAATTAATAAATTAATTAATTAATTAAAACAATATTAAAAATTGTATGTTATAATTAAAAATAATCATTTTATTTTGTAGCCGAAGTCAGTAACTTTTTCCAATTCCGAATCCAGAACTCTGACTCCACAGCCCTGGTTCTAAGTACATTATATTCTATTCGTCTCATGAGCTAATTTACACAGGGTGTAGATAAAAAAAAAAAAAAAAAAACAGTATAGTAAATTCAGACCATAACAGCAGTCTGTAACCAAGCAACCCAATTCGTTTCTACCAACATTTTGACTTATAGGGTCACCTATTATATTTATATATTTTGTGTATATTTTCTGCTTTGTACTGCTCTATTATTATTAGAACTACAGTCATGTAATGTTATATTAGGGCATACTGTAATTACAGTATGCCTCAGGCTTAGATAGTTAATGGAGGCTATTTGCTGGCAGGTGACCTTACCCTGTAATATGCACATGCTTGATGTCAGCAAAGATATTTTTAAGTTCTTAAAATAGCAGGTGAATTAAACAACAGCTTTCAGATGTGTAAATGCATTTATTTATTACTGTGAATTAAAACAAGTATGGAAATGGCATATACACCAATTGGATATGTGTAGATGCATGTTGATCTCACAGTTATTACAGATTTTGTGCATTGACTATGTATAAGAACAAGTGATGACATTTATTTAGTGATTTCTTTCCATTAGAGCAGACCCCTGTACCATTGGGCTCATATCACAAACTGTGTGAAATGGCATGAATAAATAAGGACTGGATTCGACTTGAATATTCCAAATTGTTTGGTTTTTAATGAAACCGAACAAATGGTGATTCACTTTGGACAAACAAAAATGGCTGCGCTACAAGAAAATGCCCGCCGCCACGTGTTTGACCAGGAAATACAGAGTTTTATAGTTTCATGTTCTTTTTTTCCATTCTGGTGACTGCCCATACACAATGTGATAGAGTGTTGTTGTTAATCTGTTGTTATTTCAGCATTTTTTTGGTGTGTTCACCCAATATACAGTTTAGTCTGTGCTAATCTGGAAAAAAAAGCCAGGACTAAATATGAAAATTTGTGAAAAACATTGAGGAACTGCAATTCTTGCCAAACCTCTAGACTAGAGACCTAGCACAAGGAGGAAAACACATCCAAATGGGCCACCCAACCTATGTTTACTGATACTATCACTGTAGATACCGGCACTGTAATAGAAGAATTGTTTTTATGGAAAACCAGTGAGAGCTCTTTCTATTTTCTGTGTATATTGTGGAATCGGGACTTGTCTCATACTAGGGTTGAGCACTGCAGTGTTGGTGTTTGGCTTTTTCCAGAAATATGCCAGCAAGAAAGACTTGATTTAAAGCAGCACTCCAAGCAAAACCCTTTTTTTTTTCCATGCCTGCACCCCTCACCTGACTGCCTGTCACTCTCCAGGTTTCCTTCATGTATTCTGCCCTCATATCCCTACAATCCAGCTTCTCCTCACTGCTGATCAGACTCCATCTCACTTTTATACTTCTCTTTCTCTTTGCTCTGCTATCAATCCCATAATCCCTCATAATGCATCGCATGAGCAGCTAGAGGATTGTACTATCACTTGTTGCTAATTGGAATGATCCTTTTCTTTATATATTCTCCCAAATAAACGGAGAGACCAAAACCATTCAGTCAGGGTGGCTACACTGTGGTCTCTGCCATTATTGGTGTGTGAAACAAGCTGTTTTATATCAGCAGGAACTAGTGATAACAGATTATTCCCCCCATGGCCAGCCTTTGTGGTACAATCCATGCTGTTTGAATCTTACAGAACGGTCCGTTGAGATGGTGACCCCTGCAGAGAACAGAAAGCCATGTTATTCTTAGGGGGTCACCCTGAGATCACACGACGCAAATGGGGAGAAGAAGACCCTGAATTGTCAGATACAAAGGAATAACTAAATGCGGTAATACTAGCTGAGTTATATATATTGGGGGAATATATACCGAATGAACCTCACTTTCAAAACATCTGAAAGGCAAATCTGCTAAATTATGCAGGGTTATAAGAAATGGGTGATTTTCAAAGCTTAAAGTATAACTCCCACTTCAGGGCCAAAATAAAAACCTCTATGAATATTATAATGTTCTCACTTTAGTCCTTTATTTAAAAAAAAAAAAATTGCACATAAATACCTTTTTTCGGCCATATTAACTCTGTCCGTTGCCAATATTCAAACTGGATGGGCGGGCGCAGTAATTGTGACATTTGCCAGGAAAAGAAGAATCTGAAGATGATGTGAGGTTTCATATATCTATTCATTCCAGGTTTGGTGCTCCTTTCATTTGATTACAATGACCTAGACTCCCAGTAACCTTGAACATTTATTGATACAACCAGGTATCTTGGACATTTCCTAAACAGAACTGATTCTAGAATCTAGGAGTATCTAGGACCTCATCTCCTAAAACTGAGCTAGGAGATAAATTATCTTGTACTGATAGAAAAAAAAACACAAGACAAATCAAAATCATTGCACTAAACTATTATTTATTTTATAAGAACTAAAAAATCATTAATTAAGAAACTATAAAATGCAGGAAATCCATCCTCAGACAGCCCAATGATGGTCTTGTTGTGGACTGTTGGTGGCACGAGTCGATGGTATAGTTAGTTACTCCAGTTGATCCTCCTCTTCAGCAAAGCTCTCGTAAATGTCTTTAGCTAATGCTGCTAGCACCACCATCTTTATGAGGAGCAACTCGGAATGTTGCATGACATGGTCAGCCAAAAAATGCAACAGAAACGACTGTAGTCTACCCATCTCAATCCACAAATGAACACACGTCTCAATAAACTCCACTGTCTTCACCCTCTCAGATCAATCTGTAATGTGCAGGGATTATATACTAGTGTAGAGGTGACATCACAATGGCTGAAGATTCCAGAGATGAAATCATAATGCTCTGCTCCAGGCAACAGGGGCCATGATTATGACTTGTCAGCTAGGATCTATGTAGAGATATGACTTTTTGATTATTTTTTTTTAAACTTTATCAAATTAACACAAATACAAAAATCAGTCACTTTAATCCATTCTATTGTTTGGATTTTTTATGGATTTCTTTATATTTATAAGATTCTAAGTCATTTTTGAATCTCTGTAAACATTTACAAAATAAATAAAAGGCAAATCATTAATGTTCCAAAATCCAGTTTTGTTTTGTTTGTATCTATTGCAAATATCAGGTATATAAAGTTACATCTATTAAACAGAATGGTTAGTAGACAGAAAATACAGTGCAAGAATCTAAATGTAACAAATAATTGTGTGCTTATAATAATTGTGGACATCTCTATGGGTTAAAAGGCAACAAGGGTTTTTGTATTCATTTGAAAAACTAAAGGGGTGTTCACACTACCATTGGATGTCGGTTCTGATATGGTCCACTAAAAAAAAAAAAAAAAAAATGGACGCTTATCATAATGGACATTAACCACTTCCGGACTGCCCATTGGGTTTTTACATCCAGATAGTGGCTTCCTTATTCTGCAAGGACGTACAGGTACGCCCTTGCAGTTTTCAGCTGTAACTACAGCTGGAACTCCCATAGAGAAGGCAGGGAAGGTTTATTACCTTCCCTGCCTTCCTGATCGCTGTGTACAAAGCGCTTAATGAGCGCTGTATACACAGCTATGGGCACCGCCATGATGCGGCTCCCCTCTGACCTGGCAGTCACGTGATAAGCCGGGATCAGAGTCTGTTAGAGCATCTGGGTCCTAGAGGACTCAGATCAGCTCTGTAGTTATGGGCAGGAGGCTTCATTCCTCCTGTAACTTGGGCTAAATGTATCAGCCCCAGTTACAGGGGAAATCAGCCTCCCCCACAAAAAAATTGTGATCAGATGTCCCCAAAGGTCTATTATGACTAAAGATGAGCGAAGTATACAAAAATTTGATTTGGCAACTTTGCTGAAATTAGCGATATGATTCTATTCATTCCGAATTAAATCGCGGTGAATTGTGTACCAAAAAAAGCTATTTATTGGCTGCAGACAGCCAGGGTGGGAGGCAAAATGATTGAACCCCTTGGATGCCGCGGTCATGTTTGACTGAGGCATCCAAGTTGTTAAAACCCCAGATCGGTTATGGAGCAGGGTGTTAGCTGTCAGTTACAGCTAACACCCTGCTCCATAATGATCGGGGGGATTTAACACCTAGGATGCAGTAGTCAAACATGCCGTGTGCGCTCATGAAGGGGTTAAAGGGATGTGACATCACAGGGCTGGCTGCGGATTGGCTGCACGCATGGCACTGTGGGTGATCCCGCATTCCCAGAGTTCCTTGCTCCATGTAGAGCAGCCATTTTGAACTACATGCGAATCGTTACCACGAAGCGTGAGGAAATTCGGATTGAATTCCACTTCTGCAGCTTCAATTCGCTCATCTCTAATTATGACCCTATGGGGACACAATGTAAAATAAATAAATAAATAAATAAAATTAATAGAAAAGTAAAAAAAATAAAAAATAAAAAAATAAAATAATTAAAAAAATAAATAAAACAATAACACGCCCCTATTACAGGTTCTAGCGCCACTCCTGATGACACAATACAAAATAAAAATTACCGTAACAGAGAGAAAAAACTATATAAAGTTTTAAATAACAAAAATAAAATGAAAAGTGAAAAACAGACATGTTTTCCTTCTTCTTTTGTTTATATTTTCTCGGATATAAAAAAAAATAAAAAACATGCAAAAATAAAAACAACATAAAAATAAAGCCCTATGTATCACCGAATAAAGACGCAGTAATAGTTGAATAATGCAAATGATAAAAATGTTATAGCCGTCAAAACCGCACATACAAAGAAAAACTAAAATGTGTCTGGTCCTGAACCAGAAATTGACCCGGTACTGAAGTGTTTAATGGACACTAACTGATGTTCATGTGTTTGTTTTTTTCAACTGATCCATTAAATGGACACATGAACATCAGTTAGTGTCCATTAATGTCTGTTTTTATGCCAAAAGTTTTTTTTGTTTATTTTTTTTTGTTCTGCTTGCTGAGCATGTAAAGTATGAAACGGATAGTATAACAGACGGCTGTCCGTTACTGTTCATTAGCCATAGACATTAATGTTAAAAAATAATGGACACTTAATATCCGTCATAAGTCTTTTATTTTGAACGGACCCAAAAGTCCTGCACCCTGCATTATTATGTCCGCCAAAATAACGGACTTGTGAAAGATTTGGTGAAAACTGACACTAACGAACAACAGATCAAGTCCCATTGAAATCAATGGGATTTTTAACATATTTTTGACAGATCTTTTAGTGTCTGTTGTTAACATTTTCTAACGGATGCTAACAAAGAACACTAGTAGTGGTAGTGTGAACACCCTCTTAATGTTACAATTTTGAGCTCTTATCAGTATTACTTTATGCTAAATATTCTTGTAGTCATTAAAGGTAGTCTGTTACCAGAACTAGTTCAGGGTCTCCTAAGTAAATGTTTTTTTTTTCCCTGAAATATTGGCATTTTTGTCAATATGCAAATTAGCTCTTTGGATCAACAAGTGTATTGCCGCTTAACTCTTTACAGCAACGGCAACAGCAAAGGAGCCATATCTGCCGGGTCTCTACTGTATCACTCAGCAGAGACCCCACTCTGGTCACATGCATTATTGCTTTAGATGCCTCGGTCCAATGTGACCAAAGCATCTATTTAATGGCAGCGCATGCACACTGATATATTTGTTACAATCTCCGTTCCCTGGGAGGCGATTTTTGGGCGGTAATCTGTTACTAAGACAGCCAGGAGCCCATTGAAAGCTTCCACGCCTGTCCTTAGTATGAACTCTATGGATTTTCCAATATACTACAGTGCATTAGCATTTCAGTATACTGCACTAGTGATTTGAAAAAAAAAGTAAAAAAGAATAAAAAAAACATAAAAGTTCAATTCATTTTCTTCCATCTAGATCCCAAATAAAAATAAATAAGCAAAACCAAACATAAGAACTTTAAGTATTCCCAAATCTGAAAATACCTGAACTACAAGTACAAAACTGGCGCATGTCAAATGTTGTGCCAATATACAAAAAGGGTTCAAAAAGTGATCCTGAAAACTATAGGCCAGTAAGTCTCTGTGGTGGGTATAATATTTGAAGGTTTTCGAAGAGATGCCATCCTGGAGTACCTCAATGAGAAAAACCTTAAAACACCCAATCAGCATGGGTTCATGAGGAATCGGTCCTGTCAGACTAATCTGAGCAGCTTCTATAAAGAGTTCAGTCCTAGACTGGACATGGGTAATGCGGTAGATATAGTACAGTCATGGCCAAAAGTTTTGAGAATGACACAAATATTATATTTTCACATGATCTGCTGCCCTCTGGTTTTTATGTGTGTTTGTCAGATGTTTTTATCACATACAGAAATATAATTGCATTCATATTATGAGTAACAGAAGCTTATATTGACAGTTAGAATGAGTTAATGCAGCAAGTCAATATTTGCAGTGTTGACCCTTCTTCTTCAGGACCTCTGCAATTCTCCCTGGCATGCTCTCAATCAACTTCTGGACCAAATCCTGACTGATAGCAGTCCATTCTTGCAGAATCAATGCTTTAATTTTGTCTGAATTTGTTGGTTTTTGTTTGTCCACCCGTCTCTTGATGATTGACCACAAGTTCTCAATGGGATTAAGATCTGGGGAGTTTCCAGGCCATGGACCCAAAATCTCTATGTTTTGTTCCCTGAGCCATTTAGTTATCACCTTTGCTTTATGGCAAGGTGCTCCATCATGCTGGAAAAGGCATTGTTGAGCGCCAAACTGCTCTTGGACGGTTGGGAGAAGTTGCTCTTGGAGGACATTCTGGTACCATTCTTTATTCATGGCTGTGTTTTTAGGCAAGACTGTGAGAGAGCCGATTCCCTTGGCTGAGAAGCAACCCCACACATGAATGGTTTCAGGATGCTTTACAGTTGGCATGAGACAAGACTGGTGGTAGCGCTCACCTCTTCTTCTCCGAATAAGCTGTTTTCCAGATGTTCCAAACAATCGAAAAGGGGATTCATCAGAGAAAATGACTTTACCCCAGTCCTCAGCAGTCCACTCCCTGTACCTTTTGCAGAATATCAGTCTGTCCCTGATGTTTTTTCTGGAGAGAAGTGGCTTCTTTGCTGCCCTCCTTGAGACCAGGCCTTGCTCCAAGAGTCTCCGCCTCACAGTGCGTGCAGATGCACTCACACCTGCCTGCTGCCATTCCTCAGCAAGCTTTGCACTGCTGGTAGCCCGATCCCGCAGCTGAAACACTTTTAAGAGATGGTCCTGCCGCTTGCTGGTCTTTCTTGGGCGCCCTGGAGCCTTTTTGGCACCAATGGAACCTCTCTCCTTGAAGTTCTTGATGATGCGATAGATTGTTGACTGAGGTGCAATCTTTCTAGCTGCAATACTCTTCCCAGTTAGGCCATTTTTGTGCAGTGCAATGATGACTGCACGTGTTTCTTTAGAGATAACCATGGTTAACAGAAGAGAAACAATGATGGCAAGCACCAGCCTCCTTTTAAAGTGTCCAGTGATGTCATTCTTACTTAATCATGACAGATTGATCTCCAGCCCTGTCCTCATCAACACCCACACCTGTGTTAATGGAGCAATCACTGAAACGATGTTAGGTGGTCCTTTTAAGGCAGGGCTGCAATGATGTTGAAATGTGTTTTGGGGGATAAAGTTCATTTTCTAGGCAAATATTGACTTTGCAAGTAATTGCTATTAAGCTGCTCTCTCTTTATAACATTCTGGAGTATATGCAAATTGCCATTAGAAAAACTGAAGCAGTAGACTTTGTAAAAATTAATATTTGTATCATTCTCAAAACTTTTGGCCATGACTGTATACCTGGACTTTTCAAAGGCTTTTGTTACTGTACCACATAAAGGTTTGAATACAAAATGAAAATGTTGTGGCTGGGGGAAATCATATGCATTTGGGTTCGCAACTGGCTCAGTGATAAGAAACAGAGGTTACTTGTTAATAGTAAAAAACTCAGACTGGCTTCTCCAGGGGTGCCACATGGGTCAGTATTTTATCCTCTCCTTTTTCATATGTTTTTTAATGACCTGGTAGAGGGTTTACAGAGCAGGGTGTCCATATTTGCAGATGATACTACTAAACTCTGCAAAGTAATCAAAACTGCAGAGACCATTAGAATATTACAGGGGGATCTATGGAAGCTGGAGGCATGGGCGGAGACTTGACAAATAAGGTTTAATGTAGACAAATGTAAGGTTATGCATTTTGGCAAAGAAATAAAATGTATGATTATGTACTTAATAGTAAATTACAGGTTAAGACTTGGGGATTTTAGTGGATAGTAAGCTTACCTTTAGCAACCAGGGCCAGGCAGCTGCCTCCAACACAAAAGAACATAGTTATGCCTCTAAGCAAATCACTAATACGGCTACACATAGACTATTGTGCGCAATTTTGGGCCCCAGTGTACAAGAAGGACATAACTGAACTTGAGAGAGTGCAGAGAAGGACAACCAAGTTAATTAGGAGAATGGATGGATTGAAGGACAGAGACAGATTAATACATCTGGGGTTATTCAGTTTAGAGAAAAAAGATGGCTCTGTGGAGATCTACTCACAATGTACAAATGCACAATCTTTTTTTTTATAATGATCTTTTTATAGTTTGGCATTGGCCTCATGGGGTTTATTGCCTTCCTCTGGTTCAACCCTGTAAGGTTAGATGTTGGACTTGATGGATCTGTGTCGCCATAGTAGATAAAAAATGGTGGTGAAACCACCATTTTTTTTGGTGTCTAGGTCCTTCCTTTTCTTGGCAGCTTTTGCCTCTGTCTTTGTCTCCGCTGTGCCCTGCTGCTGAGTTCCCACCACCTGTAATTGTCATTTGCACCCCCAAGCAGCCTACAACCAATTCAGTGTATCTGGTGCCCCAATGAAGTTAAAGTGCTAGGACTCCCAAACACCTACATGGATTACTACACTTCAATTATTCATTCAGCTCCTCTGATTTCCTTCTCAATCTCTTGAATGATTACTATGACTGAAGAAACACAGACGATGAGTCTGGGTAATTCATGTTACTTCTAGAGATGAGCTATCTGCTTCATCACGAGCCAGGTTTGACCCGAATTTTCCAAATTGTTAGGTTTTTAACTATAGTGAAAAAAATGGCAATTTGCCTTGTGTGAACAAAAACGGTAGTGCTACTAAAAAATGGCCACCGCCACGTGTTTCACCAGGAAATACACAGCAGACACATGTGCAATGACTCTGTGATGTGGTAGCAACATCTGACAGCCTCACAGCCAATAGACATGGGTAGGTGGACCTTACAGTGCTGATATCATATAGTGTATAAAAATCTTGTGCATTCATTCTCAGCATCTAGTTGCTGTAAATGGTGGACATGGAAATAGATCTGTGATCCATTATAGACTATAGCACAGTTCAGAAAAAGCAGAGCACTAGGAATTCCAACAATAGTTAGGGGACCAGGACAATTTAGAGAATCATTTGATTACACAGGCAGATGAGTGCTCGAATTTAATAGATATAGGACAGGTTCATAGATGGTGACTGGAATCTGTGCTGCTGCTTGCTTTCACAGACAGTTAACCCTTTCATTGACAATAATGTAATATATGTCTAACATTATTTGTGCAATAGAGCAATTTCATCTCTATACACATTCTTTAAACATAATTTTTACTGACAAGACAATCCTGTTAGTGAAAAATATTTTTAAAGAACTTTTTGGTCAAAAGTTAACATTTTTTCATTAAATATACACTGCTGTTTTAACAGCAAAAGGGCTGCTGATTTTGCCTTTGCAAAACTTTAAAATAAAAATTACTGTTATATACAAGCGGTTTCTTGTTGTTCAGCCAATATACAGTCTAGCCTGTGCTAATCTTAAAAAAAAACATTTTGTAATTTCATATTTTTTCCCCCACTCTGATCTGGTCTGACCCATACACATTGTGAAGTAGCATTGTTGTTAATCTGAATAAAATGTTTCAAACGTTTCTCATTATGCGCAAGTGCACCCTGGTTTTGCACCATCACATTGCTTGAAAAAGGCTCAACAGCTTTGCGCTGAAATTTTGCATGTTTGAGGTAATAAAGTACTTTCACATTTTAAACCATAAGTTTTTGGAATCATGCCCATTTTTGTACTTGTATATTGTGAGAACATTGCCTGTATCCTGGGACTGTCACCCATCTCTGTTTTTCCGGTGCTTTTGGTTTTCTTGTTTAATATTTTTGGCATGCACACATTTTTTTTTCTTTCTCTTGTTTTTTCAGTTTCTGCATTTTTATTATGTCTTCATCTGAAGATACAAGGGGTAATATATTACCTGATACATTCAGTTACAGAGATGAGGATGTCCGGTACAGAATTAACATTAAGTGATCTGATGAATAACCAGGACTTTGAGAAATTTAAATCCAGAGTTAACAACATGGTACAGAGAGTGAGATCTGAGAAGGAGGACATTAAACGCAGGAAATAGCATTGTGATGCAGAGAATTACAGTAAGGGATGTATTTATGAATGGCAGTAATATACCAAGTTTGATGGCTTTCAACAGAGGAAATCAAAAGAAAAAAAGACAGTCCACCATCGAAGACCCTCTTTGAAGGACTCTGTTAATCTTTCTTTTTTAGGAATGACTCCCAATGCAGAAACTCTGGTACGAAATACACCAGGAGAGGGGGATGACAGAGACAAACGAAAATTCAAGACAGAGATCCAGACCAGTACCACAAACAACATGGGGAATGAATTTGAAAAAGAAACCATAGTGGTAAATATTTCTTCCAAAAAAACTCTATTTGCTTAATAAGTGATTGTCCTTCTTCCCAGACTGATTGGTTTAAATTGGAGACTGGTTTGTTTCAATTTTTTAGGACATTTTTTTAGCAAATTGAAGTATTGGTTTGAACTATAGTTAAGACAAAAACCTCAGAATTAGAGCTGAAGGAGCTTGGTCTATCTAACAAGAGTGATTTTGTTTCACCTAGCAACCCGCCAGTAATTGAAACTTTTATGTCAGCAGTAAAGAATTATATTGATCACCTGAAATGTAACATTGTTGATTCTGGTTTTCTTTATCCAAATATGACAAGTAGTGAAACACAAGCACTAAGAGAGCTGGCTAATGACAAAAGTCTTACTATTAAGCCAGCCGATAAAGGTGAGACAGTGTTTGTTATGTACACAGCCTCTTATATAAATGAGATTAAACAACAGTTATACCGAAATTTCAATTCCCCAATATGTAAAGGCAGCACACAGGTGGTAGAAAGATTTCTGGGTGCTTGTTCTGTGTAGGGCTGGCCACCTCCCTACTGGACAATCGTAGACACAAAAAAGATAGAACCGCACTCCAGTAGAAGTTATGCTTCAAAAATTCCTTTACTAGTGCAACGTTTCGGGTGTTTCACCCTTCATCAGGCACTTATAGATATATAATGTGGAAGGGATCGTCTATCGATGTCAGCATGATGCAATGAAGTTCAGATTATGCAGATTCCCAGGCGATAGGGCTGGTGAGCCTAAATTGACTAATACCACCTCGTCAGCTAGGACGCTGATATAGACCTATAGGCCTCTATTCCATTTCCCTGGCAGGTCTACATCAGTGTCCTAGCCAACCCGGGAGTATTAGTCAATTTAGGTTTACCAGTCCTATCACCTGGGAATCTGCATAATCTGGACTTCAAATGTTTCGAGTTCTGCAGCCATTTTCAGTAATATTGCTATATTTCTGGACAAGATTTTGAGATATTTTTCTATTGAGATCCCATTATACTTAAAGGACAGCAATGACTTTTCATTGAAACTTTCTGAGGTTGAATTATCCGCACAACAAGATATTATCTTGGGGTCTTTTGATGTGGTGAGTCTGTATACCTCTTTCAAGCATGGTAAATCTTTTTTGAGAGAATCTAACTATGCAATTGATTGTCAAAACTATATTGTGTCTTTATTAGAGGTGGTACTTATACAGAATTATTTTTATTTTGTGATGACTTCTATATACAAATACAAGGAATGGCCATGAGCTTCAATGTGGCGCCCACATACGCTGTTTTGAAGTGTTTTGTCGTGTTCTGAAGTGGTGGCAATACATAGTCAACATATTTCTTAGCATTGTTTCAGAACATTGTTGTTAATATGAACAAAATATTTTAAATGTTTCTCTGTATATGCAGGTGCACTGCGTGCGCATATGTAATTTTAGATAAAATTACAATATTAAAGAGAGTCTATCATTCGCAAAAACACTTTTAAGCTAATGGCACGTTGGAATGTTGGAATGGCCTTTAAAAAGGCCATTCTTCTCCTACCTTTCCTTATTTTCTTCTCCCAGCCAATTCCAAGATAATTAGTTTCTTCATGTATGTAATTGAGCACCACGGAGCACCCGGAGAGTACCTTCTCTTCTGCGAGCACCCATCACGTCATCGCTTCTGATTGCCCCTTCGGCCGTTGCGTTGACTCCCCTCTTGGTCTTCTTTCTTCTCAGTTCTTGCTGGCAGCAAATTCTCGCGACTGCGCATGCGCAATCGGCTCTGCCATGCTCTTGTGACAGACCACCAGAAAATGGCGGCCCGATTGCGCATACGCAGTCGCGAGAATTCACTGCCAGCGAGAACTGAAAAGAAAGAAGACCAAGAGGGGAGTCACCGCAATGGCCGAAGGGGTGGTGAGAAGGGATGACGCGATGAGTGCTCGCAGAAGAGAAGGTACGCCCCAGATGTTCCGTGGTGCTCATTTACATACATGAAGAAACAAATTATCTTGTAATCAGCTGGGAGAAGAAAACAAGGAAAGGTAGGAAAAGAATAGCCTTTTTAAAGGCCATTCCAATGTGCCATTAGCTTAAAAGTGTTTTTGCGAATAATAGACTCCCTTTAAAGAAGAAGTGGTGGCCATAGTACTAGTAGTACATACTTCACTAATGTAAAAAAAAGAATCTGTTATTTTAGTCTGTTTTTGGTGTTTTTCACCCAATACAGTCTAGCCTGCTCTAATCTTAAAAAAACATTTAGGAACAGGAATTTCATGTTTTTTTTCCGCACTGGTTTGGTGTCTAATCCATATACAGTGTGAATATACAACAATAGGAATTGTTGTTAATGTGAACAAAATATTTTAAGTGTTTCTCTGTATAAGCAAGTGCACTGAGTGGACATATGTAATTCTAGATATAAAATAAGCGTTATTCTGTATGAGAAATTTAATTCTATATTTATATATGTCATATACAGTAGTAAAGTAGTAGTGGTGACTGTGGTACTAGTAGTGAATCCTTCACTAATGTAAAAATACGTTATTTTAGTGTTTTTTTTTTTGTGTGTTCGCCCAATATAGTTTAGCCTGCTCTAATCATAAAAAAAAAACATTTAGATATAGGAATTTCAAGTTTTTGTTTTTTTTTCTGCTCTGGTCTCGTATCTGACCCATACAAAGTGCAATGAGGGCGGAGCATTGTTGTTAATCTGAACAAAATATTTTAAGCATTTCTCTAAATGCGCATGTGCACTGTGTGCGCATATGTAATTCTAAATATGCATCACACACAATAGTAAAGTAGTAGTGGTGGCCATGGTACTATTAGTGCATCTTTCGCTAATGTATAAAAAGAATGTCCTTATTTTAGCATTTTTTTGGTGTTTTGTTTTTTTGGTGTGTTCACCCAATACAGTCTAGCCTACTCTAATCTTAAAAAAAAAAAACATTTAGGAATAGGAATTGCATGTTGTTTTTCTTCTGCTTTGGTCTGGTGTCTGACCCATACACAGTGTGAATGAGGCAGAGCATTGTTGTTAATCTGAGCAAAATGTTTTAAGCATTTCTCTGTATACACAAGTGCACTGCATGCACATATGTAATTTTAGATATATGTCACACACAATAGTAAAGAAGTAGTGGTGGCAAAGGTACTAGTAGTGCATCCTTTAATGTAAAAAAAAAAAAATCTGTTATTTTAGTGTTTTTTTGTGTGTGTTTCACCCAATACAGTCTATCCTGCTCTAATATTTTTAAAAAAAATTAGAAGTAGGAATTTCATGATGTTTGTTTCTGCTCTGGTTTGGTGTCTGACCCATATACAGGAGGTGGAGCATTGTTGTTAATCTGAACAAAATATTTTAAGCATTTCTCTGTATGTGTAGTACAGTACAGTAGTAGTGGTGGCTGTGATATTAATAGTAGTGCATCCTTCGCTAATGTAAAAAAGGAATCTCTGTTATTTCAGTGGGGTTAATAATTAAGCACTGTGCATAAAATGCAGTTGAATAAACAGGGCAGGCGACAGACAAAAGAATGGGGATGAGAAGGATGAGAACAGTCAGCATTGTGTGCAAGCAGAGGAGGAAGACATGATGACTGTTGGTGGAGGTAGTAGTGGCAGGGAGTGTGATACTACTACTACTACTACTAGTCGTTCTGGTAGTGGAGCTAGGTAGATATCTGGAGGTGGAAATTCTGAGATTTCATGGCCATGATGATGTGTTAGAAAAAAGTGGGGAAGATGATGATGACATTGCCGATGACGACTCTCTTGTGGATAAAGGCTGGCAACTGGGTCAGGGTGACAAGGTGACATCAGATGAAGAAGGTGGTGGCAGTGGTGATAGTAATTCCAGCCTTTGCACAGGCCCAATATTCAAAAAAATACTATAGCCAAAATAAACACTAGAGCTATAGTTTCATATAAAGTAAAAAATTGTCTTTATTTTATACTAATATTAAAATCTATCACACTCACATACATGTCAACAAGATAGGATCTAATATTGACACCAGACATTCCCTACTAAAAGCAAATAACTCTCCTTGATGACATTTAATATTATCTTACAAGACAGCATTTCCCATATATGCAAATTGTATAAATTACAGAATCCCCTCCTCCATATAAAATGCATAACTGAGGAATCCACCATAGGTCCCTTATTGCTAAACATGGCACAGTCCTGCTAATATAATAAACAGCAAAAAATGTTAGCATGCATGACAAGCTAGGTTCGTATATATAAAGCTCATAGCTATAAAAATAACTACCACCTCCTACTACGCTAATGCTAATACATATAACTTTCTATGCTGAGAGATTCACCATAGCATACTTGACTTAATCACTTCGAAGCTTAATATGGAGGGAAATTGCCGGTGTGGTGCCACCTCAACGCGTGTTTCACATTGGTTTCCTCAGGAGGTGGGTATTATGGGGACTAAGGGGAGTGTATTTCTGTCTATCACCCACCAATCTACTATTAACATGACCTTCATGTGACCGATTACATCATATTCCTTTTAACTCCATTTATAAGCAGCCATCCAACAAGAGAAGCCAAGCTATATCACATGATCTAAAAAGAGTGATGTCTTATGTAATATTGCAAGGGTTCCCTCGCTAGTGCGATATTGGCACAGTTCAAGCATAATGTGATATCCCTTAATGCCCATAGTAAAGATGGCCAAAAAACTTATGCTTCCCTTAGTTTCTATTAGATGTAACAAAATAGTGTATATTCAGTCATCTGAAAATGATGTAATTGGTGTCGTAATCACATATAAAATACCTAGTTGAAAATATACTTAGTCCAAATCAAAAAAAATCACAGATTAAGAATTAAATAGACTAGCAAACAATGTTCAGAAGCAATACTTTACAATGGATTTTTTCAAATACATAAATCCACATCAAGACTTACTTATTTTTTACTATCAACTGGATCTCCTCCCACGCCTGTGTGCTCATGCTTACCTCCACCTCCTATGTAAGCGTGCAGGCTGCGGTGGGAAATACGACCCAAATGGAGATCACAACATACCACTGACACATTAGACTCTACCACTTTCTATATAAACTACATTGGTATTCCATACTCATTCTTTTATATTTATTATTACTTAAGTGAAAAAGTGAAACTCTGCATTATATAAAAATATAAATATTTTATTTAATCTGTATTTAACTACTTACATTTTTAAGTGCATGAATTAATACTAGAAGCTAAACATTATCATGCTATAAAATCTAGCTCATATTTAGTATATTAGTGCAATATATAAATAAATAGGCAAATAAAATAATCTATCTAGTACATATACATTATATAGTGACAAAAAAGTCAAGCAGGCCACTGGGTTTGTGCATACACTGGCACACAGGCTGTATGCTCCCCTTCTTAAACAGCGGCAAACATATTATTAGCATCAAGCAGAGGGATGAGTACTGAATGGCAGTGCTCTTAGTCCCTCACTATAAAGACAAAATGGGGGAATTCTTCCCTGCTTCCCAAAAGGAAGAAAAATTTGAATATTATGCCCCCCCTCCAGCTGTACCAAGTTTAATGTCCCCCTCCAGCTGCCCCCAGTTTAATGTCACCCTCCATCTGCCCCCCCAGTTTAATGTCCCCCTTCATCTGCCTCCAGTTTAATGCCCCCTCTATCTGCCCCCAGTTTAATGTCCCCATCAGTTGCCCCCAGTTTAATGTCACCCGCCATCTGCCCTCCTAGTTTAATGTTCCTCTTCATCTCCCTCCAGTTTAATGTCCCCCTTCATCTGCCCCCAGTTTAATTCTCCACTTCGTCTGCCCCCAGTTTAATGTCCCCCTTCATCTGCCACCAGTTTAATATAATAAAAACACTGATAGTCACCCTCCTCGCTCCCCCGGAGTGTTCAGGGAGCTGAAGATGCAATGTGGTTGACGTCATCACATCGCGCCTACAGTTCCTGGGGCCGGAGCACACAAGGATGTGCTCCTGCATCCTCCAGACACAGATGAGTTGATACCGGGACATACCTCCTGCCGACCGGGAAAGGACTCGGAATCCGGGACTGTCCTGTTGAATCCGGGACGGTTGGAAGGTATGGATATGTTCCTAGGAGCCATAAGAGTGTTCTAAACCATGTTCTAAGCCAATTTAAGGTGTGGTTTAAACCGAACTTGTTCAACCCGAGCTATCCGAACTCAAAGCAATATGAATCTTGAGAGGTTCGCCCATCTGTAGTTGAGATACCTGTCCATAAATATATTGTGTTCTGTAATACACTTTCATCACCTTCCAATTTGCTGATCACATTGCCTACATGTAGACAACACAAATCCTTCTTGAGTTGTCAAAGCAATACATTTTCCACATTTATACAAAGACTCGAAGTGTTGCTTCGTAATGAACTTGGCTCTTGTCCTGTTCTCTGAGGCTGCAGTGACAACACCTGATTTGGATCTTGAAAGACTTTTGATTTTTCAAGAAGATCTGATCTTGATCCAATATGGTTAAGTTAAAAAAAAACCCCATTATAGAATTGGTCAATATAAAAACATACATTAAGGGGGGCGTGGCTTGGGATCCGATGGAGTAGGACGCACTTTGGAGGAGCTCCTACCTTACCGTCAGCTAAGTGGGACCATTCGGGACATACAGAACCCCATGGCTAAAAGAACAAGCCGGACACTGGCTGTGGGAGACCCTGCACCCGCGGACAGGTCACAATCTACCCTGTCCGCGTTCCTGCAGCCGGCAACAGCTTCAGCAGCGCGGGCCTCCACGAGGCGGCGGCCATCTTCCTCCGCAGCGGCGCCGACCGCCTCCGGAATAACTACAGCGGCAGCTCCGCTGGCAGCGCGAGGGGCTCCCGCGCTGCAGAGAGGTCTCCCTGTTAGGCCTCCTGCTCTTCTGGAGGCTGAAAGCCCGGGCGCTCGATCTCCACCGCCGGGTAAGACAAGCGCTGCGACCGCTCACATCGCAGCGCTGACTGCCCCCCTCCCCCGCAGCTTCAGCCAGTACATTCCTCAGCGGGCTCCCCCACGCAATATCAGGGGGACCCAGCGTCCCAGGGGACCTCAGCGACTGCCTCTCCTCCCCACATGTCACCATCTGACCGTGGGAGTCCTCCCTAGCCCTGTGGGGGATCCTCTCACCTCCCGGCAGTCCTTACAACTTCCTAGCCTCATGCCCTTGCAGCAGCCCCCACCCCTCCTAGGAGATGAGGAGGCAGACTTGGGGACGACTCCTTCTTTGTCCCCCCTGGCTATCTGTACCCAGCTCTCCCCGCCGTCTGCACCGCCACCCCGACTTCCGCTACAATCTGCTCTGGCAGCCTCCTCTGACCCTCCACCATGGCTTGATTACCTTGCTCATCTACCGTCAAAAGAGGACTTTGATTCCCTGGTTGCTAAAGTCACAACGGCATGTCGTTCAGAGATACGCACTGAAATCGCTGTCCTGCGGCAAGATCTCCAACATATTGCAAACCGGGTTGATACCCTTGAAGATGATCATGACCAGACCCGTTCTCATGTGTCTCACCTCCAGGACACTGTCCTCTCCCAATGCCAGGTGGTTAATGACATGCAGCGCCATTTAGAGGACTTGGACAACCGGGGCAGGCGCAATAATATCAGAGTCAGGGGGCTGCCTGAGGCTACCCAGGAGGAGGATTTACATGCTACTTTGGGGGAGGTTTTCAACTCCATCTTGCAGGAACCACCTACGCATAAAATTAAACTGGATAGAGCGCACAGGGCCCTGCGTCCCAAGGGATCTGGCCCCACCCCCGCGTGATGTTATTTGCTGCGTACACGATTATGCATTGAAGGAAACCATCCTTTCCAAGGCCCGTCGTCTTAGAGACTTTGAATTTGAAGGAGCCAAGATTCAACTTTATCAGGATCTTTCTTGGATTACGCTACAGAAAAGGAGATATCTGCGCCCTCTGCTACAGCTTCTGTGCGACCGGCAAATACCGTATCGCTGGGGATTCCCCTTTTCTTTGACAGCTAGGCACAATGGACGCTCTGCTACCCTGCGGTTCTATGCAGACCTGGAGCCATTTTGCACTGCTATGGATATTCCTCTCCCAGACCTACAGAACTGGGAACTGATTGCTCCGCCACCACCGCCTCCCCCGGTCTGGAAGGTCCAGAACCCGGCTAGACGCCAGCAACGTTCTTCCAGAAGATCAAGGGTGGAACCCCCCCCTCCGTGACTGTATCTTTTTTTCTCGGCCCTCCTAGTTTCTGGGAGGAATGTGTCTACTTTGCTCACTAGGGGGTTCTGTTGTTATTGCTGTTTATGTTTATACGCATTTTTCTTTTAATGGTCCCACTACTTTTTTGCATTTTACTTATGTTTCAGTTTGGGCGGTCGGGTGGGTTAGACTCCCCCTTCCCCCCAGTGACTGACAGATGTTACTATCCTTAGGTCCCCAACTGTCTATTTTGATCTGCATATTGCTGATCCTCTCCCGCCTCCCACCCACTCCCCCCTCTACTGTGGGGGCTTCGTCCAGCTGTGGACCCACTGGTTGGGCCCCGGAAGGGTCATTTGTGGCCCCGACTTGGACATTTTTTTTTTGCCCCCAGCCGGGAGATATAGTCCCGACCACTAGATTTAGTTTAATTGTGTTTTTTAAATATTTTTGTTTTTTATTTGTTATGCCTCGTCCTTTTGTGTGTCTTTTGTCTCTTTCCCCTCCCCTTCTGTCCCTTCTCTTTTCTCCCCTTTTTCAGGTTCGGAGACTCGTTTGGCTACAGTGGCCTGGACCCTTCACCTTTATTTTTTTCAAGGCTTCCGACTCTCGATGGTTGGGTGAGATTTGCCTCTTCCTCATTTTTCCTTACGCTAGCTACAAACCCACTCTGTTTTCTCTATGGTTAAGTGCATTACATTAAATGTCAAGGGCCTGGGCTCCAACTCAAAACGGCGAATGGTCCTGTGGGAGCTTCGCTCCCTACAGGCAGAGGTAGCTTTTCTCCAAGAGACCCATTATGATCATACTGGCACGTTTAATTTTGCTCGCCATTACTTCCCCTCCGCTTACTCGGCATATTGTAGTCGTAGGAGGGGGGAGTAGCTATTCTGCTTTCTCGTACCTGCCCTATCACTGTTTCGGCCTCTCATTTAGATCCCCAGGGTCGATATATTATCCTAGAGGGGCTTTTACACGGTCAACCTATCACTTTGTGTAACATATATGCCCCTAACTCTTCTCAGATCCCCTTCCTTAAACAGGTCCTGGGGAAATTGCAAATGTCTGAGGGATCTGCACTGTTACTGGGAGGAGACTTTAATATGGCTTTTTCTGAAAATATGGATAGATTCACCCTCAATAATGATCCTCCTGGACCCTCGCAGACAAGACTAGCAAAGGAGTTTCGCTGCCTTGTACGGTCGGCTGCCCTCTATGACCTTTGGCGGGTGGACAATCCCTCTGCTCGCTCTTTTACATTTTACTCCCACCAACATAAAACCCACTCTAGAATAGACTACTTTTTCGGTTACACATTAACCCTTCGCTTATTCAAGTCAGCTGACATAGGCCCCATATCCTGGTCCGATCACGCGCCCGTACTGCTGACATTGTCTCCCTCCTGCCCTCCGACAAAACGTTGCCATTGGCGACTTAATGAATCCCTCCTTCATTCACGAGAGACCCAGGGTAAACTTCGTACCCACCTTCAAGAATACTTTCGAGTTAATCTTGAGTCAGTCCCCGCTATATCTACACTGTGGGAGGCCCATAAGGCAGTGATGAGGGGTCACTGTATTGCACTGGGAACACAGGCCAAGAGAAATCGAAGGGTCAGAGAGGAGGCTTTAACTAGTAGGATCAGATCCCTAACCGAGAGACTAGCGTCACGACCCACAGTATCCTTGCTGCGTCAATTGGTAGCTGCTAGGGCGGACCTCCGCGACCTCGCTACCCAGGCCACCCATCGCCTTCTCCTCTACAGCCGCCAGAGGTATTATGAGAGGGGAAATAAGGCCCATACACTCCTAGCCAGAACCCTGAGAGACCGCCGGGTTTCCTCTACGCCTCATGCTGTCCGAGATTCCCAGGGCACCCTACAACACCATCCCGACACTATAGCGACCTTGTTTAGAGATTATTACACTACACTGTATAACCTTCCCTCGGCTGCTGGGAGAGGCCCCTCCGCTACAGAGACAAACTTGCAATCCTATCTGACCTCCTGTCGGCTCCCGGTCCTCCCGCCCTCAGCTCTCTCTTCACTTAATGCTCCAATATTGGGCGAGGAGTTAACTGCCGTCTTGGAGGGTCTCCCTAATGGTAAAGCTCCGGGCCCTGATGGGTTCACTTATGCTTATTATAAAACTTTCCATTCTGATCTCCTCCCTCATATGTGTAAACTCTTCAACTCTTTTTTGGATGGAGCCCCGATCCCGCATACTATGCTGCACTCTCACATTTCCTTGGTCCCAAAGCCACATAAGGACCATCAGGAATGTTCTAACTATCGTCCCATTGCCCTCCTGAATACAGATCTCAAACTATTTACAAAAATTTTGGCAAATAGGCTTGGCCTTTGGCTTCCGACTCTCATCCACAAGGACCAGGTGGGATTTGTCCCCTGTCGCCAGGGAGGGGATAACACTAGAAGGGCGGTGGACTTGATTGATGTAGCTAACCGTTCTTCCACCCCCACTATGCTTTTAAGTCTGGACGCTGAGAAGGCCTTCGATCGCCTTGATTGGTCATTTATGATAGCCACCCTCGAGAGTTACGGGTTCTCGGGGGCCTTCCTCACGGCCATAAGGGCTCTCTATTCCCGCCCCTCGGCAGTGGTCAAGCTACCTAATGCTTCCTCCCAACCTTTATCCATTCGTAATGGAACCCGTCAGGGATGCCCCTTGTCACCTTTAATATTTGCATTGTGTATTGAACCCCTGGCGGCCCAAATTAGATCTGCCTCAGATATCACCGGGGTATTTGTGAGGGATAGGGAATTTAAAATTAGTTTATTCGCAGACGATGTCCTGTTGACCCTCACTAAACCCCATACCTCCCTCCCGAACCTTCTCCGAGTTTTAAAGGAATATGGAGTCCTATCGGGCTATAAGGTTAACCCTAGTAAAACGGAAGCCTTGCCTCTAAATATCCCAAGCGAGACTTTGCAGTTGCTTAAGACTAATTTTGCTTTCCAGTGGAGGGACCACTCATTACGTTATTTGGGTGTCCAGTTATCCTCTTCATACCATACACTGTATTCAGTCAATTATCCTCACCTGTTTCATGAGCTCCGCTCTCTCCTAGATAAATGGCGTCCTCTCCATATTTCTCTCCTAGGCCGTATAACTGCGGTTAAGATGACCCTCCTCCCCAAGCTTCTTTATTTCTTCGAAACCCTCCCAGTGGCAGTCCCTAGGTCCGAACTGAAATCACTACAGAAAGCAATCTTCCAATTTATATGGAATGGCAAACGCCATCGCATTCCCCGATCAGTGATGCTGGCGGGTAAGTCGGACGGGGGACTGGGGGCTCCACACCTGCTGCATTATTACTGGGCTGCTCATTTGCGGAGTATACCGTTTTGGGCGGCATCCCAAGCACACACGAAATGGGTGGAGATAGAGAAGCTTTGGCTAGCTCCTGTTCACCCCAATGCATATCTGTGGTCCTCCCTCCCCCCCCCCCTACCCTCTACTCCGCTGCTAGGCCCTATCGGCTTTACCCGGTCTATCTGGAATACTTGTTCTAAGCTCTTTCGATTGGCCGCTCCGCACTCATCTATGATTTCCTTTTTATATAATCCACTCCTGCCAAGCGGACTCACCGCCGCTATGGTCAGGCCCTGGAGTGGGCTGGGTTTGTTCCACGTAGCAGACTTGGTGGACCCGTCGACCTTGGAGCTCAGGTCCTTCGACTACCTCACTTCCATACAGCACTTGCCTACCTCAGAGTGGTTCCATTATCAGCAAATAGTCCATTTTGTTGTTTCCCAGTTTGGGTCCGCCCGGGTCTCCCTCCCCACAGGTTTTGAACGACTGTGTCGGGCAGGTACCTCCACTAGAGGCCTGATTTCAAATATTTATAGGCTCTTGACCTCTCAGGGGGGGCAGACCCCGATGGCCCACAAATATATGACCCGGTGGTCTGGAACCCTGGGCACCCATATTCCACACAGCCAGTGGCAGGTCATATGGTCCCGTGCAGCTAAATCCTCTTCCTGTGTAACGTTTAGGGAAACGCAATACAAAATACTTATGCACTGGTATCATACCCCAGCTTTATTACATACTCTTAACCCCACTATTTCTTCTAGTTGTTGGCGATGCCGGGCAACACTTGGAACACTGTTTCATGTTTTTTGGGAATGCCCCTTAGTTCGCCCTTTCTGGCTCGAGGTTGAGAGGATGACTCACATTCTTTTCATCCAGGGTATTCCCCTGGATCCCATGGTTTATCTGCTTAATCTCCCGCCAAAAGGTCTCGGTAAAAATACATCTAAATTATTCCTTTACTTGTGTACCGCGGCCAAAACACTTATAGCTCGCCATTGGAGAAAGGCTCTTCCCCCAGCAGTCTCAGAATTGATAGCCCGACTGAAGGACATCCGCAGTCTGGAGTACTTGACCGCCTCCCTCAACCATACGGTAGAGGCATTTGAAGCAATTTGGTCCCACTGGGATTCCTACTGTGCCACACAGGGTCTCTGATGCCTGACTCCCAACTTTGTTTCTCCCCTTATTGTTTCTTTCCTTTGTCATGTTTTTTGTTTTCCCCCAAATTGAGTCTTTCTGTTGTTGTTTTCTCTGATGTAACAGATTATTTGCTTTACATTTGCCTTGTATTTCTTTTAAAAAACTTTTTCAATAAAAATTACAGTTAAAAAAAAAAAAAAAAAAAAAAAAAAACATACATTAACACACCACTTGCACAAATTCTTACCTGTTTAGCTCTTTTTTGTTTCTCTTCTAGGGTCAAAATAGGGGGGATTCTTTTTGGTCTCTTTCTGTTCACATAACTGCATTTTCAGGGTTATTTAGTAGCCATAACAATTACACCCACGGTATTGTATAGTGAATTTGAACAACCAGGCCACAGGTCATGTTTGAGTATTTAGAAGACTATCACATCACTCTCAACTATGGTGGATGCTTAATGGGTGAATTGTTTATTAGATTTAAAGTCAATGTTTAGCAAAATAAGCAGAAATGCAACTTCTGTATTCGCAACGTTTCGGCCTATGTACGGCCTTTATTAAAGTTGCTGAGGATATAAATAGAACAAAATAAAATGAGCAAATGCAATGTCCCAAGGCATTGTCATATTTGTACAAAGCAATCTTTGAATATTTGGAACATACGATGTCAATGCTAAAATTGGTAATAACATAAATGTTAGACCTAAGACACAAATGGCAAGAGTATTAAGCATAGAAGGCACAAGGAATATATAAGACATAGAAGGAATGAATAGCCAACTGATATAAATGTGATAAAATGTAGTAAATAAAAAACATAAGGTCCAAGTTACATACGATCACAGTATTATGTATTAGTATATGAGGCACAGAATATATAAAGCAATTAATGCTAACAAACAGATCTATTGATACAGAAGTATAAATAGATATTTAACATACAAGAGCAAATATAAAATTTCTCAAATAACCACCAGGGAGGACCACACTAGACCGTCCTGTCAAGGAGGGAAAGAAAGAAAACCTTCACATACCAGGTGCTGGAAATGGCTGTGGTAGAAGTGTAAGGCTATGTTCACACATATTTTTTTGCAGGCTGATTTTGAGGTGGAATCCGCCTCAAGATCCACCTTAAAAAACGCCTCCCATTAATTTCAATGGGAGCCAGTAGCAGTTTTTTCCTCTAGCTGATTTTTTCAGCTAGAGGAAAAAAAAGCAACATGACCTATATTCATGTGGATCCTGCTTTGAAAAACCCATTGAAATGGAAGGTAGAAAAAATGCAATGCGGTTTTTGGCGAGGTTTTTGATGCGGTTTTTACAAAAACCGCATCAAAAACTGCAAGTGCTTTTTAAATCAAAGTTTCTAGGTCCATACAGGTTGCTGGAGCAAAAAACTGCAGCAAAAACCGCAACAAAAAAGGGACAAGAAAAGTGACAAAAACTGAATCATGTAAAAAAACACGTCAAAAAACCATTTCCTAATTCCTGTAGCAGATTTTTTCAGCCTGCAAAAAACTCTGTGTGAACATATCCTAATAGTGCATATAGCACCAGAGGCAGGGTGATGTGGTCAGCACAGTAACATAATGACACCTTTCATGCACAGATCCTGCTATAAAAAGATTGCGTAGAGTGCGTGCGCAATGACATTATCACGCATGTGTAGAAGGATGGTAGCAGTTGCTAATTGACCACATACAGTGCATAGATGTCAACAAGGGAAAAGATGGGGAGGGGAAAAGATGGAAGCACAGAGGTAAATTAATATAAAAGTAAAAATATGTAGGAAGTGAAAAGAAAAGATAAGAAAGGGGATAGAAAATGCTGGAAATAGGAAAAAAACAAAAAAAGAGATGGCTAGGATAGGATTAGGAAAATGGAGGATAAAATGATATAAAAAGAGGAGGGAGGAAAAAGAAGTGGAAAGGGAAGGAAAAGATGAGAAACGGGCTGGTCGTATGGTACCATGGTAGAGGATCCTCTCAAAGTCAACATTAGCACATCTGGGAAGAAAAAGTGTAGGTAAAAATACACTAATGGATAATGCACATTAATTTGACAAGAGATCACATTCGGTTGAGAACCACCTACAGTCTTTAATGAAGGGATCCAGTAGGATCCACATAATTTTAATTGGTGGATATGGTTTCCGCCCCTTCTCAGGTGTGGGACATGCTCAATCACCTGAAATTTGATTTGTGAAATAGAGTGTCGTGATGAATGAAAAAGTTTGAATAAAGGTAGCCAGGTTTTTTGCATCTTATCATAGACTTATGGTTTGACATTCTATCCCGTACATGCTGTGTTGTATTGCTGATGTCAATGAGTCCACATGGGCATTTAACCAAGTAGAGTACAAAATCTCTGCTTGAGTGGTAGCAGTGGCGGTAACTGTAACAACATGAGTGGCAGTGCAGCATGGAATGATATGATAGACCAGGCTGCAGAACATGTCTGGCTGTGTGGTGGCAGTGGTAGTAGCTGTGGCAGCATAAGTGGCAGTGCAGCATGGAATGATATGATAGACCAGGCTGCAGAACATGTCTGGCTGTGTGGTGGCAGTGGTAGTAGCTGTGGCAGCATAAGTGGCAGTGTGGAATGGAATGATATGATGTACCAGGCTGTAGGACATGTCTGGCTGTGTGGTGGCAGTGGTAGTAGCTGTGGCAGCATAAGTGGCAGTGCAGCATAGAATGATATGATAGACCAGGCTGCAGAACATGTCTGGCTGTGTGGTGGCAGTGGTAGTAGCTGTGGCAGCATAAGTGGCAGTGTGGAATGGAATGATATGATGTACCAGGCTGTAGGACATGTCTGGCTGTGTGGTGGCAGTGGTAGTAGCTGTGGCAGCATAAGTGGCAGTGCAGCATAGAATGATATGATAGACAAGGCTGCAGAACATGTCTGGCTGTGTGGTGGCAGTGGTAGTAGCTGTGGCAGCATAAGTGGCAGTGTGGAATGGAATGATATGATGTACCAGGCTGTAGGACATGTCTGGCTGTGTGGTGGCAGTGGTAGTAGCTGTGGCAGCATAAGTGGCAGTGCAGCATAGAATGATATGATAGACAAGGCTGCAGAACATGTCTGGCTGTGTGGTGGCAGTGGTAGTAGCTGTGGCAGCATAAGTGGCAGTGTGGAATGGAATGATATGATGTACCAGGCTGTAGGACATGTCTGGCTGTGTGGTGGCAGTGGTAGTAGCTGTGGCAGCATAAGTGGCAGTGCAGCATAGAATGATATGATAGACAAGGCTGCAGAACATGTCTGGCTGTGTGGTGGCAGTGGTAGTAGCTGTGGCAGCATAAGTGGCAGTGTGGAATGGAATGATATGATGTACCAGGCTGTAGGACATGTCTGGCTGTGTGGTGGCAGTGGTAGTAGCTGTGGCAGCATAAGTGGCAGTGCAGCATAGAATGATATGATAGACAAGGCTGCAGAACATGTCTGGCTGTGTGGTGGCAGTGGTAGTAGCTGTGGCAGCATAAGTGGCAGTGTGGAATGGAATGATATGATGTACCAGGCTGTAGGACATGTCTGGCTGTGTGGTGGCAGTGGTAGTAGCTGTGGCAGCATAAGTGGCAGTGCAGCATAGAATGATATGATAGACAAGGCTGCAGAACATGTCTGGCTGTGTGGTGGCAGTGGTAGTAGCTGTGGCAGCATAAGTGACAGTGTGGAATGGAATGATATGATGTACCAGGCTGTAGGACATGTCTGGCTGTGTGGTGGCAGTGGTAGTAGCTGTGGCAGCATAAGTGGCAGTGCAGCATAGAATGATATGATAGACAAGGCTGCAGAACATGTCTGGCTGTGTGGTGGCAGTGGTAGTAGCTGTGGCAGCATAAGTGGCAGTGTGGAATGGAATGATATGATGTACCAGGCTGTAGGACATGTCTGGATGTGTGGTGGCAGTGGTAGTAGCTGTGGCAGCATAAGTGGCAGTGCAGCATGGAATGATATGATGTACCAGGCTGCAGAACATGTCTGGCTGTGTGGTGGCAGTGGTAGTAGCTGTGGCAGCATAAGTGGCAGTGTGGAATGGAATGATATGATGTACCAGGCTGTAGGACATGTCTGGCTGAGTGGTGGCAGTGGTAGTAGCTGTGGCAGCATGAGTGGCAGTGTGGAATGGAATGATATGATGTACCACGCTGTAGGACATGTCTGGCTGAGTGGTGGCAGTGGTAGTAGCTGTGGCAGCATGAGTGTCAGTGCAGCATGGAATCATATGATGTACCAGGCTGTAGGACATGTCTGGCTGAGTGGTGGCAGTGGTAGTAGCTGTGGCAGCATGAGTGGCAGTGTGGAATGGAACGATATGATGTACCAGGCTGTAGGACATGTCTGGCTGTGTGGTGGCAGTGGTAGTAGCTGTGGCAGCATGAGTGGCAGTGTGGAATGGAACGATATGATGTACCAGGCTGTAGGACATGTCTGGTTGAGTGGTGGTAGCTGTGAGAATTTTTTTCAGATTAGCACTGGCGGAATCAGTGTTTCGCTGTTCCGGCAGCAGTTTGTTTGTATTTAATGAAAAAAATTTAAATTCTTGCCCAAAAAAACCCCTTATGAAAAGATTTTTCACTAACAGGAATGACTGTTAGTAATAACTATGATTTCTATCATTAATCTTCTTGTAATTGATTAAATCTGAATAAACTCTCCAACTCCCTAAGATTCTCTAGCTCTATTGCAATTTGTAAGTTTTGCAGCACTCAGTGCTCTGTATCATGCAGTAAGATGAATAACACATCCATTCCTAACCATCACTGCAATGCCTCATGTTGAAGCCCACAGAACCTTATGTAGTGTGCACCCAGGGTGGATCTGGCATTGCATAGATTTTAAGGGAGCAGTTGAAGGTAGCATTTTCCCATCCAGTTGAGGTACAGATCCAGCACCATCCGCAGAACTTATGCCAGAACGGATCTCATTGAAAACTATGAGGTCCATTCTGGCTTCACTTTCCCTCGGCTACATCAGAGGGAAACGGATACTAAAGACATACATATGTGAAAGCACCCTAACATAGACTGGATACAGTTGTATTCACTTCTCAGTTTAGAGCAGGACTAGGTTTTATATATGGTTTCCAGGCTGTGAATATAAGGAAGAATGCTCACATTCACTGACAGCAGACACATATTATCTCTTGCTAATGGTGAGAAATTGATTAAATTTTATACCCAGCTTTCTCAGCCCCTAGAATGGCAAATCTGCCTGCAATAAAAAGAGTCTTATGCATTGTGGTAGTGAGCCGCAGAGTATAGAGGATTAAGTGTTGGAAGGTAACACTAGATTAGGTGTGAGATGTATAGTGGACAGGGTGTTGACAGCCTTACATGTCAGCATTAATATTTTATAATCTATTCCCTTGGCAATGGATAGACAGTGAAGGGATTGGCAAAGGAGAAAGGCTGATGAAAAATGGGGGGGGGGGGAAGGATGAATTAAGCAAGCGTAATAGTGGAGAGTGGACTGGAGTGGAGTCAGAGCACTTAGAAGAGTGTTACAATAGTCTAAGTGGATGAGCATTCTTCTTGTTTCAGGGGTGAGGAAAGAGCAGCATGAATTTTCCTGAGTTGGAGTAAGCAGGAAGTGTTGAGGACTTAGATGTGACACTTGAAGGATAAGACAAAATCAAAGGTTGCTCCAAGACAATGGAATTGTGGGACTAGGGTAAGTATGGCACCATTAACTTAACTGATAAATGTGTCATTTGGGGGGACTGTGTGAGGTGGCAGGAACTCTGTTTTCTCCATATTGAGTTTAAGGAAACAGGAGGAAAAGGAAGCTATGGTGCCAGACACTCTGGAACTTTGTATAGCAGAGCAGTGATGTCTGGGTCAGAGAGATATATGTGAGTGTTGTTGGTGCAACAGTGGTATTGAAAATAATGGGACTCTATGAGTTGGCCAAGGAGGGATCCCAGGACAGAGTCTTGAAAGACACCTACACAGAGAGGGCACAGTGATGAGGTGGTGTGGAAGTGGAAGACGCTGAATGTGAGGTTGGTGAGGTAGCAAAAGGGCCCAGGAGAGGACCCAGTCTGTGATGCCAAAAGAAGACAGCATTTTTAAGAAGAGGGAGTGGTCACCTGTGTTGAAGGCAGAGGAAAGGTCTAGAAGGACAACGGAAAAGTGCTGTTTGGCTTAGGCAGTTAGTAGGTTGTTTGTGACTTTGGTTAAGGCAGTTTCAGTGGAGTGATTGAGTCGGCAGTCTGACTGTATCCTTGGAGTGACTTTTCTTCCAGTGACATTCTGCAACCCTTGAAGCACATCTCAGTTTTTTTTTTTGTCAGGACCATATGCCAGGGTTGCCTATTGATTGGTCAAGCTCTGGTGTGTTTGGGGGGCACTGAGTTGAAGGCTGAAGTAATGGTGATGTTATAAAAAACAGTGATAGCATCTGTGTCCTAGAGATCGGATATGACAAAAAGTGGTAGAAGAGAGACAGAAGGTGTGTGGATGTCAATATGGTCAAGGTTACTGTGGGTGTCTATTAGTTTCTGGATTGAGGGGTCTGTTACAGAGGAAAGGGGCAAGAATGTAAGTAAGCATGGTGGGAGAGTTAAATAGATTGGATAAGGAACAGAGGTGGGTGAAGATCAGGTCAAGTGTGTGTGTCCCTTTGTGAGTGGCAGTGGAGGACCACTGTTAGGGACCAAAGGAGGGGGTGAGAGACAGAAGATTGGAAGCAGAAGGATGGTTTGTGTCAATGGGGATGTTGAAATCTCCCATGATGATAGTGGGGATATCAGTTTAAAGGAAGTGAATGTGGCATGAGGTGAAGTGGTCAATGAAGGAGGTGGTAGGTCCTGGTGGTTGACTTGGAGACTGGAGGGTAAGAAAATGCTGACAGAGTGCACTTTAAAAGAAGGGAGGGTAAGAACAGGTAATGGTGGGGTTGGGATGAAGGAGTAGTTATCAGATAGGAGAAATCCAACACCTCTCCCAGGTTTGTTGCTGGGACGAGGAGTGTTGAAAAATTGAAAACCGCTGTAAAAGAGTGCAGTACAGTAAGTAGTGTCTGAAGGTGTCAGCCATGTTTCAATTATACCAAGAAAAGAAAGTGAGAAATGAAAACATTGTGATTGTACTCTAGTTAGATACAGATGGAATGTGCTTTCCATAGTGCATGGGGGGAGGCAGGAGCAAGGTAGATTGATTTAAGATTTAAGCTGTTGAGTAAGCTAACGCTGGTTGTGTTGTGGGAGAAAGATGATGATCTGACAGTGGATATTTGCTAAGTAGCCCAGGATTAGGAGATATGTTGCTAGCAGTAAAGAGAAGGAGAGAGCAGGTGTGAGTAGTAGAAGGTGTGAAGTGGTTATATGTGTCTAAGGCCCCTTACAGACAACCATGGTTTTTCTTGGATAGCACATTGACCCATTCACAGTCTAGGCCGCAGAAAACTCAGGACAGGTCCTATTCCTGTCTGGTTTTGCGACCATGCTTCCACAGCTCCTATTCATTGAATGAATGAGGTCGCGGAGGCATGGCCAGTGCACGTGTGGTGCATGGGCTAGCACACGGTTGTGTGCGACTGGCCTAAGGCAGGAAGCTTGCAGGTTTAGAAGTAGCTCAGCAGAGAAGGTCAGGTGGGGTAGAACAGATAGAGAGATAAATAGTTTACCAAGTGTGGTGGTTTGGAGGTGAAAAGTCAGTTTTAAAAGTAGGAGGATAAAAACAGTGGTTAAGAACGATAGCATTTTATTTTGTGACTTTTTGAAGTTTGGTAATAATGTGACTTATGAATAGAATTTTAACAGTTGCCTTCAGTTCCCTTCTGGTTCACTTCTGGTCTAATTCTGTTTAGTGCACCTATTGGAGTAAGGGTACGTTCACACAGAAGCTGCCATTTTTATAGGCCAACTAATAACATTAATAAAACATTATGCACCATACATTTACAATTAGTCAGCGATGTAGCTGTGGTTAATGACAGAAGTGAACAGTTTCCCTCATAAGGGTATGTTAACATGGCAAAATCTGACGCTGATTTTGAGGCAGATTCTGCCCTTATTCTGTCTCTTAGTATTTTCAATAGGAGGCAGAGATCAGAGTGGGACATTGAAAAAATAAGAGTCTTGCTCGATCTTGCTGCGGATTCTGTGGCTGATTCAGAAGCATAGTTCGTGGTGCAAGAATCCTCTCTAAATTTACGGCTGTGTGAATAGCCCCAAAGATGTAGGTCCTTAATTAAAAAAACAGTTGTGTTCTGAAACACAGTGACCCAGATTTTATATTGTAGTTGCGAATAGATTCTGGCGTGGAGCATGTTTGGTGCATTCTTGGTACAAGTTTGTCTCAACTGGGAACATATAGTTTGAGCTAAAATATGACTTTCTGGACATATAGGCGTGGTTTCTCAGAAAAAGGGACATTGCCCAAGCATTTTTTTTTGTCACTGCCCAGCAAGGACCGGGGGCGGGGTGGGCAGTTTAGAGGTGGGGTTATACAGCAAACAGTGCTGTACACCGGGGCGTGCTGGTGGGACCTCGGTGTACAGCTACGAGCTAATGGCGGGAACCTGTTCTACAGCACACCCCAGTGTACAGTGCTGTTTTGGTGTACTATAGAGAGCGTAGATGGGGGGGGATCATGTTTAGTATAGAGCTAGGAGCCACAACACTGTGGCCAGATTGCCGACCTGCGGACCGGCAAAAGACCCCCAACGGGCATGTCCCGGTCCACGGACCAGTGGTTGGGTACCCCTGGGCGAAAAGATGCACCAAAATTGTGTCATAAAATTCTGGCTCAAAATAAGTCAACTAAAAGGTGGTTTATGCTTGGACTAGACAGTCTAAAGCTATGCCAGATCTATGCCTATCTAAGTTTATACTGCCTAACTATTAGTAATACATTTTCTAAATCTACAGATTGAACAATCTTTGGCACCTATTTTCATTCCTTATGACAAGCAGGAGATTCCAATATGCCTTCTGCGGCTGTCACTAGGAATAAACTGTAGACAGCAGCTTTGTAATTTGACAAATCTTTCAGGTAGTTCTGCTCCTAGCAAAACTTACCCAAAATAGTTGAATAGTTTTTTCTGTATCTATTATATGGTATGGAGATGCCCTATGAAGCTCTCCTTTGGGTGTCCTTGGAAATCTAAAGGACAGGTCAGATTCACCTGAATTTAATGAAAAATTGTATCTCTGTTGCTGAGATATTAATTTATTTCACAGTATGCAAATGAGCAGTCTGGAGCACCAAGGGCGGTTCTGTTGCACCAAACTACTACGCCCCGCACTGCATTAATATGCTGGGGTGAATGTGAGAACACTGGTCCAGGTGGGATTTCAGCTTAGCTTCCTGACCCTATCTCTCAAAGAAGGGAAGGATGAAGGAGGATGCATTAGGGCAGTGTAGAGCACAGGAGGTTGGGCCGATGGAGCAGCCCTTGGTGCTCCAGATTGTGCATTTGCATATTGTGAAATAAATTAATATCTTGGCAATGGAGGCATGAATTTTCATGAGGAAAAATATGTTATATTCAGGTGACTCTGACCTAACTGTGTTGCTGGATTAATATGCTTCACCCCAGGTGACAGACCTCCTTTAAGAGTTTCATGTATCAAAATTGTCTCAGAGAATAAATTGTTTTACTGCCAGTTAATATTAAAACTTTATTCTATGATCTTTATATAAAGAAAAACTGAACACTGACTACTTCAGACTCACTTACGCTAGGTTCACACTAGCGTTTGACTTTCCATTCTTCGGATGCGCTTAGGGACCCAAAAACAGAAAGTTAACCCACTTAAAAAGCAGTTACCCGCAGAAACCCGCAGACCCCATAGACTATAATGGGGTCTGCCGGGTTTCCGCCCCGAAAAATGCTTGCAGGACTTTTCTCTCTGCATTTTTTAAGTGGATTCGAGGGCAGAAACACCGAACGGAAATTATGCACTAGTGTGAACCTAGCCTTAGTGAAAATAGAGAGTTTTTTGCAGAAGACCATATTTTGTTACTGGCATAAATAAACTGATGTGTGATAAACTACCTTGGTTTTCTAAAAAGTACATATTTATCAGTGCATGAAGTGTATTGAATTCTCTGTATTATTATGCTTTCTTTAGCATTTTCCATCTCCTGAAGCATATAGTATATGAAACAGAGGAATACAGTGAGTGTAATTCCTGTCATTTTACTTTTACTGCAACATAAATTGAGTATAATTCTCTGCAGATATTGTAGCAATTTTGCTCTGCAACTTCCTCTAAAGAAGAGCCAGATAAATAGCGATTTAGTGCCATCTGTTGTACATAAAATGTAATCATTTATTAGGTATCAAGAATATTTTGTGCATCTATAAAACATTTGTATTTGTTAGAAATATAAAAAACACATTTCCTTGGAGGGGCAAGCACATATTCCCATTTTAGGTCTTTTTTAACCATTTACTGTACACAAACACAGTGTAATATATACACTAGAGATGAGCAAACCCACTCGTATCAAGATTCAACTAGAATATTCCAAATTGTTAGGTTTTTTTTTTACAAATCTGAACAAATGGAGATCCGTCTTGGGTGAACTAAAATGGTCGCCGCATTATACTCTGGGCCTCCATGCGGCGTCTGGTGATCTCCTGTGATGTTATGACGTTGCGACGCTCAGCATGTCCATGTTACTGCTGAGGCCCAATCACATGCCTCAGCAGTGACTAGGGGCACATGACATCACAGGAGAGCACCAGATGTCACAGAGGAGGCGGAGACAGAGCACTGGACACTACAAAGAGGCCCAAAAAAGGTAACGGAAGGTATAACTGTGTTTTTTTACACCTCCCCTGGGCCTCCACCTATTATACACTTAAGTCTGAAGAAACTCCAGAGTATAATAAGGTCACTTTCACTTAACTTATGGTTATTTTCACATAACTTAACTAAAAGTCACATGTATAATTAGGCTAATCCTCCAACGAGAGTGATGTACATTGTAAGAGGACATTCTGATGGCTGGTTGCCAGAAATTTAAATATAATAGAATAACCTAATAACAGTTTGCGTGCCTAATTATATTATCAGAGGAGAGTAGGAGATTCACTGAATAATATATGGATGTATTAAAAGATTAATCTTTATTTCAATACAATTAAAAAAGATATATTTTTGAATTCACAACAATGAAACTCATGAAACAAACACATGGTCTGAGGGGTAGAGTGTAGCAATATTTAGTATCAATGTACATGCACACCTGCTGCATTAATATTAGGCATCCCTTCTCTATTTTGTGGACCAAATACCCCTTACTAGAAATGACGTGCCAGTATTTTGTCACTAAAAGCCAAAGTGGCAGAGCCAACAGCGCATGCGCGGGATTTCGATCCCGAAGAGAAGAACGTTGGCTGCTGATGCAGCAAAAAGGCCGGCAAAAGAAGCAGGGGGTGTGAAGAATAAAAGACATTGGCGGCATTGCAGGGGATGAAGAAGCTGTGCTCAGAGCACAGGGGCAACGCCCCCTGTACTGTACTCTCTGAGCATCATTTACATAAAGCTAAAAAAGTGAAAAACTCGAAAACGGAGGCGAGGTCATGGGAAATAAAGGTAGGAGATGAATAGCCTTTAAAAAGGCTATTCCAATGTGGTGTCAGTTAAAAAAACGATATATGCAATGATAGACTCCCTTTAACAGGAAGCAAGAGTGCACACGAAATGGCCGTTGCCTGTTTATTTCCCCACTATCTATTTTGTGACCGTGCTGTAATGGAAAGCTAAAGAAAGAAATCCCGTTTTAAGGATAGTGAGCGCTGCCTCGTACTTACTCTTTTCTAATATACAAATGAACTGTTTATTCGGCTGAGCACCACTAATGGGTGGAGATCCTGCTGTTTCCTTTTAAAACAGTGGTAAATTGCTGAGAGAGGATAGTGCCAGTAATAAGGTCATGACCCTTTGTGGGCCAATTGACCAGGTTCCCCAGGTAACTGTCGTTGTCCTAATTGATATGAGCTAAGTGCTAGTGGCGAGGAATTCACATCAGACACAGAGTTGGTATGAACCCTCTTTCTTAGCCGAGTACAGAAGCGACACTGACATACTTTATTTAGGCAACATAAGTTCATATAGCAGAAAGTATAAGAAAGGGTTAACATAGCAACGTAAGTCCTCATGTTCAGTCCTAATTGGTGTAGTATATCTTGAATGCATAGATAACAGATATAAGCAGTTCCGTATATGGTCAGCCATCTCCTGTCTTGCGCTGTGATGCAGGGAGGTGTCTTCTGGCAGCAAGCCAAGCACATGTCTTCTTGGACACAAAGGATTCTCACTTTGGTATGCAAACACTATCTGGTAGTGTAACATTACATTACAATCAGTTTCAAGCATAAACAACCACATAATATTCAAATTTAAGGATAACAATGTTTTTTTACACACAGTACACCTTAAGCAGATATGAAAATCTAAAACAGATATAAAAACATAAAATTATATAAAGTTCAGTATTATCCTTCACACCAGTATTTTTCTTCTTTTTGTGTTGTACTTAAATCCCATGGTTTGACTGTTTGTAACACAAAGGTCCAGCAGGCTTCTTGAGATATGGAAGCAACATGGTTATACTACACACGGACTAAGGGAGGCATCTGTAGACTATATCCAGTCATTCAGATGGAGACAGTAAATAGTGACAGTGAGCAAGAGAGAACGGAGTTAGACAATGGTGTACTTTTGTACTGGCACAAGACACACAAAAAAGGTGTGTAAAGTCAGACTGCAGCTGCTCCTTATGCTCCAGAATAGGAGAATAGTGAGAGAATAGTGGCTTAATCCCAGGTTAGAAAGGAGAGTTTTACGGCAAAAATTGACCCTTTTAGCACACAGGCAGCATGAGAATAAATCTCTGCAAGGGAATAGTTCTTCTCTCCTTGTCACATTCAACAGTCTTGTGAAGGGAATTTTGAGTGGTTTACTCACTTCCTATCTTTTATGACAGTCAACTCCCTAGACTTGATCCCAAAGGATCTTAGCATGGACATAGGTCTCCTAAAAGACTGCTCTTTTGTAAATGTAATCCTCAAGTATGGGTTAGTGCATTGCAAAGTACAGTAGTATCAATTTTCCAGAGAACAGGAAGAGGGAATTAGGCCACTGATACAGGTACTAATGTCTATGAGACATGTATGTCTATGAGACATCTTTTGACTATCAAACAAAAGATATTGGGAATAAGAAAAATCTTGATACTGGTATGTCATCTTCAGAACACGAAAGCTCTGATTGTGACACACGCAAAGTGCCATCTAAGAAAGATAGACTGGAAGTAACAGGTCCATCTCAAGTGGATCGTTCCCCAGTAATTCCCCGTAGGGGTAGATACCATAACCGCAGGGAGTATAATTCACATAATAGAAACGTTTTTTTATCACAAGGCCCTCCAATTTCGGATTATCTTTTGAGAAATCGGAAATAAAGGGGATGGATAGAAAACAAGATTATGAGATGCATCATGATTGTAAATTTGTCCCAGAAGGTGTTAAGTAATGACAAATATAAGGTGTTAAAAATAGGCCTCTCCTTTGTCCCCACACCCCACTCACAGATAGACATAGATGTGAGGAGTTGGGGATTGGAGAGGAGGATTTACCTTTCCTTGACCTTCTTGGGAACCTCTGGGAGGAGGGGCAAAGAAATCTTGGGGAAAGTCCCTTTACTAAACGTCGACTCCCTTCGAAAAAATATCCCCCGATTGTGGAGGATGGGTCAGTGGATATCTTTTTACGTGTGGTCACAAAGCAGAACTTGGGATACAGTAGAACTCAGGGACAAGAGTTGAGATCCTTTGGGAATTTGAGTCCACCTGAATAAACAGCTCTCAAAAATCTTGGGAATGACAGTGAAATAATTATAAAGTCATCTGATAAGGGGGGCAACTTGGTCATACTTGACCGTAGTCAGTACACTCGAATGTGTTATGACATTCTGTTGAATGGTGAGTGCTATGAGACGGTGGGTGAAGAGTCCATGACTGGGTATGTGGTTGAGCTTCGAAGTATTTTGGATAGAGCACAGGATAGAAATCTAATTAGTAAAACTGAATATGATTTATTGCTGCCTCCTTATCCAATACAAGCAATATTCTATGCTCTACCCAAACTGCATAAGGGGCTGTCTCCTTTAAAGGGACGCCCTATTGTTGCAGGGATTGGTTCACTCATCTAAAATGCCAGTCTTTATGTCGACGACATTTTGCGTTTGCATTTTTGCAGAGAGAAATACACACGTGGACAGAATTGTTGGTATCCCTCGTTTAATGAAAGAAAAACCCACAATGGTCACAGAAATAACTTTAATCTGACAAAAGTAATAAAATATAAAAATTCTATGAAAATGAACAAATGAAAGTCAGACATTGCTTTTCAAACAGACTTTAACAGAATTTTTTAAAAAAGAAAACTCATGAAACAGGCCTGGACAGAAATGATGGTTTCCTTAACTTAATATTTTGTTGCACAACCTTTTGAGGCAATCACTGCAATCAAACGATTCCTGTAACTGTCAATGAGACTTCTGTACCTCTCAGCAGGTATTTTGGCCACTCCTCATGAGCAAACTGCTCCAGTTGTCTTGGGTTTGAAGGGTGCCTTTTCCAAACGGCATGTTTCAGCTCCTTCCAAAGATGCTCAATAGGATTTAGGTCAGGGCTCATAGAAGGCCACTTCAGAATAGTCCAATGTTTTCCTCTTAGCCATTCTTGGGTGTTTTTAGCTGTGTGTTTTGGGTTATTATCCTGTTGCAAGAACCATGACCTGCGACTGAGACCAAGCTTTCTGACACTGGGCAGCACATTTCTCTCTAGAATCCCTTGATAGTCTTGAGATTTCATTGTACCCTGCACAGATTCAAGGCACCCTGTGCCAGATGCAGCAAAGCAGCTCCAGAACATAACAGAGCCTCCTCCATGTTTCACAGTAGGAACAGTGTTCTTTTCAAGATGTGCTTCATTTTTTTTGTCTGTGAACATAGAGCTGATGTGCCTTGCCAAAACTTTAGATTTTTGTCTCATCTGTCCATAGGACATTCTCCCAGAAGCTTTGTGACTTGTCAACATGTAGTTTGGCAAATTCCAGTCTGGTTTTTTTATGATTTGTTTTCAACAATGGTGTCCTCCTTGGTCGTCTCCCATGAAGTCCACTTTGGCTCAAACAACAAGGGATGGTGCGATCTGACACTGGTGTTCCTTGAGTTTGAAGTTCACCTTTAATCTCTTTAGATGGTTTTTTTGGCTCTTTTGTTACCATTTGTATTATCCTTCTCTTTGATTTGTCATCAATTTTCCTCCTGCGGCCATGTCCAGGGAGGTTGGCTACAGTCCCATGGATCTTAAATTTCCGAATAATATGTGCAACTGTAGTCACAGGAACATCAAGCTGCTTGGAGATGGTCTTATAACCTTTACTTTTAACATGCTTGTCTATAATTTTCTTTCTAAGCTCCTGAGACAACTCTTTCCTTCGCTTCCTCTGGTCCATGTTGAGTGTGGTATTCACCCTGTCACCAAACTATCCAAAAAGCTTACCTGGGGCAGACTAAGTGGAAGCTTGTGGTATGTTGGTGGTTGCACTGGTGGTGGTATTGGCAGACATGTTTTTGTTGTTGCTGGCATGAGCACCTACACGCGGTTATCTCCCATGTGGGAATTTTTTTCTACATTGCTTTGACTGTGCAGGAACAAATGTAGGAACGTACTCTGTACTCACTTGGCAGCGGCAACGGGACTGGCAGAGGAAGTGAACAAGACTGTTTTACTCCTTTTCCCCATTACCTCCCTTGTAGGCAGGCCACATCTACACTTAGAACATGGTTGTTATTGTCATCACCTATTGTTTCTCCTCCTCTTCCATGCCATGCCAACATCAGTCATCCTTAAGGGAATGTATGTCCAGGAAAAGGCAATATGCACCCATTCATCTGGTGGTTGTGCCAGCGACAGTGACACTAATATTGTTACTGCACTGCAGTTAGGATGAGTAGCACATTGCCCCATGTGACGCATGTCGTTAACCCCTTCCCATTCCGCGCCGTAATAGTACGTTGCGGCATGTATATAGTTCACTCTCAGCTCAGTACTATTATGACGCTGTAATGTCACAGGCACAGAATCTGTACCTGCGGCATTACATCCTGCTCTCGGCTGTATTACACAGCTGAGGGGCAGGATCAGCCGCCAGAGTTGGAAGATACTCTGACTCCGGCAGATTAACCCCCTGGATGCTGTGATCAATAGCAATTATGGCATCCAGGGGATCCGGGGGCAAAATCACTCCCCCCTGTCTCCTCTCGGACCCCCCACGATAAGATAACAGGTTCCGAGGGATTGCCATGGCAGCCAGGAGGCCAAGCCACGCCTCCTGACTTCCTATGCACAGTTTCCATAAGAACTACTGTGCGATGTTCTGCAATACTATGTATTGCAGGGCATTGCACAGAGGATCTGAGATCCCAGCTTCAAGTCCCCTTGTGGGACATGTAAAAAGTGAAAAAACACACATAGTAAAAACACACAAACATAAATAAACAGATAAGAAAAAGTTAAAAAATAAAAAAAACACCTTTATATTAAAAAATATGTAATGTAAACAAAAATAAATAAAAAAACATGTTAGGTATCCCCACATGTGCATAAGTCCCCAATGCAATGCACAAATTAACGTATTTTGGCCACTTTGCTTTCCCCAAAAAGTAACAATAAAAAGGGATGAAAAAGTCATACATGCAAAATATTGGCACCAATAGAAAGTACAACTTGTCCCGCAAATAAAGAGCTCTGACATCTCTGTCAACAATACAGTAAAAAAGTTATAAGCGTCAGAATGTGGTGACCCCAGGGAAATCGTTCATTTTCAAAAAACGTTTTATTTGTAAAAGCGGTAAAATGTAATAAAAAAAAACAATATAAATCTGGTATCGCTTTAATTGTAATGACCCGCTGGACAAAGCTGCCATGTCATTTCTAATGCAGAGTGAACGCCGTAAAAACTAAATGTAAAAAATTATGACAGGATTGTGTTATTTCACATGGACCCCCAAAAAACATAAATAACAGTTATTGAAAACATTATAGGTAACCCAAAATGGTGGCAAATGAAAGTACAACTCGTCACGCAAAGAATAAGCTCTCATATAGCTATGTGAACAGAAAAATATAAAAGTTATGAATTTTGGAAGACGGGGAGGGAAAATATGAAAAAAAGTCACTGAGCATTAATGTACAAACTACTCTGCCTCATTAAGGGATTTTCCCATCATCCTGTCTCAGCAGCTTTGCCTGCTGTCTCTTCTCACTTCCTGTATATGTCATCAGTCAAAGCCCTCCCACCAGCTTGCTGAACAGGACACTAGGAAGTATCAAAATAAATATAGACTTTTCCTTTACCATGAGAGATTATTTATTATGATTAATAGAAATCTAATATAAATACAGATCAAATAATATGCACAGTAAAAGTATATTACATTACACAGAGTTGAAGAGAAAAACAAACTTACATGCTGCAGGAGTTAATGCATTCTGTGTTACCTTTGTGTTTACATAGAGAGACAACTACACAGTCTTTAACAGTAAACTGCAATTAGCCAAACTGATTAATCTGCTGGCAGAGCTGTGTATAATAGCAAGAGAAATCACCCCCCCCCCCCCCCCAGAGAGCAGTAACTCATCCCTTTGTCCTGTTTTATCAGATATAGACCAGGCACCAAGGAAACACTGTGTAAACAATGCAATGGGAGGAATGATCTAACATAGCAGGCAAACAAAGCAGCATTGCTAAAGCATTGTATTTAGGAAAACTCTTGAATTTACATAAGATAGCAGTATAGATAGGATTTTTGAAATGGGAATACCCCTTTTAATCCGGTGGCTCACCATTTTATTAACTTGTATAGTGGCTTGAAAAAGGTGCTGCTTATGACCAGTAAAATCTCTGTGCTTTTCAGCCGTTCTTATGTCACAAAAAACACTGTGATTGATTTTCAGCAACAAAACAGTCTGCCTTTGCACTGCCTTATATACAACATTCCAAGTTGGTGGAACTCCACGTTAAACATGCTGAAGCATCTGTGTGAGCAGCAGAAGGCGGTGAAGACTAATGCACGCAGCAGACCACAGGTACAATATATAACTTAGAGATATGTGCCGTCTCCTCAAGCCCTTTGAAGAATTCAACAAATTTGTTAACAGGGATTAATGCAGCATCAGCAATGTGATCCCTCTATTATATATCTTACAGGAAACACTCATGTAACATGGGATGGAAGAGGAGGAACAGCCTCCACCTCTTAGTCAATGTCATGGCCCTGTGTTGATGGAGGAGGATGAGAATCTGGTAATTATGTTGAAGGAACTGGGACTTCTAGACTGGATGAGGAGGAGAAAGTTTCTCCCTTGGATGCAGAGGGGGCCCTTGATATGTCACATGCAAAGCCAGGGAAGAAGGTTGACCCTTATTTCTTCCAAGATGATGACGATGACCACGTTGGCCAAGAACACCAACCATGACAGGCCCATGGATCTACGTATATGCTGGCAATTAACATCAAATAGAGTGCTAAGTACTGGATGGAAGTGCTCTTAGACCCTCATTATAAAGACAAAATGGGGGAATTTCTTCCCTGCTTTCCAAAGGGAAGAAAATTTTGAATATTATCAAGATAGGATGTATACCCAGCTTACCACAGCATTTAGGTAGACCACTACAACTGCGTACCCAGGTGGCCTCTGCCCGCTCCCAGTCCACCTCACTCAGCCAGCACTCTACCTCTTCAAACAGTGCTACAGCTCAGGGACAGAGAAACAGCAGCAGCTAGGCCCAGTACAGTATCTGGAAGATGGTGAACCAGAAATTTTTCACCTCGCAGAGCCGTTGATCCATCATATTATGCCCTATTGTACGGCCACACATGTTGCCATAGCTGCCTAACAACACTGCCACCACTGCCGTCATACATGTCCTGCAGCCTGATCCATCATAGTATGCCCTGCAGCACTGCCACACTTGTTGCCACAGCTACCACCGCTGCCACCTCTCAACCAGACATACAAAAAAGGCCCCGTATCTTGCGGCTTGGTTCATCACATTTCACAATAGCACACTGTTGGTGCCTTACATGTCACTTTAATTTTTACATAACTTCAGCGGTTTTTACCTTAGAGAGCTAGAAATCAGATAGATAGGTTCCGGGAGCCATGAGAGTGTTCTACACTATGTTTTAAGCCACTTTAAGGTATGGTCCGTACCAAACTTGTTCGACCTAAAACGAATCTTGGACCCGAGCCATTGAAACCCAAAACTAAATGAATCTTGAGGGGTTTGCCCATCTCTAGTTATTTTACCTCCTTCTTGATTTCCTCCTCCAGATTTGCCACAAGTGCCACTACTACCACAGCTACAAGTGTCCCTACTACTACCAGCATTATGACTACAAGTGTCATTACTACCACCCTTAACAGGTATGTCCTCCCCCTACGCTTAATCCTCCTCATCATCACAGTCCAAACGCTGACTGTTCTCATCTAAGTCAACAAAAGGAACACTATCTTCCTTAGGAAAGAAGCCACCCCACGAGAGGTCAGTGAACACAGAGTATAATACAACTGCTTTTTTTAAGGTTCAATTGATTTCTGTGTTCAGCCACAGTAATAAACTTTATTGGCAGATGCTTGATTGTGAGATCAGGGTCGTTTGGGGCGCTAAACAAAAGATGTCGCAAATATGCCTGTCAACATTCTTAGTTCAGCTACTATTCCTTTAAAGTTACCATGTCAACCTGGGAAGCTTCTGAAGTTTCAGAACTTCCCTGGTCTTGTCCAGTTAGCAGCTGAGGAGACATATACAGTTAGGTCCATATATATTTGGACACTGACACAAATTTAGTTTTTTTTACCTGTTTACTGAAACATTCAAGTTATAGTTATATAATGGACATGGACATAAAGTCCAGACTTTCAGCTTTCATTTGAGGGTATCCACATTAAAATTGAATTAAACGCAATTAAAATTGAGACAATTGTCTCAAAGGCTGTTTCATAGGCAAGTGTGGGCAACTCCTGTGTTATGTCATTCTCAATTAAGCAGATAAAAGAACTGGAGTTTATTTGAGGTGTGGTGCTTGCATTTGGAAGATTTTGCTGTAAAGAAAACATGCGGTCAAAGGAGCTCTCCATGCAAATGAAACAAGCCATCAGTAAGCTGCGAAAACAGAAAAAAAAAACATCCGAGAAATTGCTACAATATTAGGAGTGGCAAAATCTACAGTTCAGTAGATCTATATAGTACAGTACATCCTGAGAAAGAAAGCACTGGTGCACTCATCAATGCAAAAAGACCTGGACGCCTACGGAAGACAACAGTGGTAGATGATCGAAGAATAATTTCCATGGTGAAGAGAAACCCCTTCACAACAGCCAACCAAGTGAACAACACTCTCCAGGATGTAGGCGTATCAATATCCAAATCTACCATAAAGAGAAGACTGCATGAAAGTAAATACAGAGGGTTCACTGCACCGTGCAAGCCACTCATAATCCTTTGCTAAAAAACATCTAAAAAAGCCAGCACAGTTCTGGAAGAACATTCTTTGGACAGATGAAACCAAGATCAACCTCTACCAGAATGATGGAAAGAAAAAAGTATGGCGAAGGCGTGGTACAGCTCCTGATCCAAAGCATACCACATCATCTGTAAAACATGGTAGAGGCAGTGTGATGGCTTGGGCATGCATGGCTGCCAGTGGCACTGGGTCACTAGTGTTTATTGATGAGGTGACACAGGACAGAAACAGCCGGATGAATTCTGAGGTATTCAGAGACATACTGTGTACTCAAATCCAGCCAAATGCAGCCCAAACTGATTGGTTGGCATTTCATAATACAGATGGACAATGACCCAAAACATAAAGCCAAAGCAACCCAGGAGTTTATTAAAGCAAAGAAGTGGAATATTCTGGAATGGCCAAGTCAGTCACCTGATCACAACCCAATTGAGCAACATTTCACTTGGTAAAGATTAAACTTCAGACAGAAAGGCCACAAACAAACAGCAACTGAAAACTGCTGCAGTAAAGGCCTGGCAGAGCATTAAAAAGGAGGAAACACAGCGACGTCTGGTGATGTCCATGAGGTCAAGACAAAGGGTGAACAACCAAGTGTTAGAAATTAACATATTATTTAAAATTATTTCATTTGTCCAATTACTTTTGAGCCCCTGAAATGAAAGGATTGTGTATAATAAATGCTTTATAGTCCTCACATTTTTATGCAATCATTTTATTCAACCCACTGAATTAAAGCTGAAAGTCTGAACGTCAACTGCAACTGAATTGTTTTGTTCAAAATTCATTGTGGTAATGTAGAGAACCAAAATTAGAAAAATGTTATCTCTGTCCAAATATTTATGGACCTAACTGTATAAGACCCTTCCCTCCTGACCCAGGTTTCCTGCTAATTTAGTTCTATAGTTTTCCTGTTTCTGATCAGCCCTGTAAGTGAATTGTGGGTTCTGGTTTATTTTCAGCACGCGGAGCGTTTATTACCTGTACTGTTTCTGTTGGTGATAATTTGGATGCCCAAATTCAGCAAAGCCCATTTGTCCTTGCGACTGGGGCTGGTGAAGGTGTTTGGGGGGTCTATCTCTATCTTGTAGTGCTGTACTGGTTTTAAATAGCTTGTTCTGCTTGATGTTATCAGCCAGTTTCTGGTTTTTCTGAAATTTGCTCTTGCCTCTCAACCTTAACAATGCCCCAGATCTTCCTATATTTAATTACCTATTTATTACCTATTTATTACCTATTGTTAATTTGTTGTGATACTGTGTTGAATTGCTTTTATGTGAAATTAGAATCTTTAACCAAATTGAAGAACAGTTAATTGTGGATACATCTGTGCTTTAGCAAAAACTAAATACATACAGTACTGTGCAAAAATTTAGACAAGTGTGGAAAAAGTGTTGCAAAGTAAGAATGTTTTGAAAAATAGAAGAGTTAATAGATAATTTTTGTTAATTAACAAAATTAAGTGAATAAAAAGAGAAATGTAAATCACATCAATATTTGGTGTTACCACCCTTTACCTTCAAAACAGCTTCAGGTCTTCTAGGTACACTTGCAGACACTTTTTAAAGGAACTCAGCAGGGAAGTTGTTCCAAACATCTTGGAGAACTAAGCACAGAACTTCTATGGATATAGGCTTGCTCAAATCCTTCTGTCTTTTCATGTAATCCCAGATAGACTGGACGATGTTGAGATCAAGGCTCCAAGGGGGCCGTATCATCACTTTCAGGACTCCACCTCCAAAGGGCGGTCACACCAAATATTAATTTGATTTAGATTTCTCTTTTGTTTATTCACTTTTCTTTATTGATAAAAATAAACTAACACTTCTATTAATCAAAGCATTCATTTCCCACACCTGTCTATATCTTTTGCACAGTACTGTATGTGTGCAGAATACAAGATAACATGATACAGAGATGTAAAACTATGTTTTTTTTCTCTTCTACTGGATATTTAGTATACTGAATTGTTTCTGAACATTAAACCAAGCTCTACAACTCATTATTTGAGTTAATACTACATTTGTTTCAGGAATACATTTATCAATGATCCACACTCACCTCCAAAGCACATCTAATATGCTGAGAAAAATTAAGAAAAAAGTCTGTTCGATTATTTTGCTATTCCCAGAGAAATATGAACATTATCTTGCTTTAAGTTGTTAAATGGCTCCCTCTTTTGACCAGGATCTGAATAGTGTTCATAAATTGGAATTTGTTCAAGAATTATAAAAAAAAAATATCAAAATAAGAAAAACTAACAGAAATCTGTCTGTTTTATTTGAAGACAGAACATATTGGTAGGAATGTACCAACTCATCTACACCAGTTTTCTAGTGTAGTTGGATGTAAATGTGACGCATCTTTAGTGCACAGCCATTTCTTGCACTAAAGATGTGCCACATTGTTTCTACTTTGACCTGGTTGCTACTTTAACAAAGTAGTCATTGCAGGGCAGAGACCAAGGTGGGCTGGGGATGCTTCGGCCCAACAAATATACTATAACTCACCCTAGAAAGTATTCAGGGACAATGTTTATAGTCTCAACTATTACTGCAAATGTCAGGAAGTGGTTAGGTTTACACAATACAAATACTGCTTCTAGCGATATACACAACACAATGTAAGTCCCAGTTCAGAAATTACTTTTTTTTTTTTTTTAATTTCAACTACCACACCTACAATTTCAACACTTGAAAAGTCCCTTCTGAGACAACCAAATATTACAGAATTACTACAGACTCACACTTGATCAATGATTTTACTGTTATGCTCTATAAGGGGATCTACCTGTGTCCACAGTTATACCTGAAAATTCATTTATTTTCATTAGTGACATAAACATTGGAAGGGATAGAGTACAGTAGTTCTCTAGTAAAATAATTATACTGTCCAATAATTCCTGAACATACATTATTTCTTCATTTCACCTGGATATTAGATTGTATTTATGCCTATGATCTCTTTGTGCCCATTTTGTAAGCAGTAAGTAGTGGAAGAAATTTCTTTGATTTTGAATTAGAATCTCCTACACTCTGTCAATTCTGCACTAGCTTCAGATGTGTCTCTCCAGGAAGTTTAATTAATTAAATATGGGTAACATAAAAACTTGGACTGTGCCAGAAGTGTTCAGTGAAGCAGCACCTATTAAATGATGCAAATGGATGGACATGGCAGGGGTGGTGAAAGATCCTCTTTAAGCAAAATGCCATTTCTCACGACACACTCCCTTTAGGAAATAAAACACTTCTTGGTCAAGAATAGATGTAAGCTGCTCAGTGCTCTTTATTACACTGTGAAAATGAAAAGAAAAAACTATTATTAAGTAATAATACTCCATTACATAGTTATTTGATTATTGACCATTTCTAAAATTCCCCGTACCTTTTGAAATTTTCCTTCCAACCACTGCTAGCCACAGTGTTAGGGATCAAATAGGAGAGGCACCTGTCATAGAATTTGACACTGATACTAAAATATATAAATTATTAAGGTATACATAGTCTATACATCAAGTAGATTCTATTCTGATCTAAATACAGTGCCTTGCGAAAGTATTTGGCCCTCTTGAACTTTTCAACCTTTTGCCACATTTCAGGCTTCAAAAATGATATAAAATTTTAATTTTTTTGGTGCAGAATCAACAACAAGGGGGACACAATTGTGAAGTGTAACGAAATTTATTGGTTATTTTAAACTTTTGTAAAAAATAAAAAACTGAAAAGTGGGGCGTGCAATATTATTTGGCCCCTTTACTTTCAGTGCAGCAAACTCACTCCAGAAGTTCAGTGAGGATCTCTGAATGATCCAATGTTGTCCTAAATGACTGATGATGATAACTATAATCCACCTGTGTGTAATCAAGTCTCCGTATAAATGCACCTGCTCTGTGATAGTCTCAGGGTTCTGTTTAAAGCGCAGAGAGCATCATGAAGACCAAGGAACACACCAGACAGGTCCGTGATACTGTTGTGGAGAATTTTAAAGCCGGATTTGGATACAAAAAGATTTCCCAAACTTTAAACATCCCAAGGAGCACTGCGCAAGCGATCATATTGAAATGGAAGGAGTATCAGACCACTGCAAATCTACCAAGACCCGGCCGTCCCTCTAAACTTTCATCTCAAACAAGGAGAAGACTGATCAGAGATGCAGCCAAGAGGCCCATGATCACTCTGGATCAACTGCAGAGATCTACAGCTGAGGTGGGAGAGTCTGTCCATAGGACAACAATCAGTCGTACACTGCACAAATCTGGCCTTTATGGAAGAGTGACAAGAAGAAAGCCATTTCTCAAAGATATCCATAAAAAGTCTCGTTTAAAGTTTGCCACAAGCCACCTGGGAGACACACCAAACATGTGGAAGAAGGTGCTCTGGTCAGATGAAACCAAAATCGAACTTTTTGGCCACAATGCAAAACAATATGTTTGGCGTAAAAGCAACACAGCTCATCACCCTGAACACACCATCCCCACTGTCAAACATGGTGGTGGCAGCATCATGGTTTGGGCCTGCTTTTCTTCAGCAGGGACAGGGAAGATGGTTAATATTGATGGGAAGATGGATGGAGCCAAATACAGGACCATTCTGGAAGAAAACCTGTTGGAGTCTGCAAAAGACCTTAGACTGGGACGGAGATTTATCTTCCAACAAGACAATGATCCCAAACATAAAGCAAAATCTACAATGGAATTGTTCACAAATAAATGTATCCAGGTGTTAGAAGTCCAAGTCAAAGTTCAGACCTGAATCCAATCGAGAATCTGTGGAAAGAGCTGAAAACTGCTGTTCACAAATGCTCTCCATCTAACCTCACTGAGCTCGAGCTGTTTTCCAAGGAAGAATGGGCAAGAATTTCAGTCTCTCGATGTGCAAAACTGATAGAGACATGCCCCAAGCGACTTGCAGCTGTAATCGCAGCAAAAGGTGGCGCTACAAAATATTAACTTAAGGGGGCCGAATAATATGGCACGCCCCACTTTTCAGTTTCTTATTTTTTACAAAAGTTTAAAATATTCAATAAATTTCGTTCAACTTCATGATTGTGTCCCACTTGTTGATTCTTCACCAAAAAATTAAAATTTTATATCCTTATGTTTAAAGCCTGAAATGTGGCAAAAGGTTGAAAAGTTCAAGGGGGCCGAATACTTTCGCAAGGCACTGTATATGTAGGCAGTAAAGCTGAAAATACACCAAAATTAATAACACAGAAATTCAGTGGCATCCAATCACAATAGTGGCTCACACCCCTTCAGACATTATACTCGACCAATAATGATTTAGTTGTACAATTGTAAATGACTTAAAAAATCATTAAATTGTGAGATATTAGATAATTTGTGCTTTTTAGTTTCATTGTCTGATACAAAAAAAATTCTAGGAGAAGTTGTGGCTGTCAACTGTCCTTTAGTTTCAGCCAATTCATCCATGGGAAGATAAGCATGCAAATTAGCTCAAACTTGGCGGACCAGAGACTCCCTTCTGTGCACTGTTTTGGGTTCAAGCACCTCATCAGTGCAGAGAATGGTTGTTGTAAGATGAGATGCCTTGGGAAACCAGCCAAACCACAGACATCGGGGGTCAGCACTATCATCAGTACAGAGCAACAGAGCAATCATATAATCCAGCCAACTAGTACTTTGCTGGAGGCAGAGTCTTAGAGATTTACTTTCACTTTCAGTATATAAACTATAGTACATTGCAATACAAAAGCATTTCAATGTACTATAGTAGCAATCATGCACCTAGTGTTCAAGTCCCAGTATAAGGCATACCTCCCAACTTTCAAAGGACAGAAAGAGGGACAAAATATGCGCACTGTGTCAAATTTAGCTCCACCCACTTCTACACTGACTCTGCCCATTCTCATCTATTTTCCCATGTGCTCTCACACAGTATAATGCTTCTACAGTCACCCTAACATTATATGCCCCCACATTATAATGTTCCCCTCCATTTGCTCCACAGTATTAAGTCCCTCTCCTAGTGCCCCAGTTTAAACTGGTGGAAACTAGAGGGGGACATTAAATTGGGGCAGCTGGAGGGTGACATTAACCTATGGGGCAGCTGGAGGGTGACATTAAATAGTGGAGGTAGTTAGAGGGTGACATTAAACTATGGGGCAGCTGGAGGGTGACATTAAATAGTGTAGGTAGTTGGAGGGGGACATTAAACTGGGGGCAACTAGAGGCAGACATGTTCCCCTCCAGCTACTCCTCATTGTTTAATGTCCTCCTCCAGTTGCCGCCAGTTTAATATCACCCTCCATCTGCCCCCCTAGTTTAATGTCCCCCCTCCATCTGTCCCCAGTTTAATGTCCCCCTTCATCTGTCACCATCTTAATGCCCCCTTCATCTGCCCCAGTTTAATGTCCCCCTTCATCTGCCACCATCTCAATGTCCCCCTTTATCTGCTACCAGCTTAATGCCCCCCTTCATGTGCCACCATCTTAATGTCCCCCTTCATCTGCCCCCAGTTTAATGTCCCTTCATCTGCCTTCAGTATAACTGCCCCCTACATCTGCCTTCAGTTTAACTGCCCCCTACATGTGCCCCCAGTTCCCCCCTCATGCTCAAACATGTTCTCTTCTCTCCTTATCTTTGATCACTCTCGTTCCCAGCAGCTTCCTCTGTGTAACACCGCACTGTCCTGCAGTATCCAGAATAGCTCCACCCACACAAGAGTCTGATAACATGGTCATGACGTCATCAAAGGTCCTTTAGCCCACTAGAATATAGCATCTACCATTTAACCTTTACCCTACCCTAATAAAGTTTGTTAACAGCAAAACACTTCAGGGTCATAGCCGGACAAACTGTAAGCTATGCGGGACCGCGGGACAGCAGTGTGAAATTGGGACTGTCCCACCAGATGCGGGACGGTTGGGAGCTATGGTGTAAGGCCCCTTGCACACGACTATGGGCTAGGTCAGTGTGCTATCTGGGTTTTTCCAGGATAGCACACTGACCCATTAATTTCTATTGGCCCATGCACATGACCGTGTATTACACGGATCAGTGTGCAGGCCAACAATACAGGCCGCAAAACTCAGGACAGCTCCTATTCCTGTCCGGTTTTGCGGCCATGCTTCCGCGACTCCTATTCATTGAGTGAATGGACCTGTGGAAGCATGGCCAGTGCAGGGGCGGCACATGGATGTCATCATGGCCAGTGTCCAGCACACAGTCATGTGCAATTAGCCTAAGACTAATTACAAATGTGATTTTATATATATACTGTATATATATATATATATATATATATATATATATATATACAGTACAGACCAAAAGTTTGGACACACCTTCTCATTCCAAGAGTTTTCTGTATTTTCATGACTATAAAAATTGTAGATTCACACTGAAGGCATCAAAACTATGAATTAACACATGGAATTATATACTTAACAAAAAAGTGTGAAACAACTGAAAATATGTCTTATATTCTAGGTTCTTCAAAGTAGCCACCTTTTGCTTTGATTACTGCTTTGCACCTCTTGGCATTCTCTTGATGAGCTTCAAGAGCTAGTCACCTATAAGGCTGCATGACTGCAAACCGGTCAAAGAAGCTGTGATGATTCTGCCTAAATATGGCCATAACTCAGCTGTATTTTGGTCTCTGGGTATAGGATATCCCTTCTGGCCGGCACTCACTCATACTGTGCGCAGCTATAAGCCTAGGTGCATATTGGCAGTAGCGGCTAGGCTGGAACAATAGGGCTCCATTGTATTCCTATACAGCCCTGGCTGATCAAACAATAGTGCATTGTTCAAGCCTGGGCTGTTGACCAGATATGACTGATAACAGGGTATCAATTCACTTTGTCTCATCTACATACAAAGGGTCTGAACGTGATTGAATTAACTCATCAGACGTACTGTCGCCGGTGACCTCATTCTGGGAGGGGGCATAAAGGGTATAAAAGATGAGGTAAGAGGTCTGTGGGAGGAGATTATGCAGGAGACTATCACTAAGAGATCATGCTATGAAGACTGTGCTGGGATCATGCTACAGAGTTGTTACAGACAGACCATGAGGAGTTTATTTGTGATTGACTATTGGACTAATGCTGAGAGACTGTTATGAGAGCATGCAGGCGGGATTATCGTTTTAATGCCACATGCTGAAAAGCCTCCACTGGTGACTCACACATGCCATGTGTGAGTGTTGGACTATAGAACCACATCAAGGACATGTGTGGTAAAGTAATCATTTCACCTTTAATCCCTTTTATTTTATTTGTACTGTATATTGCAACTAGTAACTGTTAATGCTTGTATATATCTGCATATCTGTTCTGAACTGCATGTGTTAGATTTTAATACCAACCCATTTAGGGGTTAATAAATATATAAAATTTAGAAGGCTTGTCTTGTATTTATCTGGTGAACCCGGCACCACGGCGGTGAGGTGGTTTATATGAAAGAGGACCAGGGGGGCCACAGCGGTGTTGGCGCACGGAGGACTTTCACAGAAGCATGCAAGACTACAGTGACCCTTCTCCATCCCCAATATAACAGGTACAGATGTGCTCAATAAATTAGAATATTTTTGAAACGCATTCATTTCAGTGATTCAGTAATACAATTCATAATCAGCGCTCCATGATTGTGTGTCCTACTGAACCAGACTGAGGGACCATTTAAAGGCTTAGGAAACCTTGGCAGGTGACACACTGAATTTACAATACTGAACATTTTTACAATATTCTAATTTACTTAGATTTGGGTTTTCATTACCTGTAATCCATAATCAACATTTACAGAATAAAACACTTGAAATAGAACACTCTGTGTGTAAAGAATCTAGAAAATATAGGAGGTCACTTTTTAATTTAATTACTGAAATGAATGAACATTTCAAAGATATTCTAATTCATTGAGATGCACCTGTACTTGAGCATCAGAAGGGTACAATGGACAAATAGAAGAATAAAGTATGTTCTGATAAGCTGTATTTTCTTTTACATTATCTGGACAGCCAGGTGCTCAGGTGCACAGCATTGCTCAGAAGGCACTGTGAAAAAATGCAAGCCGATAGATGCTTTGGGAAATGTTCTTCTGGGAAAGTTTTTCAGAGTGCACATAGAATAAGTAATCCCATCTGGCATAGTATCTGTAGCACTTCATAAGTGATATACATTATGTAGTGTACATTTCGTATATTGAGACAAATTGCGGAACATATTTTTATATCACCAACTCCAGTATTCTAAATATTTCAGAAGCCACAAAACATTTTCTGCACAAACATCAGAGCTTTATAGAAAGTTAGATTACCATGAGTATTGAAAAAGTTAGGAAACGTATTAGGGAAGGTGACTGGGGGCACAAAGTACACAATAGAGACACACATCTGATCCTCACCCTAGGTACTAGGTTTCTGAGATGATTTTTTTTTTCAGTTTACACTGCACATGTGCTAATACATGACTTGTACAGTGCCGACAGTGTACTCCTGCCACTAGGGATGTTATGAAAGGGTCTGTATCAAGGTGACCGTCCAGGAGTTAAAGATACTCACATTGTTATATCTTCCACAGCTTCAGAATCCTTATTTCTGCCTGCCTTGGCAGCAAAAAATGATGCCAGCAAGTAAGACATAACTGCAGTATTGTAAACAAAGCATTTAGGTAACATATAGGAAATGAATACTGTCAGGATTCTGAACACCCACTATATAGCTAATTAGCTGCCACCAGCCGCCACTTATGGTAGACAAGACAGATATACCCAGACTACTCACACCTGCCCCTCTGGCACACACATTGAACCTCTAGCACAAACTGGCAAGCAAAAGGGTAACAAAGCAAAGCAGTATTTTCTCTCTTCAGAATTAGGGGGGCATTTAGAGCCAATGACAATCTTATAAAATTTTATATTTAATATACACACAAAAAAGATATAATAGAAAGACATGAATACAAGCAAACAATATAAAATAAAAAGGGAATAAATTAAGAACAGACCTCTTTTTAAGCCTGGCCATGGAGATCGGTGGAAGAATTGGTAAGACTACAAGCTAGGCTGTGTCTCTAAGTATCTGACCAAAGGGATCCTGTACATTACCCTTTTTAAATGACCCCCTAATCCAGCTCCCTTTCTAGAACCTCTCACCTGTGATTGGGGCTGGGTAATTACATGCAATAAATCCAGAGAGATATGACATATTTTGGGAATATGCAATAACTCTGGTACCCACCTCATATACACACGTGGAAAAAATTGTTGGTACCCCTCGTTTAATGAAAGAAAACCCACAATGGTCACAGAAATAACTTGAATCTGACAAAACTGGAATTTGCCAAACTGCCACAAAGCTTCTGGGAGAATGTCCTATGGACAGATGAGACAAAAATTGAAATTTTTGGCAAGGCACATCAGCTCTATGTTCACAGATGGAAAAATGAAGCATATCTTGAAAAGAACACTGTCCCTACTGTGAAACATGGAGGAGGCTCTGTTATGTTCTGGAGCTGCTTTGCTGCATCTGGCACAGGGTATTTTGAATCTGTGCAGGGTACAATGAAATCTCAAGACTATCAAGGGATTCTAGAGAGAAATGTGCTTCCCAGTGTCAGAAAGCTTGGTCTCAGTTGCAGGTCATGGGTCCTGTAACAGGATAATGACCCAAAACACAAAGCTAAAAACACCCAAGAATGGTTAAGAGGAAAACATTGGACTATTCTGAAGTGGCCTTCTATGAGCCCTGACCTAATTCCTATTGAGCATCTTTGGAAGGAGCTGAAACATGCTGTCTGGAAAAGGCACCCTTCAATCCCGAGACAACTGGAGCAGTTTGCTCATGAGGAGTGGCCAAAATACCTGTTGAGAGGTGCAGAAGTCTCATTGACAGTTACAGGAATTGTTTGATTGCAGTGATTGCCTCAAAAGGTTGTGCAACAAAATATTAAGTTAAAGGAACCATCATTTCTGTCCAGGCCTGTTTCATGAGTTTTCTTTTTTTAAAAATTGTGTTGAAGCATGGTTGAAAAGCAATGTCTGACTTTCATTTGTTCATTTTCATAGAATTTTTATATATTATTACTTTTGTCAGATTCAAGTTGTTTCTGTGACCATTGTGGGTTTTTCTTTCATTAAATGAGGGGTACCAACAATTTTGTCCACGTGTGTAGGTATGATATGCACAGCAAATGATGAAAAATGTTTTCACAATTCCAGCATACCAAACATAAAGAATAAATCATACTTCCTATCACAGATACATAATTTGGGGTAGTTATTAATGTTAAAGGTCAAGACATTTGTTACCAGAGATTCGTCCAGGTCCCCCAATCATATTTCTGTATACAGATAGTAATGGACCATGAATTATGACCTATATGTCTTTAATGTTGTTTTTTTTTCCCCTTTCTTTGATATAGATTTCTCAAGCCTCAGGTTGAGACAAGCAGTCACCCTGTCTGGTCTGGAAGCCATATGAAGCCACCTGGCTTCTTTGTATTGACCTGTAAATTGAATAAATACCTGGGATGTAATTTACCATCTCCATCCTGATATTTGGATTGAAATTAAAATTACTATACAAAGGAAACACTCAGACTTAGGCAGACGTACTAACACATTGAAATAAACTCCTAACTACAAGAAAAAAAAAACTAGGAGAAAATTCACAAATACCCAGTACAATAAATACATAATTTATCAAAGATACCATGGTCATAAAATAGGCAGAATGAATCTGTCTAGCATGAAAGGCAAGGGAAAGAGCATTCAGAAGAGCATTAGTGAAACCAGACACAGATGTTGCACGAGAAGGCCTGGCTCATAATCTCTGTTCTACTTCATCCTAAACATGTTTGATGGGGTTGACTCTGTGTTGGCCAGTCAAATTCTTCCACACCAAACAAGCCTAATCATTATGGACCTAACCTTTATGGACTTTACATTGTGCAGTGGGGCATAGTCAATTCTTCCTAAAATGTTTCCCACAAAGTTCGAAGCATATATTATCTTGGTATTAATTTGCCAAACTCATCCATCAAGACTGCAAGATAAAGAAACGTGATTTATCCCACCACAGAACACTTTTCCACTGCTACAGAGTCCAGTCGTGGTGTTCTTTACACCACTTCATCAGACGCTTGGTGATTTAAGGCTTGCATTCAGCCATTGAAAACCTCATACCATGAAGCTCCTGATGTATGGTTTTTGTGATAATGTTAAAGGAGGAGGTTTGTATCAGTTTTGGCTAATTTTATGTGCTATGGGTCTCAGCACTAGGCATCCGTCTTCTGTGACTTTATATGGTCAGCTACTTCGTGCCTGTGTTTCTGAGATTCCTAAACACTTTCATTTTCAATAATATCAATCACTGGTGATTGTAGAATATCTAGGAGAGATTCACTTTCACAATCAGACTTGTTGGAAACCTCTGGTTTACTGACATAGTAGAAATGTGCTACTCACAACTGCCATTAAAAACTGTATGCAGTTCCTAAATAAAAAAGCACCATTCAAATCCAACTGAGGTCGGGGCCCCACGTTGCATAAATGTTGCGGTTTGCCCATGGTGGAAACGGCGCGGAAAAAACTGCAGTGTTTTACAGTCACAACAAAGCGAATCCCATCCCCACTTTGCGGGAAAAACATGCACAGTGGACATGCTGCGATTTCTAAAACCATCGCGGTTTTGAAAATTGCAGCATGTCAGTTATACCTATTGAAATGCCAATGGTTTCCCTATAGGAATAATTGAAGCAGAAAGTCCGCAGAAGAAACCTCTGCAGACTTTCTGTGAAAAGGGCTGCGGGAAAAACCGTGATATGTTGCCGGTTTTTACCGCGGCGCTTTTTTGCTGTGGGACGCTACGTGGGGCCTTAGCCTTAAAGGCAGACTGCATGGCTAGGTATTTGATGTCAATCATCTGTGACAATAAGAACTGAATGTAACACCTGGATTCAATGATTAAGTAATGCATCCCACTGCTTTTGTCCAAAGAATTTATATTACTTATAATCATTACTGTTCATTAATGTATTTTTTCCGATTTGTCCCCAAACATGTTTGCTTTTGAGATTTTTGTTCAAGCTCTCAGAAATTCAGGGGCATGAGAACCATCTTTTTCAATACCTTTTATCAAGTTTCTTTAATTTGCTGCAACATTACTATGTCTGACCAGCAGATGTCATGATCTACACACATAATACATGCATGTTCATCTTAAAAGAAGGAAAATGTATGACATAGAATATATAGAATTACTGTATATATATATATATATATATATATATATATATATATATATATATAAAATTCTTGCTAGATACTGAATTTATATAGATCTATGACAATCTAACTATACATGCCACAACAAATGTAATAGAAGTTTTAAGAATTTAGTATATTAAATGGACACCTTGATCATGGTTGTTGTTTAATCGTGTAGATATGCACTAAAAATTACTTCTTAATAAAATAATTTATATGTGAATTATTGAATTGGTATTTGGTTATAAAAGCAAAAAAATGTCAACTTAATTTACCAGTTTCTATGGTTGGTGCATAAAATGACTGTGAAAATAACAAATAATGACTCCAGGAAAAACGAATAATGACTCTTATTATTGAAAATATCTTTTAGGTTCAAATATACACAATCATTAAATTGTTGAGTACTTTTTGTTTGTATTCTGAAAATACTATTCATAATTTATGACAAATATATATATATATATATATATATATATCTGTCTGTTATATATATATATATATATATATATATATATATATATATATATATATATATATCCACACACACACGGTGCTAACAGGAGACAGGAGTAATGGGACACCTTCCCTTTACACTTACAGGAGCTTTTATGTCATTCCATTCTAAAGCTGTTATTAATATGGAGCTGATCCTTCCTTTGCAGCTAAAACAGCCTTCTCTATTCTGGGAAGGCTTGCTACAAGATTTTGAAGTGTATCTGTAGGAATATTTTCACATTCATCTTAAAGATGAGGCCAGACACTGATGTTGAACAAGAGCACTTGCTTGTTATCTCGGTTCCTAGTTCTTCCCAAAGTTGTTTGATGGGGTTGAGGTCAAGATTCTGTGTAGGGCAGTCAAGTTTTTCCACACAAAACTCACCCAAACATGACTTTATGGACCATGCATTGTGCACTGGGACACAGTCAATCCTTCCTCAAACTTTACCTACAAAGTTGGACACGTACAATTGTCTAAAATACCTATCCTATGGTATGCTGTAGGATTAGGATTTCACTTCACTGCAACTAAGGGGCCTAGGCCATCCACTGACAACAACCTTATAGCACTATTCCTCTGTTAAAATGAAACAGTACTTTTTATGTATCAAAAAATGTTTAAAAATGTTTGAAATATGCAAATGAGGCGATGGGACATGACATAGTCTTAGGTTTTCAAACCTGAACGCAAAGACCTTGGAGGCTCTGGCACTCCCCATTGCACTTGAGCCTCATTTGCATATTTATAAACAATTTTCAAGGAAGGTATGTATCCATTGGACTATCATTGGCGGCATAGTGCACTATCCCCTCAGTGCATGAAATTTCCTCCATGAAGAGGAGGAAATGTAATGTTATATGGAAGTTATATGGAAGTTACAGTGGGGAAAAAAAGTATTTAGTCAGCCACCAATTGTGCAAGTTCTCCCACTTAAAAAGATGAGAGAGGCCTGTAATTGTCATCATAGGTAGACCTCAACTATGAGAGACAAAATGAGAAAACAAATCCAGAAAATCACATTGTCTGATTTTTAAAGAATTTATTTGTTCTTCTGTCCTCCACTCATTACCTGTAGTAATGGCACCTGTTTGAAATTGTTATCAGTATAAAAGATACCTGTCCACAACCTCAAACAGTCACACTCCAAACTCCACTATGGTGAAGGACGCCAGAAACAAAATTGTAGACCTGCACCAGGCTGGGAAGACTGAATCTGCAATAGGCAAGCAGCTTGGTGTGAAGAAATCAACTGTGGGAGAAATAATTAGAAAATGGAAGACATACAAGCATTTGGATGTTCCAATAGAGTATTGGGAGAATGTCATATGGTCAGATGAAACCAATGTAGAACTGTTTGGTAGAAAAACAACTTGTCGTGTTTGGAGGAGAGTGAATGCTGAGTTGCATCCAAAGAACACCATACCTACTGTGAAGCATGGGGGTGGCAACATCATGCTTTGGGGCTGTTTCTCTGCAAAGGGACCAGGACGACTGATCGGTGTACATGAAAGAATGAATGGGGCCAGATTTTGAGTGCAAGCCTCCTTCCATCAGCAAGGGCACTGAAGATGAAACATGGCGGGGTCTTTCAGCATGACAGTGATTCCAAGCACACCACCAGGGCAACGAAGGAGTGGCTTCGTAAGAAGCATTTCAAGGTCCTGGAGTGGCCTAGCCAGTCTCCAGATCTCAACTCCATAGAAAACCTTTGGAGGGAGTTGAAAGTCCGTGTTTCCCAGCGACAGCCCCAAAACATCCCTGCTCTAGAGGAGATCTGCATGGAGGAATGGGCCAACATACCAGCAACAGTGTGTGCCAACCTTGTGAAGACTTACAGAAAACGTTTGAACTCTGTCATTGCCAACAAAGGATATATAACAAAGTATTGAGATGAACTTTTGTTCTTGACCAAATTCTTATTTTCCACCATAATTTGCAAATAAATTCTTTAAAAATCAGACAATGTGATTTTCTGGATTTGTTTTCTCATTTTGTCTCTCATAGTTGAGGTCTACCTATGATGACAATTACAGGCCGGCCTCATCTTTTTAAGTGGGAGAACTTGCACAATTGGTGGCTGACTAAATAGTTTTTTTCCCCACTGTATATATGAAATGTTAATGTTGTCAGCAGGGGAGTGATCTGAAGTATATTTCTACACTATGCAAAAATCATTTTGCGAAGAAACTGAACTGAAATACTGTCTATAATGATCTGGATGGCACCCAACTGTTTCTGTCAGGACCAAAGATACTGAAATGAGCAGCAGGGGGCATGCTCGACCGTCATGCTATTCAAAATTTTCAACTGAAATGGGAAACGGGAGACTTAGATTCTCCATTCTAGTGATTTGTGATGCCAAGCCTCATGTGTCAGGGCAGCCTAGTCCTCAGTGGTTAGCATGGTTGTTCACATCTGTCTGGAGTTTTTTTTTCTCAAAATGCTACCTATGATATTTTCAACTAACCTGCAGCAAATAATACACCTGCATACATCTCCAATGACAAAAAAAATCAAAAAGTTATGACCCTCAGAAAATGGCTACTCAAAATAGAACACAGGCCCTAGTGTTTTTTGTTTAGTAGATTTTTGTATTACCTCCTCTACCTTTTGTCTTGTTATAGGGACTCTTATTTGCTTAGACTGATCTTGTGTTATTGATACATTTCAAAATATAAGATAATGCACTTGGGGAGAAGGAACCCTCTATTATTGTATTGGCAGTTCTGTATTAGCTAGGACTTCCGAAGAAAAGGATCTAGAGGTCCTGATATCAGACATCCTTAAAATGAGTGCACAGTGCAGCCTTCATACTATTTATTATAAGAGACTATAATAATTTCATTTATATCTTTGCTGTCTATGATTTTTCTCTCCCTTTTCATTCTTCAGTACTCATATATAATTTTTATGGACCCTTGTCCTAGTCTTGACCGGGTTTGAAAGTAACTTTCCAAATGTGTTTCCCTATAGGACAAGCCTTTTCCCTTTTCTTGCTACAAATTTTTTCTCTCTTATCTCTAGATGATGTTTATCCTGTTCTTATTCTCCAATTTTGGGTCCCTTCTATATTTCAAAGAATAATTTTTATATAGAATACTTTAATTGATATATTTTGCTTTTTATTATCCCTTAATTTTTATTGTAAAGAAATTAAAAAAGCTTGTATAACCACATCCTTATCAGTTCACAAGTTTGCTATGCATATTACCATCGAGGTACAGTACATCTGCAATATAGTCGGATTAGACTAGTGAGACCTCTTAGGCATCAATACACTATTCAGCTCAAATATTAAAGTGCTAATAATAGACTCCTTGTGCCTCCAGAGGGGAAAAGTCTCTCACAATTCTATTAATCACGGCAATAGTCCCTTTCAGTAAGCCTAGGATCTATATCAACATTCAGGCACAATGTGAAGTGCAGTTGTCATTGGAAAGAGCCAGAGAAGTACATTAGTAAGGCAATGTCATTTGCAGCAAAATGTACAGATGTTACAGTAAGTCCTGTGTGGGTTTTTATATGATGTGTTCCTGTAACACATTCTATTCTTCATGGCTTTGTGCTTTTCTGAGTTGGGATTCAGCTGCCCTTACTTTCAGTTGTAAGCTTCTACAATAATACAATGTCTCATGCTGCTGTGTGGATTCCAGCAGCACCTATAGGATTGCTCCTGCATGACCAGGTTGGGCCTCCATACTGTTCAGCAGCTGCATTCGCCTTTCTCCGCTGGGTAGACACTTATCCTCCCCTGAATACGTAGAAACCAGGCGCAAGTTTTCCCCACCAAGAGAGTAACTTGCCCAATACAGTATTCCCAAATTGCCCTTAATATAAATTAGCAATGTGGGTTTAGTGTTAGACATCAGAGATGTAACTTGAAGCTTCTGGATGTCAGTGCAAAATCTGTAATGGGTCAATACTTACTTTGTGCTGTTTAGAATAGGGGTATATTTTATGTGGCAGAAGGACCTTTGAGGCCCCCTTAGGGTCCAGGGCCCAGTAGCAACTTCTGCCACTGCACACCCTATAGCTACATCACTATAGAATCCCAAGGATTCTGAGCCAGACCTCCTAGCACGCTTCACAGCGCAACTCTCTCAGTATGGAAAAGCAGTGTAGTCTGCAAGCATCATGTAACAGAACAGGTGGAGCTGAGCAGTTTGATATTAGTGTTCAATACTTAAAAGCAGTCATAGAGTCAGGGGGCAGTCCTTTCATTGATTGACAGCTATGTATGCATACATATTAATAGAGAGGAGGCTATCTGTCACTGAAAGGACCGCCAATCCTGACTCAGTTACTGTCCCTAAGCTTAGAAAGGTATAAATGAGACTTTATACTGAATCAATCCATACTGGGATTTCAGAGCCCATTGAAGGATGTCCCTGATATATGATGAGATGTGGAACTCATAAATCTTAAATTAGGCACATTCTCTGGTGGCACAGAGATTATCAAGATTAATGTCCTAAATGGCCATCTTGAGTATCACAAAAACAATCTCAGAATCACTTGGATAGGTAAATGCATTAAAAAAAATTTATTACGACATAAAGTGACTCAGATTTGAAAAATGGGGCTTTGTCATCAATGGCAAAAATAGCTGGGGTAAAAACCTTGACAAAACAGAGAATTGCAATTGACCTTGGTTTAATTTTCAGATAAACTCATAGAACTGTAAATAATCAAGCTGAACTCTAACCTTGAAAAAGGTTTGGGTTGAACCGAAACGTTACGTCACTGGGTAATAAAGTCCATTTTTTTTACATGAATTTTGGAGTGCTGCCTCTTTTATAGATAGATAGATAGATAGATAATTTTAAATAAATGCTTTAGGTGGAGAAAGAAAGAAAGAAAGAAAGAAAGAAAGAAAGAAAGAAAGAAAGAAAGAAAGAAAGAAAGAAAGAAAGAAAGAAAGAAACTTGTGGAACTTCTCATTTTTGTATTTATTTTGTACCCAAAGTGAGGATGACTGCCTTGTACCTTGGGGTGACCCCTTTGATTGATGTTGTATTTTTGCGATAAATAGGTGAACATTTATTTAAGTGTACTGTGATGCATGCACACTCTACAACCATAAAAATCCAGGTAAGAAATATACTTGCAAAGGTTCAAATATCTTAAGAATTTAGAATAGATCAGGCATAGGCAGTAAATTAAACTACTTTTTGGAATGTAATTCAGTGGAGGAAGCTGTCACTAAAACACATACGATAATTTTTAACTGTCAGATTCTTAGCGATATGTCTGACAGGCAATATTTCACTTGGAGCATAGAATGTCTAGCAGGTTCTCTTCACTGATCTTACTGTATACTCAGTAGGGTACAAACTACTAAGAAGTCATTGGCAATTATTTATGCTGTACACAACCCAGTGATAGTCATCAGATTATTCACTCATCGTTCCACCGTCCACATTTGTGCAGTCACATTTTTTGTGTGACAGAAGAATGGGTTACATAGAGTTTGGATCTCAGTGCAATGTCATTTATTGACTCATCTGAAAACATTCTCATTTTAACCACTTTTTGACCAGAAGATTTACACTCCTTTCTGACCTGGCACACATGTATTTAATATTGTTTTACTCATAAAAAATAGAACTCCCATATTGTGTAGTAAAATAAGTGATATATTTTACCTTTTGTAAAGATGGAAAATGTAAAAATGGCAGGGAAATGAAAAAAGGTATTTTCCTTCAATTACTTTCCGTGATGCAAGCAACAGCCAATGCATACGGTATATGGTTTTATGGCAAACTGGCACAGTAGTTTATGACCACTTGGCTTTGGCCTCATTTTTACCTGTAAAAACTGTACAGACATAATCCAACACTTCAGAACTGCTGTGCTTTGTAGTAAAAAGGGGATTTTGTCGCTCAGATTACCATAGCACTTTGGCTGCTACGTGTGGCCTTATCCTATGGGATAACTCAGACAAATGTATTGGGAGAATTCATTAACACATCTACAGTGGGGAAAAAAAGTATTTAGTCAGCCACCAATTGTGCAAGTTTTCCCACTTAAAAAGATGAGAGAGGCCTGTAATTGTCATCATAGGTAGACCTCAACTATGAGAGACAAAATTAGAAAACAAATCCAGAAAATCACATTGTCTGATTTTTTAAGAATTTATTTGCAAATTATGGTGGAAAATAAGTATTTGTTCACCTACAAAAATGCAAGATTTCTAGCTCCCACAGACCTTTAACTTGTTCTTTAAGAGGCTCCTCTGTCCTCCACTCATTACCTGTAGTAATGGCACCTGTTTGAAATTGTTATCAATATAAAAGACACCTGTCCACAACCTCAAACAGTCACACTCCAAACTCCACTATGGTGAAGACCAAAGAGCTGTGGAAGGACACCAGAAACAAAATTGTAGACCTGCACCAGGCTGGGAAGACTGAATCTGCAGTAGGCAAGCAGCTTGGTGTGAAGAAATCAACTGTGGGAGCAATAATTAGAAAATGAAAGACATACAAGACCACTGATAATCTCCCACGATCAGGGGCTCCACGCAAGATCTCACCCCGTGGGGTCAAAATGATCACAAGAATGGTGAGCAAAAATCCCAGAAACACATGGGGAGATCTAGTGAATGACCTGCAGAAAGCTGGGACTAATGTAACAAAGGCTACCATCAGTAATACACTACGCCTCCAGGGACTCAGATCCTGCAGTGCCAGACGTGTCCCCCTGCTTAAGCCAGTACATATCCGGGCCCGTCTGAAGTTTGCTAGAGAGCATTTGGATGTTCCAGAAGAGTATTGGGAGAATGTCATATGGTCAGATGAAACCAAAGTAGAACTGTTTGGTAGAAACACAACTTATCGTGTTTGGAGGAGAGTGAATGCTGAGTTGCATCCAAAGAACACCATACCTACTGTGAAGCATGGGGGTGGCAACATCATGCTTTGGGGCTGTTTCTCTGCAAAGGGACCAGGATGACTGATCCGTGTACATGAAAGAATGAATGGGGCCATGTATTGTGAGATTTTTAGTGCAAACCTCCTTCCACCAGCAAGGGCATTGAAGATGAAATGTGGCTGGGTCTTTCAGCATGACAATGATCCCAAGCACACCGCCAGGGCAACGAAGGAGTGGCTTCGTAAGAAGTATTTCAAGGTCATGGAGTGGCCTAGCCAGTCTCCAGATCTCAACTCCATCAAAAACTTTTGGAGGGAGTTGAAAGTCCATGTTGACCAGCGACAGCCTCAAAACATCACTGCTCTAGAGGAGATCTGCATGGAGGAATGGGCCAACATACCAGCAACAGTGTGTGCCAACCTTGTGAAGACTTACAGAAAATGTTTGACCTCTGTCATTGCCAACAAAGGATATATAACAAAGTATTGAGATGAACTTTTGTTCTTGACCAAATACTTATTTTCCACCATAATTTGCAAATAAATTCTTTAAAAATCAGACAATGTGATTTTCTGGATTTGTTTTCTCATTTTGTCTCTCATAGTTGAGGTTTACCTATGATGTCAATTACAGGCCTCTCTAATCTTTTTAAGTGGGAGAACTTGCACATTTGGTGGCTGACTAAATACTTTTTTTCCCCACTGTATGTCATGTCAGTTTTCTGGTGTTGATATGTGGAATTGTGTTGCATCTTTGGCACAAGGCCCTGTCTTACACCAAAAGATTTGACACATGCCTTGTTGTGCACCTCACTCACCAGTTTCAGTGGAACGTAGTCCCCCATCCGGGCGTGCACCTGATTTATGAAAAGGCCAGAACCTCTACATGAATCAGGGCAGCCTTGCACCAGTTTGGCCCTTTATTTAGCTTACAAAATTCCAGTCTTAATAAATGCGCCCCAGCCTTCCTATATTACAGCATCCATATTATGGCTCTGCATCCTGCCATATTTGATCTATGATATTCCCAATCTATTCATGTAGGTAAACCCATGGTTGGACTGATATGCAGAATCATATCATGGATGCTGAAAAGTTTGTTGTTTACTGACAAACGTTTTGTGATCGGTGCAAATGGAAGTCACGGCAATTACACGCGCCTGGAGACCATGCCAAGAAAAGTTCATGATCTCAGCTGTCTGAAGATAGTGGTGTCAAAAAGCTCTGGTTCAGCTGAGAGAGTATGGAGGAAGGAAACTCTGTAGGACATTTTAAAATGTTCTTTCAGAGATATGTCCGGACCACCAGAACCTTTATAGTCTAGGGAGAGTGAGCAATTGGTTAAGGAATACATGTTTAATAAATGTGTGTCAGATCATATTATTTCTAATGATCATATAAAATTACCTTTTGGATTTTCTGGCTGATGTAATACATATATTATTACCTGAATCAGCACTAAAACTGTGTCTGTGTCTGAGTCAGCCCTAAAACTGTGGATAGATGGGGATAGATAGATAGATAGATAGATAGATAGATAGATAGAATATTATTGTAAAAAATTAATGTTGAAGGGAAAGTGAGTGTAATGTATTGTACTGTGCTGAGACAATACATATCAATCGTCCTCTTTTGCAGGATGTGTGGCAAGGGAGACCTTACAAACACATTAAAAGTTTGTTGTTTACTGACAAACTTTTTGTGATCGGTGCAAATGGAAGTCATAGCAATTACACGCCTGGAGACCATGCCAAGAAAAGTCCATGATCTCAGCTGTCTAAAGATAGTGGTGTCAAAAGCTCTGATTCAGCTGAGAGAGCATGGAGTAAGGAAACTCTGTAGGGTATTTTAAAATGGCTTTTCAGAGATATGCCCAGACCACTAAGACCTTTATAGTCTAGGGGCAGCGAGCAATTGTTTAAGAAATACATGTTTAATAAATGTATTTCAGATCATATCATTTCTAATAATCATAAAAAATACCTTTGGGATTTTCTGACTGATGTAATACATATATTATTACCTTAAATTGTACCTGTCATTTCATTAAAATATGAAATAAAAGCATCTTCTTGCAACAACTTTCATGTTACAGATTTCATTCAGAGTGGTTTGGCTCCTTATACTTTTTCCCTTTCAGAATGACCCAAAACTGACTTCCCCCTTTTTCCTTATTTGAGTCGTCTCCTCCATTCAGTATCTTCTCTCCTTCTATTGTATCACTTTCTGTCCTCAGACAGAGTATATTCAAACACTATTCATACACATATGATTTGTAAGTACCTTTAGTAACTTCTACAAGTAGCTGACAACTGTAAGGAAACTTAAAAGATGGGTCACAGCGCCAGTAAACTTCCTGGTTATGTTCAGAGGGGTATTACATAAGAATACCCCTGTGATTAGGCTCAGAGGTGTATTACTTTATCCCTCTATGTGCCAATCAGAGAGCAAAAGTACAGTATGCTCTCTGATAGGAGAGGAGATAGCATGGACAGTCCCTGCTACCCCCCCCCCCACTTGGGTCACATACAGGTGACGCTAGGTTCACACCTGTGTTCAGGTTTCCATTCAGGGGGTCCGCTTGTGGACATCCTGGAATGGCAACCTAATCCACTTAAAAAAGTGGTTACCCGCGGAAACCCACAGACCCCATAGACTATAATGGGGTCCGCTGGGTTTACGCCTGAAAAGGGTAAAACTGCACTTGCAGAGCTTTTCTCTCCTCATTTTTTAAACAGGTTCGGGGGACGGAATCCCTGAACGTAATACAAGTGCTCGTGTGAATCCAGCCTTATGCACAGATGATGATGATTTATCATCTCTGTGCAGTCTGCAGCTCCTACCCCCTCATTCTTCCATCAACAGCTCTAAGATGCTAACTGAGGCAGGAGGGGTGAGGACACTTTAGAGCCCCATATCTCAGGATCCGTTAGGGCTATGAAGATGACCCTGGATTCATTTTAAAGATGAGAATGATGATAGTCCTTACAGATTCTGAGTGATTTGCTGTTAAAAACGCTGTCGGGAATTGAGATCTGCAATGGGATCTCAATGCCAAACATTGTTTTCATCAGCAAATCGCTCTCAATCTGTAAGGGCCATCATGATGATCTTGGTATCATTTTAAAGATGATATTCTCATCTTTTAAATTAATCCAATATCATCTTCATAGCTGTAACCAATCCTGAGAAATTTGCATTAGTAGCAAGGACATATTACATACGTCCTCTGCAACTAAAGTGCCACCCAGGAAAGGGTTAAAGTTCTCCTGAAGTGTCCACACAGTTTAATGTCCCCCTCCTACCACACAAAAATAATAATAATAATAATAATAATAATAAAAACACTTATACTCACCTCCCCTTGGTCCCCTGCTGTCTCTGGTCTGGAGTTTCATGGAGCTGCAGGCACGAAGTAAGTGAGGTTATCACATTGTGCCTGCAGCTCCTGGGGAAGAGAGGATGAATGATAAAGCAGGGAGCGGGACAGCTCCCTGGTTCATCATTCTATGCAACTGGGGCAGCCCGGCAGGACAGCATATGCAGTCTGTCCCAACGGGGCCCCCTCTACCATAGGGCCCAGTTCAAGTGTACCCTTGGCTCTATGGTTAAAGCGGCCCTGCATATATTTCTCATCATTGGGCAAACATAGTTAATTATAGACAAGACAGTCCAAATGAAATACACATGGCTATAATTCAGTAAAGTGAAGTCAGTGCACACATAGGAGCAGAAGACAGAGACTTGCACACACTCACTTTTGTGATCAATTTTATTCAAACCTTTGCGACTGGGCATACCCTGCCATGTCCTAACCAGAGACCCACTTTCTGTAATTCTTTTATTAAAAATATAAACAAGAACATAACGATATTAATAAAACTAATAACATATAAGTAACCTATTTTATTACCAATTTTTGTTGCAGATTTTGGTGCAGTTTTTTGAGCCAAAGTCAGGAGTGAATTTAACAGAAGGGAAACATCTAAATACCTCTTTTATATTTTCCATACCTTATTCAAGCCACTTCTGACTTTGGCTTACAAAAACGCAGCAAAATCTGAAACAAAAAACGCTGTGTTTCCATAACGTGGGGCCTAAGAAGGATGTTCCACATTATTAAGTAGGCCACCGGATTCAAGTCATATGGGAAGCTATGAGTAAAAGGTAGAAAAACCTCAAAACACGTAAAAAATGGAATTCACTATGCGCTTTAAGGATGTATTATTTTAAGAATGTATAATTAAAAATTAATTTTTAACTGAAATTTCTGGAACTGAACTACATCATTGGATGTTTGTACATTTTGACTTCTGCCCTTGTGGTTCCAAGGGGTCATCCTGACATCAGCGTTCAGGTTGTGGTCAAATCACATTTATTAGATAAGGTTGAGCTATATAAAACTTTTTTCTTCTGTTATATGCGAAAGAAAAGGGATCTCTCTGCTGCCAAAAAGCATCAAATAATGCAATGCATTGGACAAGGGATTAAAACATTAGATATTTCATGAAAACTTAAGTGTGATCATGGTATTGTGAAGAGATTTATGGCTTTATGGCTTATTCAGAGCACAGATGGGTTGGTGCAGATAAAGGCATAATGAGGAAGGTTTCTACCAGACAAATTCATTGGATTAAGAGAACATCTGCTACAATACTATTACAAAGCAGCAAACAGGTATTTGAAGCTGATGGTGCCTCTGTAGTCCCACAAACCTCAAGGTGTAGGATCCTCCAGGGGCTTGCAGTTGCTCACAAGCAGAAAAGGTTTCAGTGCGCATAGACATACATGAAAACTAATTTTGTTTACTGATGAGTGCAGTGCAACCCAGGATGGTCCAGATAGATGGAGTAGTAGATTGTTGTAAATGGCCACCATGTCCCAACAAGGCTGCGACGTCAGCAAGGAGGTGGCATGTTTTGGGCCGGAATCATAAGGAGAGAGCTGAAGGTTCCTGAAGGTCCCTAAAGGTTCGAAAATGACCTCTGCAAAGAGATCCACTTTTTCCATGGTACAAAAAGAAGAACCATGTCTTCTGTAGCAAAATCATCTTCATACATGACAATGCATCATCTCATGAAGCAAAGAATACCTCTGAGTCATTAGCTGCTATGGGCATAAAAGGAGAGAAACTCATGGTGTGGCCACTATCCTCCCTTGACCTCAACCCTATTGAGAACCTTTGGAGTATCCTCAAACAAATGATCTATGACCTAGGAGGCAGTTCACATTAAAAAAGATGCTTTGAAATGTTATTCAAGCAGAAACTATCCAAAAACTTACAAGTTCAATGGATGCAAGAACTGTGGCGGTGATATCAAAGAAGGGGTCCTATATTAACACGTAACTTGGCCTGTTAACATGTTTTTGATTGAAATAGCTTTTGATTTCAGTAGATGTGACCTCTTAATGCTACAAATTCACCAATTGACCATTTGCAGTTCTTTACAACCTAGAAAATGTTTAGAAACTCGCTTGTGCGTAATAATTTGGAACAGTGGATCTTGATTTTTTAATTTGTGAAAAAAAATTGGTTTGTCCAATAAAATTTGATTTATTATATATGAATATTATACTGACATTTGCATCAACCATTTAGGAAAATCAGAGAAAAATATAATTTGCCTAATGCTTTGGAATGTGATGTAGATGTCCAAGTTTACCCATGAAGCTTGGTCAGAGTGTGCGCCAGATTTTACAATCTTGACAGTATACTGGGATAGGGACTCCAAGCATTATAGTTATATATGATGCTAGGAGTCCCTGCCTCCCAGCCACAAACTGTCCCATTGACTATTTAAATTAGCTCTGCGAAGCCTGAAAGAAGCTGAAAAACACAATTCTAACTCACCTGAGCCCATATAATAAAGAATACAATATTAATATTCTGTATTCTCAGAGCAAATGGAGCCTGCAGCTAACTGCAAAAAAGAACATATTTTCTATCACAAAGCCATATTTGTCTCATACAAAACAATGAGGTCGTATAATAGAAAATTTCCTGCAAGGTGAGTTTCCACTGATACGCTTATCTCTAGTAACCAGTGTGATGTCTTTTTGGTATGCCCTCATTTAAGTTAACAATAAAGGGAGTTTACTAAGCAAAATTTGGTGCACTGTTTGCCTGTCTGGTCTATTTTTATCCTAATTTTAGGGCAGTATTAATAAATCTGCCCCATTGTGTCTCAATAAACATCCATTCTACTATTTTTCGCAAATTGATCAATACAAATTGTCTAGGGTCGGAGCTGTAGAAAATTCTCTCTCTTATTGCTATTAGCCAGAATGAGAGAAGAGAAGAATGAAAAGCTATGACATAGAACAGACAAACATTAGACTGAAAGTATCCATCAATTCATAGATAAGTAGTGTACATATATAACATTGATAATCATTTTTTAGATAAATACTGCATTATCCCAAGGACTGAATTAGCTAACTTTAGCTAATAGAAAACAAATATTTTCTCCAGCTTTAGTTTTTTGAGTTCTAAAAAAAAAAGGGAAATTGAAATGAGGAAAAAAAAAATTACAATCACCATTAACTTTCCAAAATGTGAAAATTTGTTCTTGATATATTAGTAAAATAACCCTCTAATTAACCACAACCCACTTGCTTTAATGTGAATTGAGACCAAGCAAATCCTCCTGCAGTTAAACATTATTGAAATGGTAATAAGAAATAAAGCAGATATATATTCATACAAATTCTGCATCGTTGGTGGTATAAAAGTTCATAAAAGTATAAGTGAATCTGTTTAGACATGGAGACACAATACAGAGAGACAAGCACTGCACAGAGCATTGCTACCTTTGTCAACCATGGACGATCGATCTACATCACCCTAGATCCAGAAGTACTGTATCTTCATCACCATGACGTGTTGATATGAGTGATCTCCCTATTGTGATCAATGGTAACTACAGTGTCCTGGTGTTGGCAACTTAGGTGCCAACACTTATTTTGTCCATTGCTTCTTCTAAGGAGTGCCAACAGCTGAACCACGGGGGTCCTTGGAGTCAGACCTTTGATGATCTTCAGTTGATGACCTATCCCAGAAAACCCCAATACTAGACATCATGTAACAAATAGGCAACCTATGTGATAACACTTATTTTGTCCAATACTTCTTCTAGAGGTGTTGAGATGGAAGGGGTAGTTGCTTCATTACATAGCAAATATAATGGGGAAGATTTACTAAGCAAGTATGTTCCTCTATTGTGACATAAACTGCATTAAAAAACTGTCTAAGGCTATGTTCAAATCTGCGTTGGAGTTTCCATAGAAGACTCCACCATAGATTCCGTCTAAATTTGGTGGAGAGAAAAGTCCTGCACAGAGGACTTTTCTCTCTGACCGGTTTCAATATGAAACCAAAGTAAACCCAACAAACACTGGTGGACCCCATTATAGTCTATGGGGTCTGCGGTTAACCACTTTTTTTAGCAGATGGGCTCTCCATCTTTCGGGTCCCCATGCAGACCTGAACAATGGAGAGCCAAACGCTAGTGTGAACCTAGCGTAACATACCTTGTGCCATAGTCATCAAGTGTTTTAGCCACTCTTTACATATTCTTTCAACTTGTATGAAAAAAAGACATGGATAAGCTGGAAAGATAACCCCTGTTACCTATGTGGTTTACAGCAAAACATGAAAGAGCACATGGGGAAGGCACTCCTGTGCTCCCTATGTAGGCTCCTCTTAGGGACTTCATTCATTTCATTTTTTATCAGAGGCAATTTTCTGCAGGAAATGCTAGAGGAACACTAAAGACGTGGACCTATTTTGCTTCATATTATAATTAAAAATTTGTCATGCATGCCTAAATCTTCTCTTCGTGTCCCAGGCAATCTTATGTGCCCCCCTCAACAGTCCTGTCACAAGCTGCAAGACAACTGGCTGAAACAGTAACTTTCTTCTCTGCTCTGTCTGCTGTAAGGCAAAAGATTGTTAAGCCCTACTCCTGTAGTTGGTCACCAGCAAAAGATAATAGACAACCAGAAGAATAACACCTGCAGGTTTTCCACAAGATGCTTCTATCTCAATCATGGAGGCTATGCTGCAGACTTTTATATTGCATGTCTAGGTTTAATTTTAAAGGGAACTTGTCATGTCTAATTGGGATGCTAAACCATCCACAGGTTCTTATGGACCGATAGTTTAGTGTCCCAAATAGCCCTATCAGTGCTTGGTGACAGTTAACAAGAACCTTTTATACTTACATGGCTACTGGTACTTGGTCAAGTCTTTACCCAAACCAGAGTAGTACTCCTCAGCTTCAGTGCGCATGTGCCAGACCTTGAGCACAGAACGCATGCACAATAATGCTGAAGGGTATTTCCCCAGCTTTGTAGAGGAGCTTTTGGGAGCACCAGAGATGAGTGTGATGAGACTCATTAGACTCATCCCTTGGTAAATATAAAGGTATTGTTTTGTGGCCTTAGACAGAGTTAGGATGGGGTTATTTGGGACATTAAGCCACTTGCCTGTAAGGATTAGTGTTTTGTGTAGTGTCCCAAATAGACCTGCCAGATTCTTTTTAACATGTACATCACTGTCATTCTCTTGTTCTCTTGTCCTCAAGAGATGCAGACAGCTTGTTAGGTGGTGCTGATGTTGAGGCAACAGTAATGAAGCAGTACACTAGAGAGACTGGGTATCATAGCCCAGAATGATGGTGGACAGCCCGTGCTCTTTCACAGGAATTACCCGGTCACGGTGGGTTATTTTTACAAGCTTTCTTTATTATAAAAAAACAGGGAACTACGCGTTTCAGACCTATACGCTCCTTTATCAAGTGCAATCAATCACTATTGAATCAAATAAAAAAAATAAATACATACATAAATAATTCATAGGTGGAAGATGAAATTAAAACCAAAAGTAGTGAATCCTACTAAAAGTTCAATTTGGAATGTATTAAGCATCCAAAGAGACAATATATGAAGTCACTTACCCAGTCTTGTAGCTTGTATGGTGTTTCATATATGGTGGTTCTTTAAGCACCCTTGGTTTTTTACGCATGAAAAAAAATTTTATGTATGCAAATTTTATTTGATCTTATTCTTATTTATGTAGAGAAAGAATAAAGGGGGCACTCACCCAGGCATAGATTTTTTCATAAAAACATCTTTTTATTCAGTCCTAGATAAAAACATCCATAAAATCTACGCCTGGGTGAGTGCCCCCTTTATTCTTTCTCTACATATTTTTTCATGTGTTTCCTTTTCTATGGGGCGTGAACACCACCTATTTGGGCATTATAATTATTATGCAACTCCTCTCTGATTTTATATGTTTCCATGTATACCGGTATATATAAATTAGGTGTTAGCAGTGCCACCACTTTTCTCTTTTTTTCTATATATCTTATTCTTATTTATGTATTTATTTTTTTTATTTGATTCAATAGTAATTGATTGCACTTGATAAAGGAGCGTATAGCTCCGAAACGCGTAGTGCCCTGTTTTTTTTTATAATAAAGAAAGCTTGTACAAATAACCCACCATGACCGGGTAATTCCTGTGAAAGAGTGTGGGCTGTCCATCATCATTCTGGGCTATGATACCCAGTCTCTCTAGTGCACTCTGACGCTCCGATCCATTCGTTAACGTAGGACAAACCTAGCTGCCACTCTCACCTTGGATTAAATACCAGGCTCTCCATGTTGTTGTAACTACAGTCATATGAAAAAGTAAAAAAATTGGGCACCCCTATTAATCTTAATCATTTTTAGTTCTAAATATTTGGGTGTTTGCAACAGCCATTTCAATTTGATATATCTAATAACTGATGGACACAGTAATATTTCAGGATTGAAATGAGGTTTATTGTACTAACAGAAAATGTGCAATATGCATTAAACCAAAATTTGACCGGTGCAAAAGTATGGGCACCTCAACAGAAAAGTGACATTAATATTTAGTAGATCCTCCTTTTGCAAAAATAACAGCCTCTAGTCGCTTCCTGTAGCTTTTAATCAGTTCCTGGATCCTGGATGAAGGTATTTTTGACCATTCCTCTTTACAAAACAATTCCAGTTCAGTTAAGTTTGATGGTCGCCGAGCATGGACAGCCCGCTTCAAATTATCCCACAGATGTTCAATGATATTCAGGTCTGGGGACTGGGATGGCCATTCCAGAACATTGTAATTGTTCCTCTGCATGAATGCCTGAGTAGATTTGGAGCTGTGTTTTGGATCATTGTCTTGCTGAAATTTCCATCCCCAGCGTAACTTCAAATTCGTCACTGATTCTTGTACATTATTCTCAAGAATCTGATGATACTGAGTTGAATCCATGCGACCCTCAACTTTAACAAGATTCCCGGTGCCGGCATTGGCCACACAGCCCCAAAGCATGATGGAACCTCCACCAAATTTTACAGTGGGTAGCAAGTGTTTTTTTTGGAATGCTGTGTTTTTTTGACGCCATGCATAACGCCTTTTTGTATGACCAAACAACTCAATCTTTGTTTCATCAGTCCACAGGACCTTCTTCCAAAATGAAGCTGGCTTGTCCAAATGTGCTTTTGCATACCTCAGGCGACTCTGTTTGCGGCGTGCTTTCAGAAACGGCTTCTTTCGCATCACTCTCCCATACAGCTTCTCCTTGTGCAAAGTGTGCTGTATTGTTGACCGATGCACAGTGACACCATCTGCAGCAAGATGATGCTGCAGCTCTTTGGAGGTGGTCTGTGGATTGTCCTTGACTGTTCTCACCATTCTTCTTCTCTGCCTTTCTGATATTTTTCTTGGCCTGCCACTTCTGGGCTTAACAAGAACTGTCCCTGTGGTCTTCCATTTCCTTACTATGTTCCTCACAGTGGAAACTGACAGGTTAAATCTCTGAGACAACTTTTTGTATCCTTCCCCTGAACAACTATGTTGAACAATCTTTGTTTTCAGATCATTTGAGAGTTGTTTTGAGGAGCCCATGATGCCACTCTTCAGAGGAGATTCAAATAGGAGAACAACTTGCAATTGGCCACCTTAAATACCTTTTCTCATGATTGGATACACCTGGCTATGAAGTTCAAAGCTCAGTGAGGTTACAAAACCAATTTTGTGCTTCAGTAAGTCAGTAAAAAGTATTTAGTAGTATTCAAATCAATAAAATGATAAGGGTACCCAAATTTTTGCACCGGTCAAATTTTGGTTTAATGCATATTGCACATTTTCTGTTAGTACAATAAACCTCATTTCAATCCTGAAATATTACTGTGTCCATCAGTTATTAGATATATCAAATTGAAATGGCTGTTGCAAACACCCAAATATTTAGAACTAAAAATGATTAAGATTAATAGGGGTGCCCAAACTTTTTCATATGACTGTATATCACAACACAACAAGGTGAGAGACCAACCGGTCGTTTTACTTGAAAGAACCTATATTTCCATTATTTACAGATTTACACGATGTCCCGCTCAGCGTTTGTCTTTTTCTTTTGAGCTTTCCAGTAATGAAGCGGGACCTCTTTCATAAGAGTTACACAGTTGGAATTTTTTTCTCTAGCCCCCTTTCCTGATCAAACAGTACTGTTAGCTTCAGTGGTCAATATGTTAATTATGCTCTCTACTGTTAGGTGGGTGGTCCTTGGAACCACAGGAACCACCCACCTGACAGTAGAAGCTTAAGTAGCAAACTGGGTGCTGAAACTAACAAAAATGATTGTTCAGGAGTGGTAGGGGCTAGAGAAAAATTTCCAACTGTGCTGGGATTAGTGGAGTAGCACCTATTGTAAGATGCAAAGAATGGATTTGGAATAGGTGGTGAAAGGTCCTCTTTAATGGGCCAACTGCGTCTCCTGCCATCACAATGTAAACTTGTGGCATAAGACAAAAATGTCACCAATGTTGGACATACTTATCCTCTAACAAACAACTAAAAATCTGATCTTAAAAAAAAAAAAAAACCTACAGAAGCCAAACTATTGTCTTGTTTTGATAAACTACATGCAAATGAACTAGAATATTGTCTTTGTAGGAGAAGCCAATATTATATGTGCATATAAATTCTTATTACATTTACTGTGCCTTGTTATTAAAATTAAATGTTTCCGTTAAGACCGTAATGTGCTTTGTGCACGCTGGCATACACATTAAATCTTATAAAGTCCTTGCTGCAGACAATTATGGTGGACTGCAATTTTACCATTAAATGCAGCAATTTTTATTCTTCACAGCACTTCTGAAATCACACACTGTGCAAGCAGATGATTAGCCATACATGTTCATGTTACAATATACATCCATAATTAACACTGAAGTCAAGCAAGGCACTCAATATATTTATTTGGTATTGTTTTTTCCTATCAAATGAAATGTTATTTAACACTATATGTATTTACATCAATAATGACATTATTTCAGTTTTCCAGCAATAACCATAAACTATTTTAGCAATACATTGACACTACAGCATACATTATCAATCAAATTGTGCAAGAATTAAGAAAGCCCCATTGTCCCAAACTTGTAATATATTACTTGTTAAACGTTGTCAAAATGCAGCTGAAATAGCATACCGTATTAGATAATAGGCATGACAAAGTGCATACCAACAGAAAAAATAGGGAACCAGTTAAATGAATGCTTATATCACAATGAGAAGACTGCAGCCCAACCTATAATATTACATAGTTAGGCTGCTTCTTTGTAAAATTTTGAGACAAAAAGTATCACATATACCTTAAAAGCAGTAATATTAGGATAGTAATACAGGCTATGCAGCCAGGTAACAAGAATGCTGATTTAATGGCACGTACAGGTCTTCCATATTCACCCTTCATGATGACCTGCATTCTACTAGTTTCCGAAAGCTTTTCCTGAAATTGTCATCTAAAAATGCATACAGGAATGGATTGAGGCAGCTATTGGCATAACTCAAGCTGGTAATGAACAGAGAAATCCCAATAACTAGTGGAGTCTGTGGGATGTCTATGGTTAAGGCCACCACAGTGCTGAGATGATAAGGAGTCCAGCAAAGCAAGCATACTGCTAAAATGATAGCAACCATGAACGTCACTTTTTTCTTAGCTTTGTCTAAGGCTTTTGCATTGGTGTTCAGTCGCATTCTTCTCAATTTGTAAAGCATCATGGTATATAAGATGCAGATAGTAGACACAGGTATGGCAAACCCCATAATAAGGGTATAGATCCTACTCATCTGCCACCACAAACCTTCTGGATTGGGAAAAACAAAAAGACACTGCAAACGGCCATGCTCTTGGTGGATCTTGGCAAAAACAACAAAAGGCAGAATTATTATGGTTACAAAAGTCCATACACAAAGACTGACGATTTTGGCAGCTCGATAGGTCCGAAAAGAAAGTTTCTTAGATTCTACAGTTGCAACTACCACAAGGTATCTGTCAATGCTCATAACAGTTAGAAAGTAAATGCTGGAAAAGGTATTATATTCATCAATGGATATAATCAGTTTACACATAAACTCTCCAAAGGGCCACTGCAGCAGCAAGTAGTCAACTATATTAATGGGTAGGACCAGTGTGAAGAGTTCATCTGCTATAGCCAAGTTCAAGATAAACATGTTGGTGACAGATTTCATTTTCGGAGCCTTTAGGATGACATATATGACAGCAGTGTTTCCAGTCAATCCAACTGCACAGATAATGGAATAGATGATGGGTAATGCCAGATAGAAGTTAGGAATGACCTGTGATATTGATCCATTCAGCCACTCTGACCTTCTTGATGAATTTGATAAATAATCCAAAGATATATTTTCCATCTTCCAAACAGAAAAGAGACACATTACTGAATAGATTACGTATGTCATCTGTATTAGCATTCCTTAATAATTATTGCAGGCAAACATTATTATTGTATATTATTGTATTTCCTAGACTATTACATATCATGCAAACATCATTTTCCACTGACAGTTACTGGAAAGTAAAATCCTGCGTTATATATAACTACTACAGTACTGTACTACATATAATATACCTGGACTATTAATGTGTGATATTTATATAACATGAATAAATTACTAAATCTCCAAAGAATCTCATTAAATATTGATCTTAGCTAAACACCCCCTAATATCCTGCAGTGAAAATTAAGTTAATGGAGAACATGTTCTTACCTTACTGTTTGTCTTAGGAGTGACTTGTTTGTATTTTCCTCTGCTTACAGATGCCTTGTGGCTGCATTAGGTAGAATAGAGCTGAAGCGGAATGCACAGAGATGCTTGAAGCTGAATTTCTGATCTGCTGTTGAGCTCTCTGCTTCTTTCCATAGCAATCCAGTGCTGAAGAACAGCTCCCTCCCTCCTTTCCCCTTCCCCTCTTTTTTTCAATCTTTTTAGACAGTGACAATAAAATAGCCCCAATCTTGCTACATATAAGCACTGATGTGTGGTTTATTTCCCCCAGAACACTACTTATGTGTGTGAAAACATTGGTCAAATTCCATTAAACTTACCTATTAGAAAGGGTTGATTTTGTCAATCTAGAACAGTCCTATGTTCCTAACCAATGAAGGGAAATATTAAATAATAATGCAACCAAATTATTTTCTGCAGCAGCGTGCTGCTCCACGCAAGCAGCACATGTCTCAGGAAACTGTTAAACATTAATAAGTGCAGACATTTCCCGTTAATGTTACATAATTGAAGGATGACATTGACATTTCATTAGCTAAATTACTGTATAGCTTTCACATGTTCTATAAAATGTGCACAAGTTTAGTAATGAAGGAAGTGTAGATGAAATGGTGCTAACTGCTAAGAGTGCATAAAGGTTTCCTGGACTATTATACAACAAAAAAGGGTTGTGAAGGATTAGAAAAACATGGCTGCCTTCTACTAAATAACAGTGCCATCCCGGTCCACAGGATGTGTGAAGTGTTGCAGGTTAGTCCTTTTAAAGGAACTTAGCTACAATACCAGGTAGACGCAACTCATGGACAAGTGTTGCACTGTTTCTACCCTGCCCCTTTAAAACTGAAATGTGACAGATGTATACATCATGGCATGTATAGTAATATCATTAAAAATGTTGCTTACGTCATAATTTTCACTTTTGTTCAAATTCTAAAATGTAAAATGTGCTACTACTACGTACATAGAATATTTCCTACTATTCACATAGAGCAGGAAGAAACAGTCAGGGAATTTGCAGTCATGTACTAATATTAAGCAATGGCAGTTGTCTACTGTAACTGTCTCATGTCTATACTCATATGGATGCACAATCATGAACAATAGGGCATAGACAATGATAATGGCACATGGATAATATCTGTCAACATATGTCAGTGTTGATATCTCAGTTTCACAGGTATTTATTGGGTGAAAGTAACAAAAAGAAAAGAAACATCATAAACGTGATAATGAAATTATCCGATCTAGGAATAATGGGATACAGTTTAGATGAGAATAGAGATAACATGTCAGTGAGAACGTGGTGCATAACATCATGAACAAAGCAAAAGCTAAACAAAAGTAAACTTGAATAGATAGGGAACATTGGGAAGAGGTACACCACCTTTTGGGGAGGGGCAACTATAGAAACCTGGGGGACATAATGTTCAGTTATACCCAGATATTACAGTGCCTTGCGAAAGTATTCGGCCCCCTTGAACTTCAACCTTTTGCCACATTTCAGGCTTCTAACATAAGGATATAAAATTTAAATTTTTTGGTGAAGAATCAACAACAAGTGGGACACAATTGTGAAGTGGAACAAATTTATTGGTTATTTTAAACTTTTGTGAAAAATAAAAAACTGAAAAGTGGGGCGTGCAATATTATTCGGCCCCTTTACTTTCAGTGCAGCAAACTCACTCCAGAAGTTCAGTGAGGATCTCTGAATGATCCAATGTTGTCCTAAATGACTGATGATGATAAATATAATCCACCTGTGTGTATTCAAGTCTCCGTATAAATGCACCTGCTCTGTGATAGTCTCAGGGTTCTGTTTAAAGCGCAGAGAGCATCATGAAGACCAAGGAACACACCAGGCAGGTCCGTGATACTGTTGTGGAGAAGTTTAAAGCCGGATTTGGATATAAAAATATTTCCCAAACTTTAAACATCCCAAGGAGCACTGTGCAAGCGATCATATTGAAATGGAAGGAGTATCAGACCACTGCAAATCTACCAAGACCCGGCCGCCCCTCTAAACTTTCATCTCAAACAAGGAGAAGACTGATCAGAGATGGAGCCAAGAGGCCCATGAGCACTCTGGATGAACTGCAGAGATCTACAGCTGAGGTGGGAGAGTCTGTCCATAGGACAACAATCAGTCATACACTGCACAAATCTGGTCTTTATGGAAGAGTGGCAAGAAGAAAGCCATTTCTCAAAGATATCCATAAAAAGTCACATTTAAAGTTTGCCACAAGCCACCTGGGAGACACACCAAACATGTGGAAGAAGGTGCTCTGGTCAGATGAAACCAAAATCGAACTTTTTGGCGACAATGCAAAACGATATGTTTGGCATAAAAGCAACACAGCTCATCACCCTGAACACACCATCCCCACTGTCAAACATGGTGGTGGCAGAATCATGGTTTGGGTCTGCTTTTCTTCAGCAGGGACAGGGAAGATGGTTAAAATTGATGGGAAGATAGATGGAGCCAAATACAGGACCATTCTGGAAGAAAACCTGTTGGAGTCTGCAAAAGACCTGAGACTGGGACAGAGATTTATCTTCCAACAAGACAATGATCCCAAACATAAAGCAAAATATACAATGGAATGGTTCACAAATAAACATATCCAGGTGTTAGAATGGCCAAGTCAAAATCCAGACCTGAATCCAATCGAGAATCTGTGGAAAGAGCTGAAAACTGCTGTTCACAAACGCTCTCCATCCAACCTCACTGAGCTCGAGCTGTTTTCCAAGGAAGAATGGGCAAGAATTTCAGTCTCTCGATGTGCAAAACTGATAGAGACATACCCCAAACGACTTGCAGCTGTAATCGCAGCAAAATTGGCGCTACAAAGTATTAACTTAAGGGGGCCGAATAATTTGGCACGCCCCACTTTTCAGTTTTTTATTTTTTACAAAAGTTTAAAGTATCCAATAAATTTCGTTCCACTTCACAATTGTGTCCCACTTGTTGTTGATTCTTCACCAAAAAATTTAAATTTTATATCCTTATGTTTGAAGCCTGAAATGTGGCAAAAGGTTGAAAAGTTCAAGGGGGCTGAATACTTTCACAAGGCACTGTATAGTTGTAAAGAATAAGACAGGCCTGGAGTATGGGAATTATTAACCTATGAGGACCAGATTTTTATCAAACAGTTCTTTTGTGTCAGACAGGTATTGGCATTAATATTTTCATACAGCATGATCCTGTTCACCTGATTTACAACCTCTGGTAGTCACAAACCTGTTGTCCACCATTTTGCTGCAATATGTATAAGTGCTGACATAAGAATAAATTGTAGCTGTATGTCGCAACCGTGGTGGTCTGCAGCCAAGGAGGAAGACGGGTGCTGATGGTGGAATAGAAGAAGAAAGAACACTCTGTAACAATCGGTGGGGGGATGTCCAGAATCATTTAATCAGTGGGCAAGTTCACCATGTGTGAAGAGTATCGCCAATAGCAGAAGATCCACTTTCCACCAGGGAGGTAACAACAGACCATATATATAGAATATGGAACCCAAGTCCAAGGCCCTATAGAGATAACATTTCTCAAAATTGGTAGCCTCAACAGAGGTCATTCAGTCTAGAAGGGAATATAGAAAATGGAAACCCTGGTGCGTTCTAAATGACTCAGTAGTGGGTAGGGTAAAATTAAAATTAAATTGTGACTTGGTAATAAGGCACCTATTAAGTAAAAATCAATGAGAGTTCTATGTTGGGTATGTTTCCACCATGAAAAATCAGCAGAGGAAAGACCTGGGGGGGGGGGGGAAGACTGGACATAATATTTGTATAAGTTAGGGACTGAGAGGTCTAACAGGCCCTTGCGGTAGTGGATAATAATTCTAGAAATATGCGGTCTCTTGTTTGCCCAAGTAAAATGAAAAATCTCTCTTTGCAGAAATTTGAGGGATACTGAAGTGACCAGAGTGGGCAAGGCTTGAAAATAATATAGAATCCTCGGAAGTGTCACCATTTTGACCATATGAATCCTTAAAAAGTTTAGGGATTGGAGGAGCATAATTCCATTTAAGGCTAAGGCCCACATTGCAGAAAAGCTGCGGTTTTTTTTAGCCAAAGCTAGTAGTGGCTACAGAAGGAATGGGAAATATCTAGGAAGCTCTTATACTTGTCCCTTCTGCTCAATCCACTCCTGGCTTTGGCTCAAAAAAATGTAGCAAAATCTGCAACAAAAAAGCAACTTTTCTGCTTAGTCTAAAGGAGGAATCTAGAGAGTTTATGTGTTAGGTATGATGAACATTTTATTTGCTGCTTTAAAAAAAACTATTTGGATTGCTTCTGAGGAGAAGGGGATTTTTCATTACAGAATTTTTGTCTATTAAATGTGCATGTATATTAAAGGCAGTTGCCCCACCATTAAATATACCTATAATGTTCATTGTATAGATTATAAAAAATAGTAGAATTAGTTATTTACAAGCTATTATAATCCAGTGAAGAGTTCTGACATTTACATTTAGACATGACATTTAGTGTATGCATATACACCTAAGCAGCTGAATGCTGGTGGACGCTGGACACACATGCTCAGTCATGCTTCCCACATCCAGGTCTTGCATGGTGATCCTTTGTTCATTGGAGAGCAACCAAAAGAAATAATAGCTTTCTGCCTGCATTTCTGGGAAGGGCAGCAGCATGGCAGTATAGGTTGAAGAATCCTTCTCAGCTTGTTAGGATTGTAAGGCTCTGCATCCTGACAGTGGATATAGACCTTGTCCATGTTTACTCCTTTATTGTTTTACTTTATTATATTTTATTAGCTCCTAAGAGTATGCATAATTCTGATGGCACCTAGTAGGAAGTAGGTGGTAGAAAGGGACTATTTTGTCAGCAGTCAGAAGGGGACTAATTCTAAAAAGGCTACAAACTTTTGATATAAAACTCTTTAGGGTATGCGCCCATGGCAGAATTTGATCACGCATTAAACTCAGCTTCAAATTCCTCCTGAAACCAACCGCCATTGATTTCAATGGGAGGCAGATGCAGATTTTTTTTTCCTTTCACTGATTATTTCAGCTAGTGGAAAAAATATTAGTTCTATGTTCAATCTTCAGGCAGATTCTGTTTGGTAACTCCTATTGAAGTGAATGGAAGTTGTAAAAATACCACCTGGCAGGTGCAGAATTTGAAGCTGAAATCCCCCATACCTATCCCCCATATATTTGAGTGTATGGTGGGGCCTGTGAAAACATGGACATGACCTATATTTTTAAGGTCTGTTGCAATTACAATTGAATTGAATGTAATGCTGCCGTGTGGCATCTGTTAAAAAAACTTTTGATTTGACCAAAAGTCTGCATTTTCAAAATGTACCACTGCTTTTTCCCTTAGGGGAGCATAACAAATTAACAATTGAAAATTAAAAATTTTTTGCAAATATACTGTAAATATAGATTAATGGACAGTATATTATAGTTATATTAATATAAATAAAAATAGTATATAAATAATAAATATAAATAAAAATCTTTTAGAGAAATTTTCTATGGGACTTACCAGAAACCCAGCCATGATTTCCTTATTGTGGCAGGTTAACTTCTGCGTGTATGAGAAGATAATCTAGCCACAATAAGGAAATCATGGCTGGTTTTCTGACAAGTGCCAGACCATAAAACATTTCTGCATTCTTTTTCATTTCCAGGGGCAACTGATCAAAGCAAAAACTATCATCATAGAGAAAATGTTTACAACTCTATGAAATATGTATTATTTATATTTGCAAAAATGTTTAACTTTTAATTGTCTACAAATGTAAATATGGTTAAGTTAATGGGAAACCCTTGTAACCCATTAGCAACCAGCGTATAGACTTTCTACGTCGCTCATTGATGGGCCTTATTACACCACAGGATCACAAGGGTCTGATGCCTTTACATGGAACCTGGGGGCCTAATGAAGGGCTGTCTATGTACATTCCTATTAGGTCTTTCCAAAGTCAGAAAATTACAGGTAGTATAAGGTATTTCACTACATAGATAGTGCAATGCATTATAAAAACGATCAGAGGATCACAAATTAAAGTCCCCTGTGGGAAAAAAATGTATTAAAAATAGTGAAATAAAGTTTAAAAAAACACAGCTAAAATTCCAATAACACATTCATTCCTTCATCCCAAAATGTTTAAAAAATAATAATAATAAAAAAAAAAAAACAGCAATACCAATGCAATATTATTTTACCTACACACTGAATGGTGTAAAAAAAAAAAAATTATAATAATGATACCAGAATTACTGTTTTTTTTGTCTGTCAGCCACCATAAAAAGCATTATAAAAAGCAATCAAAAACCATTATGTTCCCCAAAATGGCATCAATAAAAACATCCGGTCTACTGCCCAAAAAATAAGCCTTCGCACAAATCCATTAACAAAAAAATAATTAAGCTATGGGTCTTGGAATCTGTCAATGAAAAAAAAATTGTTATTACATAAAGGGTTTTTACTTTGCAAAAATAGCTAAATTAAAAAAAAAAAAAACTATACAAAATGGCTGATTTTTTCTATTCCTTCCCAGAAAGAGTTAATCAAAGTTAATCAGTAAGATATATATCCCAAAATAGTGCCATTACATACTACATCTTGTCCCGCAAAAAACCATGCCCTCATTGTTACATTGACAGAAAAATTTTAAAAAAAGCTACAGGGTTTGGTATGTGACAATGGAAAATGCAAAAAACGGTTTGGTGATCAAGGGCTAGAAGAGGCCGGACACTAAAGGGTTAATCTGCCATGATCTAAAATTACTGTCTAAGACTTGATGTAGGCTAAAGTAGTTTTATTCAGCATATCTGTATGCTTCAAAGAAATTGTAAAGATTAATAATCTGAATATTCTGGTAAAATATTTACATTAAATCTAGCATTAAAGATTCTTGTCCATATCTGGAATCTGAAAACCTTACACAAGTCTAGATTTGCTCTCAGTCGAGAAGATGATACAACTGAGTTCAGTCTCGGCAATTCTCTGTGTGGACTCCAAACTGTTACCTTATTAAAAGCTGTCAGAGCTTTGTCCTGCTGCTGCTACTGTGTTTAGCTCTAGATCGTCTAGGATTGACTAGGTTGGATACAATTGCATCCATATCTCCTCTGAATAGGTGTGTATGACCTTACAGCCTCTGGTTGGAAATTCTCCATCACTGACTACAAACCAGGATCTTGAAAATTAGATGCTGAAACAAAGTATTTTAGAAAAGTTTTATTATACAGTGATTATTCTTTTTATATGCATAAAACTGTAAAACTTCATTAGGTTAAGGTCACACAGGCAGTAATTGCAGCAAGTTAACCACTGTAAACCCGCCGGCAGCTAACTCGCTGTGATATACAGCAGCATCATAGTAAATAAGATTGTTACAAATCTTATCCATATGGAGAAGGCTTTCCCTGGATGTAAGCCAGCTTGCTGCAGATGAAGTTTCCATTTGTGGCTCTGTCTGCCATAGAATATCAGGTATGCTGAACCCCACCCATATGCTAAATCCCACCCCTACATCATCTGTCAACTCAAAATGGAATAAATAATGTGGAAATTAACCCCTTTGTTCTCTGCAAGATCATGACTGCATCAAGACCATGAATAAAATACTGCATCTTAGAAACACTGTGAATAAGACTTTGCTTTCTTAATGATCGATTCTGATAAATATATATAAGTGAGCTGTTATTTTAAGGCTGTTGGGCAAGGCTACATTCACACGACAGTGAATAATGGCCATGTGACGTCCTTTTTTTTTTAAGATGTCACTTAGCAGTATTAAATGCAGTGTCATTGAATGGGGGTTATTCACATGACCCTTATTTTGAAGGTCCATTGTCATGTACCCTCAAAATATAGGTCATGTCCTATTTTTGACTGTTTTCATGAATCCCTCCATACACTCAAACGTATTGGGGGATCCATGACAACGGGTGCCCCTCGGGTGCAAAACAGCCATGAAAAACGTCCATTTTTCACGGCTGTTTTGCACCTCGGTCTTGTGAATCTAGTCTACATCTCTGCCATACACAAGTAAGTAATAAGCTAAAATTCTTCTAGATGAGAGCGCATCAGCATAGAACTCACCCTTCTGCTTCTTAAATCTTTTTAAAATGCCTACGCTTTTCCTCCCATTCAGGGAAAGTTCTCATAATATATAATTCACATACAGCAAGAAAGTAATATTAAAATCAGTATTTCTCAACTTGGCACTAATACAATCTTCTCTTAAATGTGTCAACATCTAGCAATGTTCTGAAGCATTTACTGCATGGAAGAGACTGTCGCAGATTTCTTATGCTGTACTCTATATATTTAGCTCCTCACTGATTTCAATGCATAGGAGTTTTCACAGCTAAGTTGTGTAGTCCACATTACATCAATTGTCAAATCTACATGCAGGACTTTTGTATCCATTAAAAAAAAAAAACGGTTTCATGACGGACATCAAGCGTCCGTTATTTTGTAACATTAAAGTCTATGGTTAACAGACAGCAACGGACGGGTGTCCGATATACTGTCTGTTATTACTGTCCATTTTTTTTCTGCGTATGCTCAGAAAGCAGAAACAAAAAACGAACAGTAAAAAACGGACACTAACTGATGCTAATGTGTCCGTTTTTTAACTGATCCATTAAAATGGATTAGTTAAAAAAAACGACACATTAACATCAATTAGTGTTCGTTAATGTCTGTCATGATAGGTGTCCATTTTTTTTTTTTTAACGGACACTATCTTAACGGATATCCAACGGTAGTGTGAACCTTGCCTAAGGATCTCCAACATCACTTGCATATGTAACTATGACACTCTGCACTTGACAGCGTACTATCTCTCCCAGCAGACTCAGCTACCAGATTACCTCTGCTACACACTGTGCATTTCCTACATCTCCATGCTGCCGTACACATCCTCCTGCTGCTAATGCAGTTGGGCCTGCCCATAGGACAGGCATGCCCTTCCTGCCTGCAGCTTGAAGACATAACCTGCACTCATTTGGGTCTTCCCAACCAATCCCAAGAAGCCCTGAGCTATTTATATTTGTTTGGTCCTCAGCACAGCACCTGAGTGATATAAGATCTTAGTGTACTAATTCCTGCGAGGCTATCATGATACTACATTCCAGTCTGATTCTCCATTTATCGACCTTGACCTGTTTTCTGAGTTTGCTATTGATTCTGATCCTGTCCTACTGATCTTCTATGTATGACCGCTGCCTGTCCTGACCTTTTGGCTTGTTCAAAATCCGCACACTTACCACCTGCCGTAGATATTTAGCTTCTACTTGACTACTTCTTTGCCTGTCCCTCTGGTGCTTCGAACAGGCATTTCTCTGGCCTTTGGCTAGCTGCCACCTATACCATGGCCACTTTAAGAAGTAGTGACCTGGTAGTCTCCCCAAAGAAAAGACTTGATCTACGTATGTTAGTTAAAATGTGAATACCAGGGAGGCTACTTAGACAACGCCCTTGGAAGTTACCCAAATCCAAACTGGTTAGGTGGCACAGTGGGTACACAACTCGCTGACCATTACAACTTGCATTAGTCACAAGACTTAATGTGCTGCACAAGTTGCTGTTTGTATTGAAAAACTCAAAGAACTAAACATAATTTACAGTGATCTTGTAGATAAGGTGTGATCTACAAATATGCAAATCCTTAGACAGAGGACATTATCTGATGTCTTGTTTACATTCATTGCATGGTTAATTAATCTTGACCAACTCTAATCACATAGGTAATTGGTCTCTTAGGAACATTGACTCTTGAGCTGGTGAGACCTGGGCAAGGTATTAGTGTATTCTCACATTTCACAATAATCTTATGGCTAAGTGACATTGAAGCTATACTCATTATCCATCAAAGGAATGTAAAACAGAGGCACAACAGCTGTGTATGGTTTGTATAAAATAGTGATGAATTTAGCATGTAAATCAATATAGATATGTTGCCTTAAGAACCCAAGAGGATTGTTCCCAATCTGTGCAGAAAGAGAGAATAAGGTCAACCCTTAAAGTGAAATTACCATTTCAATTTTTTTTTTTTTTTTGCTACTGTATAGGGGGTGTTTGGTGAACATTTTGTAATACTTATTTTACTTCCTTTTAGTAGAAAACAGACTCTAAAGTCTTCCCTAGCAATGCTTTAACTTAGAATTGGCAGGGAGAGTCTGTCCCATAACCCATGCTTCATGGAGCAGATTTATTAAACTGTCTAAAAGAAAAACTGGAGGGTGGACGGGATAGCTAGAGAGACAGGGAGGGGGGTGTATGGGAGGGAGAGAGGAAGGGGGGAGAGTGAGGTGAGAGGAAGCTAGTGTGGAATCACATAGCAGGAAGCTGAACAAATAAACAAATTCAGAAGATACCAGGAGCTCCCAGAGACACCCAGAAATCACTCAAAACACTGCTAAAGGTATATGGGTGCATTTATTAACCCATTAATAGCACTAACAGACCCTTTTTTGTAAAAAAAAAAAATTTTGCCCGGAAACTCCTTTAATCACTGTTGTGTGAATGTACAGTCATGGCCAAAAGTTTTGAGAATGATACAAATATTAATTTTTACAAAGTCTACTGCTTCAGTTTTTCTAATGGCAATTTGCATATACTCCAGAATGTTATAAAGAGTGATCAGCTTAACAGCAATTACTTGCAAAGTCAATATTTGCCTAGAAAATGAACTTTATCCCCCAAAACACATTTCAACATCATTGCAGCCCTGCCTTAAAAGGACCACCTAACATCGTTTCAGTGATTGCTCCATTAACACAGGTGTGGGTGTTGATGAGGACAGGGCTGGAGATCAATCTGTCATGATTAAGTAAGAATGACACCACTGGACACTTTAAAAGGAGGCTGGTGCTTGCCATCATTGTTTCTCTTCTGTTAACCATGGTTATCTCTAAAGAAACACGTGCAGTCATCATTGCACTGCACAAAAATGGCCTAACTGGGAAGAGTATTGCAGCTAGAAAGATTGCACCTCAGTCAACAATCTATCGCATCATCAAGAACTTCAAGGAGAGAGGTTCCATTGGTGCCAAAAAGGCTCCAGGGCGCCCAAGAAAGACCAGCAAGCGGCAGGACCGTCTCTTAAAAGTGTTTCAGCTGCGGGATCGGGCTACCAGCAGTGCAGAGCTTGCTGAGGAATGGCAGCAGGCAGGTGTGAGTGCATCTGCACGCACTGTGAGGCGGAGACTCTTGGAGCAAGGCCTGGTCTCAAGGAGGGCAGCAAAGAAGCCACTTCTCTCCAGAAAAAACATCAGGGACAGACTGATATTCTGCAAAAGGTACAGGGAGTGGACTGCTGAGGACTGGGGTAAAGTCATTTTCTCTGATGAATCCCCTTTTCGATTGTTTGGAACATCTGGAAAACAGCTTATTCGGAGAAGAAGAGGTGAGCGCTACCACCAGTCTTGTCTCATGCCAACTGTAAAGCTTCCTGAAACCATTCATGTGTGGGGTTGCTTCTCAGCCAAGGGAATCGGCTCTCTCACAGTCTTGCCTAAAAACACAGCCATGAATAAAGAATGGTACCAGAATGTCCTCCAAGAGCAACTTCTCCCAACCGTCCAAGAGCAGTTTGGCGCTCAACAATGCCTTTTCCAGCATGATAGAGCACCTTGCCATAAAGCAAAGGTGATAACTAAATGGCTCAGGGAACAAAACATAGGGATTTTGGGTCCATGGCCTGGAAACTCCCCAGATCTTAATCCCATTGAGAACTTGTGGTCAATCATCAAGAGACGGGTGGACAAACAAAAACCAACAAATTCAGACAAAATTAAAGCATTGATTCTGCAAGAATGGACTGCTATCAGTCAGGATTTGGTCCAGAAGTTGATTGAGAGCATGCCAGGGAGAATTGCAGAGGTCCTGAAGAAGAAGGGTCAACACTGCAAATATTGACTTGCTGCATTAACTCATTCTAACTGTCAATATAAGCTTCTGTTACTCATAATATGAATGCAATTCTATTTCTGTATGTGATAAAAACATCTGACAAACACACATAAAAACCAGAGGGCAGCAGATCATGTGAAAATATAATATTTGTGTCATTCTCAAAACTTTTGGCCATGACTGTAGCCTCAGAGTGTCAGACAAATCACAAAAAAACAGGGGTAGTGAAGTTATACACTAGCTACACTATCACTAGTACAGTCGGTGTTCCTCTGTGTTAAAATTGAATTACGCTGCATAGGACTCACTCGTTCATTAAAAGTCAAGAAACATTCAACAGAACAGTGGCCCAGATTTACTATTACATGGTTATAACTAGACACTGGCGCAATGTGGTGCATTTAGTTTGGCCTAAACTTTTTCAACTTGCTAAACATGTCTGTGTGGATTCTCAGAAAAAAAGTGGTATGGCTTAAATGCGCCACAATGTGTCATAAATTCCAACATTGTGTTGTAAATATTGTACACTACCGTTCAAAAGTTTAGGGTCACTTAGAAATTTCCTTATTTTGAAAGAAAAGCAGTTTTTTTCAATGAAGATAACATTAAATGAATCGGAAATACACTCTATACATTGTTAATGTGGTAAATGACTATTCTAGCGGCAAACGTCTGGTTTTTAATGCAATATCTACATAGGTGTATATTGGCCCATTTCCAGCAACCATCACTCCAGTGTTCTAATGGTACATTGTGTTTGCTAAGAGTGTAAGAAGGCTAATGGATGTTTAGAAAACCCTTGTGCAAGTATGTTAGCACAGCTGAAAACAGTTTTGCTGGTTAGAGAAGCTATAAAACTGACCTTCCTTTGAGCTAGTTGAGAATCTAAAGCATTACATTTGTTGGTTCAATTAAACTCTCAAAATGGTCAGAAAAAGAGAACTTTCATGTGAAACTCGACAGTCTATTCTTCTTCTTAGAAATGAAGGCTATTCCATGCGAAAAATTGCCAAGAAACTGAAGATTTCCTACAACGGTGTGTACTACCCCCTTCAGAGGACAGCACAAACAGGTTCTAACTAGAGTAGAAAGTGGGAGGCTCCGCTGCACAACTGAGCAACAAGACAAGTACATTAGAGTCTCTAGTTTGAGAAATCGACACCTCACAGGTCCTCAACTGGCAGCTTCATTAAATAGTACCCGCAAAACGCCAGTCTCAACGTTTACAGTGAAGAGGCGACTCAGGGATGCTGGCCTTCAGGGCAGAGTGGCCAATAAAAAGCCATATCTGAGACTGGCTGATAAAAGGAAAAGATTAATATGGGCAAAAGAACACAGACATTGGACAGAGGAGGATTGGAAAAAAGTGTTATGGACAGACAAATCGAAGTTTGAGGTATTTGGATCACACAGAAGAACATTTGTGAGATGCAGAACAACTGAAAAGATGCTGGAAGAGTGCCTGACGCCATCTGTCAAGCATGGTGGAGGTAATGTGATGGTCTGGGGTTGCTTCGGTGCTGGTAAAGTGGGAGATTTGTACAAGGTAAAAGGGATTTTGGATAAGGAAGGCTATCACTCCATTTTGCAACACCATGCCATACCCTATGGACAGCACTTGATTGGAGCCAATTTCATCCTACAACAGGACGATGACCCAAAGCACACCTCCAAATTATGCAAGAACTATTTAGGGAAGAAGCAGGCAGCTGGTATTCTATCTGTAATGGAGTGGCCAGCGCAGTCACCACATCTCAACCCCATTGAGCTGTTGTGGGAGCAGCTTGACCGTATGGTACGCAAAAAGTGCCCATCAAGCCAAACCAACTTGTGGGAGGGGCTTCTGGAAGCATGGGGTGAAACTTCTCCAGATTACCTCAGCAAATTAACAGCTAGAATGCCAAAGGTCTGCAATGCTGGAATTGCTGCAAATGGAGCATTCTTTGACGAAAGCAAAGTTTTAAGTAGAAAATTATTATTTCAAATAAAAATCATTATTTCTAACCTTGTCAATGTTTGGACTATATTTTATATTCATTTTGCAACTCATTTGATAAATAAAAGTGTGAGTTTTCATGGAAAACACAAAATTGTCTGGGTAACCCCAAACTTTTGAACAGTAGTGTAGATCAAAAAACTAACTAGAAGGTGATATGAACGTAGACTAGACAGTCTAAAGATTCACCAAATTTACCATTCAGTACTAGTCACTGTGTTTTACAGTCTGTTTTACAGTCTAGTGAATCCCATCCACACATTGCAGAAAAATATGTGCAGCGGAAATGCTGCGATTTCCAAAACCGTTGTGGTTTCTGAAATCACAGCATGTTAATTATACCTACGGAAACGCCGGCAGTTTCCCTAAAGGCATAATTTCTGCCCTCTGGGAAAAACTGCGATGCGTTTCCGCCCCGGTTTTTCCCGCAGCACTTTTTTGGTGCTGCCCGCTATATGGGGCCTTAGCCTTAGGCTTTTTGTTACCAATGGTAACATCCATTTGGCTACCATCCGTATACCCATAGTGATACCTGTAGCTATCACTTTGAAATTACTAAGATTGTGTTTTGATAAGATACCTAAAAAAAAGGTTAGATAGTATACTAGGAGTCCTCGCAGTGTCATTTTTATGGTATTTTGTACTTCCGGTTTGTAATAAACCAGTTCAGAGGTGAATCAAACCTTTGGTCCAAACCTGCAAACATAAATATGACTCAAATTCTGAAAGCTTTGCTCATCTCTTGCAGCTCATGGTTTCAGCTATTTGCTGCTGGAGCACCATGAGCCCTTGGTCTCACACTATCTTTTTATCGATAATTTTCTAGGAGATTCACAGACATCAGTGACACAGTTTTATAACATAAAGATGTTCCTACATAGTTCTATTACAGTGTTTCATTTTGGATTAAGAGGTCAGCGTTCATTATGACTTAACCATGAACTAAACCATAGAAAAGACATTCAGATTTCATTTACATGCAGTTTGTAAAGACTGGTTAAGTACTGAAAAGCTCAGCCATTGTTCTATACACAGAGACAGAACGCAGCAAATGTAAAGTGTAGTAAAATCGCTTTGCTTTGTAATGCCACGGTCACAATTTTAGGTATTATTTTGGGTTCATATTATTGCAGAGATTTTAGAACGTGCTGTACTCAAGGGAGGAAATCTGCAAAAAGGCATGTAAAAGTATTCTATTTGTAATACTAGACATGGAGTGCTCTATAGTAACATTTTCTAAAATGGTTTCTTCAAAACAATATGTCCTGAGGCTCACAGCAAGAAACACATTTAACATTACTGGTACCGCACTCAGGCCTAAGAAAATAATTTCAAAAGTTTCCAGACATGACCCGTCCTTTCTTAAAGGGATTTTCTGGCCCCAAATTAATTTTTCATGCTAACCTTTCCACAGGACATAATAATCTTTGGGGGTCTGACACCCAAACCCTGCACCGGAAGCTGCACAATAGAGAGTGATTGTGTGCAGTCTACTATTCAAGTAATATAGTAATAGCTCTGTCCACTTCATAGTGGTGGTTCTGGGGAATTGCAGCACTGCTCCTATTACATGACTAGGAGCAGTCTGCACAAGATCCCTGTCCACTGCAGCAGCTTTCAGTGCCATGAGGTTTCTAAAACAGCTGATCTGCACGGTGTCCAGGTGTCAAACCCACACAGATCACACCTGTGGATAGCTTGTAAAAAAATGTGACGGCACTACGTTTTTTTCTCTGCAAAAGTGTTTATTCACAACGTTAAGGTTTCCTTTGTCCCTTCATCAGGCTGAAAGGGTGACAGAAAAGAAGAGGAAGGGGGAATAATACAATATCAATAATTACAAAGTATAAGCACCATGTATACTAGTGCTTCCTCTATGTCCAGGAACACGGTTTCCACTTGGGAGTTGGTCTGTTTCCTAGTGATCGTGCACCCGAATTAATTTTGAGTCTTTCGGAGTCGAGTGCCGCCCTGTACCCCATTTCCCACACCTGTGGATAGATCATCAGTATGAAAAATTCATTTAGGGACAGAAAAATGATCAATGGCTACTTTCACTTCTCATATCGTCATAACCTGTGTAGAATTGTGTAATCCACTTATAAAAATTAACTTAAGTTATGATGACATAATTACCGTATTTTTCGGACTATAAGACGCACTTTTTTTCCCCCAAATTTGGGAGGAAAATGGGGGTGCGTCTTATGGTCCCGAACGTGCGTGTTGGAGGGGGCGGAGGAGCGGGGTCGCAGCATTGCCCCACTCCTGCCGCCGCCGGTTTCCTCCAGCGGCAGGAGTGGGGTGATGTGCGGGCCCTGGGATCGGAGGAGCGGGTGTCTTAGTGAACCCATCCCGGCGGATGCCGGGGCTGTAAAGAAGATGGCGGCCGCTCTGCTGCAGAGAGGTTGCCATAGCAACCGGGTCTCCCGCTGTAATGTACAGCACAGACCCAGAGCTAATGCCCGCGGTCAGAGTCCACTCTGACCGCGAGCATTACTACTTCGAAGCTTCCACCCCAAAGTGTAAAAACTTCCCCATACCTTTGAAGTTGCAGGCCGGCTCCAGCGCGGCGAGATTGTGGGAGCCGTCCTGTTCCTATGACAGCCGGTTGCGTTATGAAGGCTCCCAGGCCTGTCATAGGAATATTACTATTGCAGCTGGGCTAGTAGAAAATGACTGAAACACATACACATTAGGTATCGCTGTGTTCGAAAACACCCGGTCTACAAACTTATAAAAATATTTTTTCCTGTACGGTGAATGTCATAGCGGGAAAAAAAAATCAAAAGTGCCAAACCACTGTTTTTTTCACTGTCTCACCTTTGATTTGAATAAAAAGTGATCTAAGCAATAGATATTCCCCAAAATGGTATAACTAGAAAGAACATCTGGCTCCACAAAAAGAGACGCCCCCGTACAGCTGTAGGGCCACCTGTCAATGTGACCTTGCAGCTGTTACAAATCTACAAATCCCATATATTAAATATTTTACCAATTTTTGTTTCAAAATTTTTTCCCCTATTTTCCTCCTCTAAAACCTAGGTGCGCCTTATAGTCCGGTGCGTCTTATAGTCCGAAAAATACGGTAACTAAAATATTAAACTAGAGGATTATTCTATCTTAAACATTAATAGCATAACCATATCACATAGGGGTCCCTTACATTCTCTTCTCTTCTCTTATGTTGCTTGCTCAGTTGTATCCACAACTCCCACAGAATTGAGCTATGAGACACATTCACATGTGTGGTCAGTTCTCCATTTATTGTCGGCCTGGATGTGGTGGCCGATGGAGCACCTCATTAGATGAGACCTGGGTGTGGAACAGGGGCGTAACTACCAGGGTAGCAGCGGTAGCGGTTGCCACAGGGCCCGGGACATTACAGGGCCCTGTGGCAGCCGCTACCGCTGCTACCCCGGTGGGCCCCTGATGTTTTTTTTTTTTTTTTAATAGGCCGTTACCTGCTGGAGTAACCCCTATATACTTACTGCTCCCCGGGGGTCTTGCTCACGGCCTCCAATTCTGCGGAGGCGGCTGTGAGCAGTAGCGGGGAATGGTAGGTAAGGCCACGGAACATGGCACCAGTTTCCACAATAGGGTGGGGAAATGAAAAACCCTAAATGTTGTCATACCCTCGTGATAAATAATTAGCCCTCATACTACATGCCAATACACCTAAACAAATAATATACAACCAAGAAAAAAATGGGATTGGCATAAAAAGTCAGCAATGAAGTAAAGTAAAACATGTATTTTTTATTATATAAATATTTAAAATCCATACCAAAAAAGATGAGACATACAGAATACATACATGACAAACAATAGACAGAGGACTACCAACATCCTAAATATACAAAAAGTATTTCCATGTATCCAAATAAAATCATGCACAAGTATAAATAACATGGGAAAAGGTGCAGTTGAATGATAATCCAAAAACTCCAGTGAAAATGTAGCGGCTGCCACAGGGCCCGGACATTACTTACTGATCCCTGGGGTCTTGCTCACAGCTGCCTGCGCTTCCGATTCTGCGGAGGTGGCTGTGAGCAGTAGCGGGAATCAGTAGGTAAGGCCGTGGGCCGAACCCCACAATCGCTGCTATCATTATACTCCGGGGTCTTTTCAGACCCCGGAGTATAATCGTAGGCCCAGGGGAGGTGAGGGAACATAAAAAACAATGTACTTACCTCTCCTACGTTTCTCCAGGCTTCGTCCCTGTTTGGTGATGTCCCAGATGTCAGCCGACATCATTTTGCGTCACGACGCTGGCTCGCATCACGTGACACCGGCCTGGTCCAGCATTGAAGAAGGCCGAAGTAGCAGGGACTGGACCGAAGCGAGGAACAGGTAAGTAGCATTGTTTTTTATGTTTCTATCCTCCCCTTGGTCTCCAATCATTATACTCTGGGGTCTGAAAAGACCCCAGAGTATAATAATTATTCATAGGTCATCTACAATGGGGCATAATAGTATGTGAAGGGGCCACTATGGGACATAATACTGTGTGCAGGGGGCCACTATGGGGCATAATACTGTGTTCAGGGGACACTATGGGGCATAATACTGTGTGCAGGGGCCACTATGGGGCATAATACTGTGTGCAGGGGCCACTATGAGGAATAATACTGTGTGCAGGGGCTACTATGAGGACTAATACTGTGTGCAGGGACCACTATGGGACATAATACTGTGTGCAGGGGCCACTATGGTACATAATAGCGTGCGCAGGAATGCGGTTGTTGGGGGGGAGGTTTGAGGGGGTGGTCCAGCGGGGGGCGGTTGGGGGCAGCGGTTCGGGGGGGCCCCATGTCAAATGTTCACCTTGGGGCCCAGCCATTCCTAGTTACGCCACTGGTGAGGATACTGCCATTCTCAACATGGCATTCTCAAACTGGCAGTTATATTAGAAATCTATGCCACTCTCTGACTGGCAAAGGTTTCATTTCTGACATATGGGATCACCAATGGTGCACCAGAATTAAGATGTTGGATCTTCTTAATAATTCTGGTGCGTCTGTGGCACAAAGCAAGTCTTAATAAATTCCCTCCAAAATTATGGAGAAAGCTTAGAGTGTGTCCAAAAGTAAGGAAAAGTATGATTACAAGAATCCTTTATTGTAGGCTCATTCTTGCATCCAAAGGAACACCTAAAACAGCATGAAATAATGTATGTGTGATCCCGTATGAGGCAGATTAACAGTGCTAATACTGTCTGAAAGAATCCAAGGTTAGACTAGACAGTCTTGTCTACTATCATAAATGCATCTGACTTAAAATGTGCCAAAAACTCTCACATGCCGTGCATGGCATTTATTATCTGTTTTAGACACTTTTACCAGCTTGCTAGATAGTTTCCAAAAGTGTCTAGTATAGAGGACATAACTTTGTCTAGTCAGAAAATTGTGCCAGATTTATTATTAACATGTAGCAGTTTTCGGCACAAAATAATGGGAAAAGGCAAGCCAACCTTATCGTAAAATAGAGGAAGTGTGTAACTTTTAGCAAAATGAGCCAAATCAACAGTATCACACCGCATGAGTGCACTGTGATAAATATGTCATCTTCTAACTTCCTCCTTTCTAAATGTGTCCTTATGTTCTCTATCGTCTTTGGTTTGGACTATCCCTTTTTACATCGAGAAGTAATAGAAATCTTTCTGGCTATTATTTTTTTATTTCACATAATGAAAAGGTAGTTTATTATATGTATGTTAGGGATCTGTTCTTATTGTGGCTTTCATTAGCAACTGAACCTAAGACATTCTGCTAGATCCATTGATCCAAGATGGACAAAAATGGCACTTATATCATTACCTTATGGTGTTGGTCAGGCTCCATTGAGGATTCCACCATTTTGATGGGGAAAAGAGTGATTTGATCTTTTTTATTTGACAAACTCAGTCTATTGAATTTTAATTATTTGATGCATTACATTAATGTTTTATACAGTTATTACACAGTAAAAGCAGGAATTGCTCTTCTACTAGTCACCGGATTGCTGTACTCCGTCCAGGTGTTAAAAGCCTCATATCAAAAACGCTTAACTCAGAATCTGTAAGCAGTCACCACAGACCTCAAATCAATTATCTATACGTTATTTTAGGCAATTTGATTAATACCCATTTCAAAAGTGGAAATGTCAGTGTGATAAATGTCTGCACTGTAGATCAATGTTATCTACTACACCTCTATGGAAAAATCAGGCCATGTATAATCCATAAAACCAGATGCTGCATGTTCCTGGAAGTGAGCGAAATCATCTTCTAACACTATATAGTATTAGCGCCATTGATAATACTGGTAGAAAAGACATCATGAGCAAAACTTTTAGCTAATTTTTTTACGTACAGAAAATGAAATGAGGCTTTAGTGGAAATCAACTGAAAAAGAACATTTTCTGATGTGAATTTGACAAATCATAAAACTGGTCAGTTGAGACTATAATGTCCACTCAGTACCATGTGTCCTATTTACTGTAAATCTAATGTTTCTTCCTGTCTTCATGACTTTCCAGTAAAGAGGACACATACATAGTATATACAGGTATGTAGCCAGTGGCAGAGAAAGGAGAAGCAGGAGGTGAATCTCATTTAGAGCATTGCTAAGAGAAAACTTCAGAGACTGTTATTTAATAAGATAGTATTCATTCCCATGCAGTGCCATACAGCTGAATTGGAACAAGCAAGAAACTTGAAAATCTTATCAGGGGAGAGAAGCTGCCTGCCAGCATCACTTAGTGCGGAGAGAGCAAGAGAAGGATATTTCCAACATCATAAGAGGAGCAAGGAGGGTTTAGCCCATGTCATGTTGCACTGAATAGCCTATGAGATTGCTAATCATGAAAACTGGATGCTAAAAATGAGAGACAGAGCCACGCTGGGAACAAACAATGAGAGAGGGAGTCATCTTGGGTACCAAAATTGAGAGGAGGATCCATACTGTGAGCCAAGAAAGAAAGGGGAATCTATGCTGGGAGGCAAGACAAGAGGGGGAGCCATTCTGGGCACCAGGAATAGGAATAGGAGCCATACTGGGGACCAGAAACGAGTGGAGTAGTCATGCCAGGAATCACTAAAAATGATAGGCCCATCTTGAACTAATAAAGTGGGGTGTCACCGTGGAGACTGTTTATGGTTATGTGTGTGGACTGGGTTGTATAGTACTATGGTTTCTGTATTAGTCCTAGTCTAGATCTGGTTTTGTGTGATCAAGCATAAAAAAATATGATTTTGACTTTTCATGGAGATGGGCGAACCTCTAAAGATTTGTTTCATTACGGATTCAGATGGTTCAGCTAAAAGATTAATTTTGGGTCAAATAAGTTTGTCACTAACAAGATGTGAAATTATTATTCTCTGGGGTCTCTTCAGTCCCCAGAGTATAATAAGTAGAAGCCTATGGGAGACATAAACAGTTATACTCACCTGTCTTGAGCATCATCGAAGCCTCCAGTGCTTCCTCTGGATTCTCCCAGGGTCAGCAGTGAGGTCTATGTTTGGGTCTCAGCAGTTATATGGGGCACTCCAACGTCATGACACTTAATGCAAGTGTCATAATGTTGGTTTTATTAAGAACAGATTTTGTGATATAATAGCTTAGGCTATGATCACACATGGAATTGATTGGTATACATGTTAAGGAGTTGTGAAAGATCCTCAGTGCGCCAACACCGCTTTGGCCCACACCTGAGACTTCTTTCATAAAAAACCACACTCACCGCCAGTGAGTGTTGGGTTCACAGGATAAATACAAGACAAGCTTTCTAAATTTTATATATTTATTAATCATCACACCTCCCCCTTTAGAGCGTGCACGGAGGAAGGCGGATCCGGTGATCACCTTCCGCAGGCACCTTAGTGGCCTGACCACGATACCCGTCTTCTCTCTAGTCTGACTAGGGACATTTCTAAGGCTCAGGCCTTGAGCCACGTACACTTGGCTATCTCCTGCCTGTTCTGGGTCCGCTTTCTGAGTTTTGGTATCCCGTGGAGCCACACTCATGACCCCAGGTCTTTGGGATACCAGTTCAGAGACCCCATCCCGGCGGTCTCTCAGGGTCTCTCTCACACTAGCCGCTAGTTGGGAGAGTTCTAGGGGATTCTGCACCTCCCCCTTTGCTTTCAAACCTAGGGGCACCTCTGGTTCTGGCACAGGTATGTTTGGACCCTGTCCTCCCTCCCAGATGCCTTGCCCCTTCGGGCCTACACCCTGTTCCTCCTGTACTTGGGTGGGTGATGGTGATACCTTGGGCAAATGACTGAGATCATGCTTCCCCAAACCATCCCCCCACAATACATTGACAAGTAATACATTTGACATACCCCCTTCTTGGATCACACCTCCAGTACCCCATGCCATCTGCACTTGGGCCATGGGCACTCCTGGAATAGAACTGGACCGAAGGGACGTGTATGTCTCATACCGGCCGGACTCCTCCGGCTTCAAGGGAGTGAGGCTAGTCATGGCGGTCTCAGCACCGACTCCAGGTGGTGTAGGCAACGGTTCAAGGGCCGGAACGCCCTCCACCCTTGTAGCACTCTGGCTGCGGGCTAACACCGCACTACCAGCAGTCCATCCCTCACCTGGATAGGCCATGAGATCCCCATAGCCTACCTGACCACCTGGCACATGGTCAGCAGTTGGGTGCTTATCGGATGCACTGGGCGAAATAGTAGAAGTCGCTTCCAGTGACTCAGAAGAGCTACCCTGTACACTTTCACAACAAGTATTGGCAATTACATTGACAGTACCTTCATTAGCAATTGTTAATTCACACCGGGCCTCAATGAGATCTGTGGTAGACATATTAACAAGCTGGGAGGGAGACGCCCCCGCAGATGTGGGTGTGTCTACTGACAAGGTCTCACTGGCTCCTAGCACGGGGGTGAACAAAGCATCAATAACATTTTTGCTGAGCTGGGTTGCAGGAAGCTCATTTGCATCTTCCCTGCTCTCAGCTGAAGGCAACTCATTAGCATTTACACTTACTGCCATGGGAAATATCTCAGAGGGGGGGTTACAGGCCCTCTCTGCAGATATGACAGACACATTATCAACATTGATCATAGACAGTTTATCACAGTAAATTGGGGTGCTCCCCACCCCATATTGGGACATCATAGGTCCTAAATCAGTTCCCAACAGTACATTAGCCGGCAAATCAGTCAATAGTCCCACAGTCCGCATTCCTTTTCCTGCACCCCCGTCCAGATACACAGATGGGCCACCTGCTGTGGCTTGGGAATCAGGGAAGTTCTCAGGGCGGTTGGGGCACTCCTCCTTGAAATGTCCTGTCTGGTTACAGGCATGGCACCGCCGCACCTCCCCTTGGGGTTTTGGGAAGGTCACTAGGGTGGCCAGAGTTCTTGGGACAGGGGAGGGACCACCCGGGGCATAGTTTGTCTCACCCGACCTGACGACAGACGGCTGTGGTGAACTCCGGCCTGGCTTCTCCTTCCAACTTGAGGGTCTCTGCAGGGTTGTTGGAGTTTGTGCCTGCTGGGAGATTTCCAGCCTCTTCAGCTCAAGCTGATACTCCCTCTCGGCCTGTCGCTCAGCAGCCTTCCTCTCACTCTCTGCCTGCCGTTCTGCTGCCTCACGATCAGCCTGCCATTCTGCGGCCTGCCGTTCTCATTCTGCTGCCTCACGATCTGCCTGCCATTCTGCGGCCTGCCATTCTTGTTCTACAGCTTCCAGAAAACGGCACAACACCTGCAGGTATGTGTTAGGGTCATTAGTGCCTACTTGCTGTAGGGCCATTTGCCAGTATGAAGCCATTCCCCCGAAAAGGCTGGGGCTACTGGTCCCTCCTGGTGAAGTAATCCTTGGGACCAGGCTGCTTGCCGCACTTCCTGGCCTAGCCCCAAAATCAGGACTCTGCTCGATTCTCTGCATGGCTGTGGCTGCCTCCATTTCAGCCATACGCTCAGGATCTCCAAAAGCCTGGTTCTGCAGTTCTTGAGCTCTGCTTCTGAGCCCACTAGCCATCCACTGGTATTTGCCAAATAAAAGATAGGATAGAATACAAAGAGTAAGGGAGGGGAACAGCACTCTATCAAACTTTCACTGTATCTTAATGCTTGCTTTAATACTGAGCTTGTCTCATAGGATTACCACAATACCCAGCGTCTGAGTGATAAAGGTCACCAACACACTCTGTTTATCCTAAGATCCCACTACGCTGCCACCAATGTGAAAGATCCTCAGTGCGCCAACACTGCTTTGGCCCACACCTGAGACTTCTTTCATAAAAAACCACACTCACCGCCAGTGAGTGTTGGGTTCACAGGATAAATACAAGACAAGCTTTCTAAATTTTATATATTTATTAACCCCTAAATGGGTCGGTATTAACATCTAACACATGCAGTTCAGAACAGATATGCAGATATATGCAAGCATTAACAGTTACTAGTTACAATATACAGTGCAATAAAATAAAAGGGAATAAAAGTGAAATAATTACTTTACCACACATCTCCTTGATGTGGCTCTATAGTCCAACACTCACACATAGTATGTGGAGGTAACCAGTGGAGGCTCCTAGCAGCAGCATCAACACAGCATTCCAGCCTGCATGCTCATCGCAGTATATCCCAATAGTCTCATCATAGTCTCTTGTAGTCTCTGCACAGTATTCTCATCATAGTATTCTCCTTGTAGTCTCAGCCCAATCTCCTCCCACTGACCTCTTACCTCATCTTTTATACCCTTGATTACACCACCCAGAATGAGGTCACCGGCGACGGCAAGTCTGATTGATTAATGCACTTAAGTCCAGATTCTTTGTAAGGAGATGGGACCAAGTGAAATGATACAATGTTATCTATATGTTATCAACCATATCTGATCAACAGCCCAGGCTGAACAATGCATGTTTATTTGATCACCCAGGTCTATGTAGGAATACAATGGAGCCATTCTGGGATGGATACAAAGCCCTATTGTCACAATGTTGCCACTACTGACCATACACCTAGGATTAGCGCTGCACACATTATGAGTAAAGGTAAGTAAGAGGGAGATACGATACCCAGAGATCAAAATACATCTTTGAGTTATAGCCATATTTAAGTGGAATCATCACAGTGTTTTTGACATATTGTAAAGTACCCATCAAAAATATCCATAAGATATAACTAACCTGGTATACAATGGGGTATTTACAGGCACATCTCAATAAATTAGAATATCTTTGAGACGTTTATTTCTTTCAGTAATTAAATTAAAAAAATGACCGCCTATATTTTCTGGATTCTTTACACACAGAGTGTTCTATTTCGAGTGTTTTATTTCTGTAAATGTTGATTATGGATTACAGGTAATGAAAACCCACAGCTAAGAAAATTAGAATATTGTGACAAAGTTCAGTATTGCAAATTCAGTGTGTCACATGCCAAGGTTTCCTAAGCCTTTAAATGGTCCCTCAGTCTGGTTCAGTAGGACACACAATCATGGAAGACGCTGGTTATGAATTATATTATTGAATTACTGAAATGAATGAACGTTCCAAAGATATTCTAATTTATTGAGATGCACCTGTACTTCCTGAATTCCTGTGCCTGAATTCCACATTGCAGAAAAGCTTCTTCTTTTTTTTTTCCAGATTGGCAATGGTCATACACATTATATGGTATCTGGAGGAGCTAAAATGGACTCTAGTCAAGACTGTTACTGAGATGGCTTCTTTTTCTCAATAAATTCTTGATTTATGTTTCATTCAGACTACACACTATGAATCTCAACTGGATTTTTCAGCAGGTCAAAAAGCATAAGCTTTCTGGCTTGGTCCAGGCTGCAGTGTGAAGGAATCTAGTCAACATTCTTTAAGATGTTGTGCTCTAGCACAACTATAGGAGGTGAATGCATTGGCGTATGTCTCTTGGGAGATTCTCTCATAATGCATTACACCGGTGGCGCCTCATTTTTCCCCCCCGACTTTTATGATATGCATTAGATGGTCAGTCAATTCTGCCAAAATCAGGGCGATTGTCCAAGTCTGTATGTGTATGGCCATCTCATGAGACATCAGTTAAGTGTAATATTATTAAAATAATATACGGTAAAATTGGATAAAGCTGATAAAGATGCTCTTTGATAAGAAGGACCTTATAGTTTATTTCTATTTCAGTGCACATGCTGGCACTATCTGACACTACAACCTTGGCAGTGACTGGAATCAGTACATGAACCTATAAAATGGTCACTAGTTAGCTGAAAGTCTACACCTTGAAAATGTCACCTATAAATTTCAGTGCTAGGGTTAAAATGGCACAAATTCCATCAATTTCCATTTTTATTTCATCCTTATATGTATTAATTTGTATGCATTGTATTGTAAATCTGCTATAGTGCGAGAAGTTTTACCTTGGCAGAGGGCAAGTCAGAAGAAAAAGCTTAACTCTGGTTTCTTATAAATCTTCTATTGAAATGATTTAATACATCGGATAGAGAGTCAGAAGTAATAAGCAGGTTAATGGTACAGGCACATACATCCTCAGGATAATATATGGTAGATAGATAAGGAAATGACCCCAGCCATTAGTATCTAACTATTTAATAAAAATAAAATCTGATTATATATCAAATGTAAATAGGTTTGATGGTTAAATGCAAAAACATATTTGTAATATAACTCTAGAACTCTACTTGTCTCATGACAAAGGTGAAATAATGGACAGCAAAACAACTTCTCCTAATGGAATGGTCAGAGCAACAAATGGAGGCTCCGGTCTAGACAGTCACTATAAATCACATTTTCTATTATGAAAATAAATGACAGCATCATGAAAGTCACATTGATTCCAGAAAATGTAATTAATAGACAATAGTAATGCTAAATAAGATGGGCATCAATGTGGGAGCTTATTTTATTTGTTTAAGATTTGCAGAGATTGTTATCCTTTATTTTCAATTAGGATTGGACTGCGGAAATGGAAGCGATCAATAAAATGCATGGCATAGGTCTACAAAAATTCCATCCATAAAATACAGTATTGATTAATGCACAAAAATAAGCAAAATGTTACATAAATAATAACACTAAACAATAAAAATGAAATACAGATGAATATTGTGTTATTCTTAGTTGTACAATTGCTCAAAGACATATATCCTATGAAAAAGAGTCTGTCAGCACATTTTCATCAAAACACCCAATGTGTGGCCAGATACAGTGGTCTTTCGAGGTGCAGAACGGGGGACGTATTGCATCTTTGGCACAAGAGAGGGCCTTGTCCAACATGTATTTACACAATGTATGCTGACATTGTAATAGAGGGCAGCACGGTGGCTCAGTGGTTAGCACTGCAGCCTTGCAGTGCTGGAGTCCTGGGTTCGAATCCTGCCAAGGATAACATCTGCAAGGAGTTTGCATGTTCTCCCTGTGTTTGCATGGGTTTCCTCCGGGTACTCCGCTTTCCTCCCACACTCCAAAGACATACTGATAGGGAATGTAGATTGTGAGCCCTATATGGGACAGTGACTGTCAATGTCTGTAAAGCGCTGCGGAATATGATGGCGCTATATAAGTAACCATAATAGAGGATTTACTGCGAGGTCCTGTTGTTACTGTACAATATAGTTTATAGTTTGAATTGTGTGTTAAATTTGGTAATTTATTAACTGGCCATTGTATATCTATGGTTGAAGGATGTAATCGAATTCTGCTTTTATTACATATGTTTTGTTTTTAGATATATTAATAAAATTGTTGATTTTATGAGAGTGTTGGCTTCGGTTAACTTTATTATAGGTACATTATATTAATATGGAGTTACTCTGATGATGATGATGTTGGGTTTCAGTATAGGATCACTATCGATCCAAGTTTTATCTATACACTACAGTACAGATGTTCGATGTGATTTACATTGGTGACATGGCAGTAGTCTAGTTCTGTTCAGGCGAATGCCAGCATGTCCTTGGATATGGACCCCACTCTTACAGTGACATGTTGTCACATGTTGTTCATATCCTGTGGTTGGGTGTGCAGATACATTGAGTCCTTGATGTAACTTCACAGTAAGAAGTTACAGGGTGTTAAGTCTGGCGATCGTGGAGGCCAATGTACCATTGGCGAATTGTTTTTGGTGCGGCCAATCCAGCGTCCTGTTATACTTTCATTCAGGTATCATCAAGCAACTAAATCAAAATGAGGAAGTGCACCATCCTCCTGAGAGACTATGTTTGGTAGATCTTCTATCAGTGGCATAAGCCATTCCTTTAACAGGACCAGATTGAAGTGGCCAGTGACAGTATTCTCAGCAAAAAAGGGCTGTAGACTTTGTGACTGCTCATTTCAAAGAACACATTTACTTTGGGTGAGTCGCTTATGTGCTCAATAAAGGCGCATGGTTTTTCTGAGCCCTAAATTTTAACATTGTGCAAGGTTGCCTCATGAACATAAACCTGTCAGAAAATTCATCCTCTTTCAATTGGCCCTGCATGTTAATGCAAAAGTCACCCATTTTGTTTTGTGATCTGGATTCAGCCCCTGAAAAAAAATGTAATCTATGTGGTTTACAACACAGATGTTTTTGTAAGATACAGTACATCATACTGTGTTTTGTGGCATCTGTAGTTCCATACTAGTCAGCCGGGTGGACTTTCTAGGACTACACTTGTAAACAGCTTGAATCTTGCTTACGGCCTGGCCTTTTTTCATGACATAAAAAACCAGAGGTTTAGAATTGCCTTACCTAATCCAACATGCAGCTTCTATGTGGAGCACATTTACCAAATTTATTCTGGAAGTTTCGCTGCACTGTCACAGACCCCGTTCTTGAAAATTCCAACATGCAATAAGATTTTTCATGCTTCAATGTCACCATCTTATGTCACACTATCTAAGTACCTTTTACATTTGACTCTTGAAAAATAAAAGCTGCTCTGTGATATGTTTGTGCTGCTCTTGGTTGCCAGTTTTGCTTTGATTTTCCCATTTACCACTGACTTATGTTACTTTACAGGCCACCGCTTTTATACCATCCTTTCTGAATTGCCCTGTACAAAATAATAAAAAAAGTGTGCATCTGTATATAAAACAACTGCAAAGTATAGAAATGTTCAATAAATGGAACAAACATAGGTTGTTATATGAACATGATACTTATTACAAATTGTTCAGAAACCCAGTTGGTTCATTATATGTAGATAGAGAGAAACATAAGGCACAACTAAAACTCAGGTAATATTTTTACAAACAACATGCTTAATTTTGGGTGATATTAATATGTAGACTGCGTGATATTGGTTGACAAAATAACGAAAAAAGGAAAATATATAGGAAGCTCTTATACTTCTCTCTTCTGCTAAATCCAATCCTGGCTTTGGCACAAAAAAATGCTGCAAAATCTGCAGAAACAAAAAGCAGCTTTTCTGCAATGTGAGGCCTTATCCTTAAAGAAAATCCTCAGCTGTATCATTTTGAAATAAAAAAGAACATTAGATTAGTAAAATAGTAATAAATCTTTAAGGTTGGTTCACATGATGGAATCTGGAACTGATTTTGAGGCTTTTTTGGCTGAGGCCCCACGTTGCGGAAGCGCAGCTTTTTTAGTTGCAGATTTTGCTGCGTTTTTTTGAGCCAAAGCCAGGAGTGGATTGAGCAGAAGTGAAGTATAAGAACTTCCTATATATTTCCCATTCCTTTTGTAGCCATTCCTGGCTTTGGCTCAAAAAACCGCAGCAAAATCTGAAACAAAAAAAAGCTCAGTTTCCGCAATGTGGGGCCTCAGCCTTTCACAGTTTTTTCCTTATTAAATAAATAGGGAAAGGGATTGAATTCCACAGCTAAAATACACAAAACACAAAAAAACGCAGATTTTCAGCAGGTATTTTTTGCATAATATGTAGATGAGATTAAACAAAATGTGCTTATACTGTAAAAGGCAGTGCCAAAAATGCTGTGTTTCCGTAATGTGGGGCCTTAGCCTTAGGGCTTTCTCACACAACTGCGAAAAAGAAATTAAATCCAATGTGTATATTTACACATCCGTTTTTTGATGACCCATTTTTAATGGCTGTCAAAAAAACGACATGCTTTTTTATTGACCATGAAAACAGATATAGATAGTGGCATATGAATAGACTCATTGAAAATCATGGTTTCTATAATGGCCATGTGACGGCTGTTTCAAAATACAGTCATGCGTGGTGATTATTCACTGCTGCGTGAATAAAGCTGCATTCACACGGCAATGAATACACACTATGTCACACAATTTCGCACAGCAGCATTAATTTCACTGTGAGTGAATGGGTCTATTCAAATGACCATTGTTTTGACAGTCCATTGTCATGTCCTATTTTTACCCATTTTCACGGATCCCTCCATACACTCAAATGTATGGCGAATCTGTGAAAAAGGGTGCCCCTTGGGTGTAAGACAGCCATGAAACCTGGATAATTTTCACAGCCTTTTTGCACCTTTTTCATGCGAATCTAACCTGAGGGCCGTCTATGCATGGACAGAGAAGGCCGTTTTTCACGTCCATTTGCATAACATCTTAGTCTGGTTGCACATGTTTTTTAGATGCATCTTTAGTTGCATTTTTCATAGAAAATTCTGAATAGCCTTACATACACTGCATTTTTTCTTGGCATTTTTTACTTGTTTGGTTTTATTTTCAAATGTAACATGCTCTGGTTTGGGTAGTTTTTTTCAAATGTTTTCCTATAGAATTCATTAATTTTGTATGTGCAAAAAAAAGTCAAGATTAAAAAAAATGCACAAAAAAAATAAAAAAATACCACTATCATTACTGGTGTTTTTTTTAAATTAAAATTGAATCCTCCCCCTGGTCTTGAGCTTTTGGCTCGAATGAAGGAAGTGAGGAGCCTTGAATTCCTGACTGCTAGCCTCAATAATACTTTGGATGCCTTCCGCTCTATCTGGACTCCTTGGGACATATATTGTACTTTACGGGGTCTTTGATCCTTGATTTCCCTCCTTTCCCTTCCTCCCCCCCTCCCCCCTTTTCCCTTCCTTGTCCCCTGTGGTTGTCCTCTCCCCTCGTCCTTTTTTGTTTTGTTGTCTGATTTATGTAATTCTCTTCTGTTTATTTGGGGAATTGGTGGCTGGCCTTCCTCCCTTATTGTTTTTGATTTGTTTCTTTCATATATTTTGATTTGAAAAAAATCCTTCAATAAAAATCACAGTTATAAAAAAAAATCATTATCATCCTGAAAATGTATTACATAACAGAGAATATAATAGTAATTGTGAAAAAAATGTGTGCTGTGTACATGGTTAAAGTTATCGATAAAACAATTTTCAATGAATTTTCATCATTCTTCTGTGCTTAGATATTACTCTGCAGAAGTTTATATATACATATATATGACACATAAATCCTTGTAAGAACAGTATACACTGCAAATTAAACTTTTACATAACTTATGTCTTTTTGTCCCTGGTTTGCCTGTGCTGCTATATTTTGATCTGCATTCTACATCTGAAATGTACTAGTTGTTGAAGGTCATTACATTTGTAATTGACTGTAACCTCTGTTCATATATTCCACTCTCTGCCAGGTTTCTTTTCTTTTCTACTTTTTTTTTTTAAAGCAAAAACTATGCAGAGCATTGGTTGCCTATGAATTCCCCGCAGCAAATGCTGTACTTTATTTCAGATTGTTGCTACACAGTGTTTCGATGCACTTGTTTATTTTTGCATTGGAAAAGAGAGATAAAGTTCTAGTTCACAGTTCATAACATAAAAACAGTACAGTACGTGCTTTTTTACAGAACTGCAGTAGTAAAAGACGTTAGAACTGTAGTTCAAAGTTCATTTATTAATATTCTCTGGCTCTGTTCACACTTGTGTTAAATCACAGATCAGCATCAATTTCTGAGAAGGTAATTCAAAGCTGACAAGGTGACAACAACAGAGAAAAATATCTGCATTCCTGTGAAAAAAATAGCCTTTATAGTTTAGCAACTGCATATTCTTTGGATACACTAATATATGTCCATTTTACATTTTGGGGAAAGATCTCTTTGATCTGAATGTATCATTATCCTCCACTTTTTTTTTTTAAATAAAGGACCCTTCACGTTTAAAATACTATTAGAAGAACGAGCTATTTATTAATTAGCATAAATGTCTTAACTCAAGAGGTATTGTACCTTAGCAACAAGTTTGTCGTGGAAGGTGATGCAGCCACATGATCCCTCTCACCTATAAATAGACATTTGTCATCATAGCTTTTAAAGGGAGTCTCCATAATCTCTTCTAGGCAAATAAATGCATATCACATATGCAATTGTTGGTGAGTACATATCCAAATATATCCAAAACAAGCTCACACAACATGAATGAATAAGAAAATCACGTTTATTAATTACTAAGAAATAACAAATACACACAAATCGAATAAAACTGAGAATTGCCTAAACCCTATATGTGTAAAAATAGTTGTACCATGGATCACAATGTTAATGTGACAAAATGAATGAATTAGCAGTATAGTACACTGCATATAACACAATATCATGTAATCTAAAAGCATATATAAATACAATCTGTAGACAGGTGTATAGCAAACAAGTACCATACAGACAATAGTCTATGTTAAAGCTATAACCTTAGCAAAATTGCAGCAGTAAAAGTGGCAAGATAACATATACCACAAAATGAAAACAATACTGAATTACGCACACTATTATGCCCCATAGTGTCCCCTGAACACACTATTAAGCCCCATAGTGGCCCCTGCACACACTATTATGCCCATAGTGGCCCCTGTACATACTATTATGCCCCATAGTGGCCCCTGCACACAGTATTATGCCCCATTGTGGATCACCCATGAACAATTATTATACTCTGGGGTCTTTTAGTACAATAAACCTCATTTCAATCCTGAAATATTACTGTGTCCATCAGTTATTAGATATATCAAATTGAAATGGCTGTTGCAAACACCCAAATATTTAGAACTAAAAATGATTAAGATTAATAGGGGTGCCCAAACTTTTTCATATGACTGTATATTAGATAGGTATAGCTGGAACAACTGTTCCCAGTAGAGTCCCAGGATTTGCGCTCCTCTAGGATAAACCACAACTGGTCTCAGGGTGATGGTAATTCGGGCTTTATTTAAGATAACGCGTTTCGAGGTTTTAAGGCGTTCAGAAGAGCACACTCCTTCATCAGATCTCTGTAATGCTGATTTTGCACTGGTTCTAAGCTATGTTTCTATATAATAATGTGATATAATACTTCAGGTATGAACTGCTACTAGTAGATTTTAATTATATCGTACGTACCATAAAAGTGAGACAGTCCATGAATTAAGAAATTATACAACAGATCAATGAGAAGCAATTGCGACAGCTCAGCTTCACACCTTCTATTAAACACTATTAGTGAGTACTTCTATTTTTACTGCATATAAATACAGATGCTGTTTCCTTCGCAGTGCATTGCAAACATCAATTGCCTTATGACTTTATAACCAAATGTTCTTTATGTCTATGGGGCAAAAGCAAAGACTAATTAATAATGCATACGGCATATTGCCATTCTATCATGGAATCGATAGTATTTAATTTTCATACTAAATTATTATTAAAATAAAATGTCTTCTTTATAATAAGAGGCCTTAGGCCTAGACTTTGGTTTGCACACTAAAAAGCTTAACAATAACTTAATGCATTAGCAATAACTGTTATTTAATACATCATATTTAATAAAATAACAATATGAACATAATGCTGAGAGAAACTCATGAAGGACAAATATCTTGAGATTGAATTGAGTAAATTGCAGAGGAATAAAGCCAGAATTGTATCTGTGGAGGTCGGAGGTTTATGCACCATCAAAAAAAAAAAATCTTCTTGGTTTCTTGGTTATTGTAATGCCAAAGAGGTGAAGAAGATTGCACTTACAGATGTAGAAGAGTAAAGCCACATATCTGCAGCAGGATAATTTGCCTAAGCCTAATATGTTTCATTTGCATTTGTTGTCTTCTGTGATAAGATACATGTTATATCCAGCTCCAGAAATGTGGGTTAGTTAACTCTGCTACATTTTATGGGCACCACATACATTCTTAGAAAAGTATTGCATTAAAGCCCTCTGTCTCTGGTTGGGACATGGCCTGCCTAAAAGCCACCATCAGAGTGCTGAGATATTATAATAATAATAATAATAATAATAATAATAATAATAATAATAATAACAATCTCTATCCATCCACTGGCATAACTATAGGGGTTGCAGTGGTCGTAGCTGCGACTGGGCCCAGAAACCAAGTGGGCCCATAGGTCACCCTCACTACATTAGCACTAGATAAACATCTTTGATTTCCTTTCTGATTTCCTTTGATGGCTGTAAGTATATGCATAGTAAATGGATTACCCCAGCCCTCTGGTGAGCTGGAGTGAAACGATTTATGATACTCAACCTTCCAGTGTCAGAAAGCAGAAAATTAAAATTTCCATGACAAAAATAGGAGTTGATCAATAGCATATAGTTAAGGAGGGATTCTGTGGGAGAGGCTGGGGCTCAAAAGATAAGCAATCACTATGTGGAGGGCAACAACAGGAGGTGGGAATACTGGGAAGCTTGTGTGCACAGACATGTACTGAACAAGGTTTTATGACAGTATGGGCCCAGATAGACAAGCAAAATATCATTGCTGCTAAAATCCACATATGGGACACAGCTGAGGGGTGTTGGGAGAAGTTGAACAGAGGTGCCCAAGCTGAGTTTTTTTTTACCAGGGCCTGTGAGCCTTTCGTTTTGCCCCTATCTATCTATCTATCTATCTATCTATCTATCTATCTATCTATCTTATACTATATACTGTCAAATTATTACTGACTGTCTACGTTCTATATTCAAGTTGGCAGTCATCAGTCATCGAATTGCAAAACTGTATTTTTCCAATTTAAAACAAGCCCCTTGTAAATGGATCTTTATTTTTATTTACCAAAATTGTGCAAAATTTATCAAAACAGCACGTTTACTAGATACTACTCACTTTATTGGGGGCAATTTCCTCTGCTGTGTAGACAGTTCCCTTATATATGTAATGTCTATTTTATATAATACTGATCAAGTGGAGTAAGTTCAGACAAAAAAAATTGTACTGTTTTTATAAAGCTGCAAATCAAAAGCTACATTTACATAGATACTCAATTTAAACCATGCCCCTTTTCACAGACAAAAAAACACCTGGTAAACATATTGAAACCACTAACTATAGAAATAAGGTGTAAACATTAAACCATGTCAAAAAGCAGCTTTATAAATTCCCCTTTGGCTAGGTTCACACAGTGGAAAATGAAGAGAAATTCCTCTTCATTGTCCGCCTTCGTATTCAGATTGCCGCAACGGAATGCCAATGTAGTTCAGCTTTTCTCTGCTGATTAGGACAAGGTGAATGGGGATAATCAGCAGGGACTCCCGAGCTGTGGAATCTGCAGAAACATTGAGCAGGGTGCTGATTTTTTATCTCTGCCTCCCATTAAAGGAAATTGGAGGAAGATTCAGGACAGAATCTGTCACGGATTCGGATTCCTCCGTGTGAACTTAGCTTTAAAGGGGTATTCCCATGAACATAACCATATCTATATTTGTAGGGAATTAAAAGTTAAACATTTTTGCAAATATAAGTAGTTAAAAATTCTGTAGCGTTTTAAAGATTTTCTCTAATCATCTTACTAGTGCCTTGATCGGTTGCCAATGGATACGACCACAAATGTAGAAACTTTCTATGGTCTGGGACTTGTCAAAAACCCAGCCATTTAAAAATGTTTATGTACGTTGGAATACCCCTTTAATGAGGATAGAGGCATAGTGGTGTTACAAACATTCTTAGCATATAACATGAAAAATGGCATGTTGTGTGTTTACATCTTTGAGCTACAATGGGCCATTAAAAGGTTTATGTTATGGTCATGCAAAGAGAGTCTGTCAGAACCCAACATATCAACCCAGCCCTGCACATAGATAGGTTAGGGTCACCTGAATCAAGTGGTGTTTTCCCCTTGTGAATCAGTATCTTCATTGTTGAGATATCAACATTTTTGTCAACATACAAATGAGCTTTAGGCTAAGGCCCCACTTAGCCCCCATTTTTGACTACTGCAGAAACGCAGGGGAAAAACAATGCTGCGTTTTACAGTACCAGCAATGTGAATGTAGTTTTGGTTATTCTCATCTACACACTGTGGAAAAAAAGAACTGCAGAAATTCTGCATTTTCAAAAATGTTAATTTTAGCTGCAGAATCGCAAGATGTCCCCTATAGATTTAATAGAGGAAGGAAAAAAGCAGAGAAAAAAGCAGCAAAAAACTCAACGGATAGAATGCTGCAGAAAAAAAGCATTGCATTTTCACTGCATTTTTCGCAGTATTTTTTAGCTGCAATTCGCTACATGGGAACAATGAGGCCGTGGCCGCTTACCTCTTTGGAGCAATACAATGGCAGCACACACGCTGCTCCGAAGAGCTCATTTGCATATTTATAAAAACAACAATATCTCAGTAATGGAGACACCAATTCACAAGGAGACAACAGTTAGTTGATTTAGTTGACCCTAATTTATATATTTGTAGGGCTGGTTTGACATTCTGGCCTTATAATGGCCTTATTGATGCAGTATAAAAATAAACCTAAATTCTGTCAACTTATTCTTGGAATTGAACTATTGTTAATTAAGACTATGCAGTATAATATAAAGGCTAATAAATCTCTGAACAAGAACAATGAAGACACATCATCTGTCACAACAGAGGGGAAAATTAGCCTCATTCAAGAAGATTATATTTTTCAGAAAACATGTTCATAATATAACAGTTTATTAAAACTATGATATCTCCATTATACTGACAGCTCATAAAGCATTCTGCTTTCCTTAGACATTCACAACATATTTTACTGGTTATCTAACTTTATGCCCCCAATTCCGCAGCTATAATGAGAGTGAAATGGTAATAACAAGAATGGAAATTTGTTCTGGCCCTATTTGTCCTTCCATTTTAAGTATATATTTTATACATTCTTCATTATCATTATTGATATACATTTTTCTCTGAATAAAGACTTGCTACAGTCTAGACAAGTGGTGCATAAACTACAGCCTCAGGGCCACATAAAGTCTGTGATGCTGTGGTATAGCCAAGACATGCTTCTGTATGTCCTGTTAATCCTTCTGATGCAGAGAATGGAGTTTTTGGGGTAATATGAGTCTTGATGCCTCCTTTACTTACACTATTTTGCAGAATTTTTGAACACTGGAGATGGGAGTTCCCATTTTAGGCTGAGGCCCCACGTTGTGGAAATGCAGGTTTTTTATTGCAGATTTTGCTGCAGATTTTTGAGCCAAAGCCAATAATGGCTACAAAAGGAATGGGAAATATATAGGAAGTTCTTATTTTTCTACCTTCTGCTCAATCCACTCCTGGCTTTGGCTCAAAAAAAGTGCAGCAAAATCTGCAACAAAAAAAAAAGTTGCATTTCCGAAAAGTGGGACCTCAGCCTCAAGCATAATTGTTGTGCTTAGTATAAACTTACTGTTATACTTAGTGTAAACCATGACTGGAATGCTCTTTTTGATGCTAGCTGAATCCCCATATCATGCACTAGTTTTACCCAGCACCAATTCCAAATGCATCAACTATGTCACATCAACATGAAATGCCATGGATGTCTACTCTGTCTCTTAAAGGAGTTTTTCCATCTCACTCTTTCACCAGTATGCCTACTATCTCTTCTTATATTCTTCAACAAACTGGGGGGCGTTTGACTGTTTAATGGACAGGACACCATGAAGTACCTCAGTAGATATAGACATGAGAGATTATTTATCAAGATTACAAGAAATCTAATATAAATACAGATCAAATAATATGCACAGTAAATGTAATTACATTACACAGGGTTGGAAAGAATACTTATCATGCTTCTACAGAGAACAGATTTGCAGTAAACTCAATGTTATTGTAAGGGAATTGCTAGTTGAGCGATTCCCCAGAGCTTCTGCTGAAACAAGGGAAGAAGGGAAAGTCAGAGATAGTGAGTCCTAAACTCGACTCAGCCCCTGTCCCTACCTAATTGCCACAACTGTCCTAATGACAGCTGGGTGGCAATCCCTTCTCTGAATAAGTGTACAGAGAACAAGACCAGACAAACAACACAGAAGCAGAGTCAGCAAGCCGAGGTCAAATCAGATAGACAAATAGTACCAAATTGAAATCCGAGAGAATAGTCAAAGGGTAAGCCAGAGGTTAGGAATATGAATACAGGTAACAAACAGCAAGAGAAGCGCTTAGCAAGGGACAAGTCTCAATAGCCAGCAAACATATGTGAGTAGATGACCTGTTTATAGGAAGTCCAGAATCTGTCCCAGACTTGATTGGTAGACAGGCTGTCAATCACACAGGCTAAGATTAACTGTTTGAGGAGTGGAGGGAAAAAATGTGCAGGAAATGGGTGTGGCCGAAATTCAATTACAGAGAAGAGGTAATAGAGCAGTGTTCAGACAGAGCAACAAGAACCCTAAGCAAGGAATCTGAACACACCTCCTGCGCTGCAGCCAACAGGCAGAGACGTTACAGTTATCTTTGTGTTTACATAGAGAGATAATATCATAGTCTGAGCCTTTATCAGCAAACTGCAATTAGCTGAACTGATTGTCCTGACCACAGAACAAGAGCACTCAGCCCCCACAGAGAACAGTGAATCCTGCTCTGACTTGTGTTATCAGATACAGGCCAGGTGCCTTAACAATGATATGTAAACAATGGGAGGAATAAATTCACATGTGCAAAGGAAGCAGAACTGCTAAAGCAATATATTTAAAAAACATTTGAATTTACATAAGCGAGCAGTATAGATAGGATTCTTGAGATGGGAATACCCCTTATACCAGGGGTCGGCAACCCCTGGCACGCGTGCCAAGAGTGGCACGCGAGGCTTATTTCCCTGGCACGGCGGCGGAGTCCTCACCCAGCAGTTTCGATCGGACCAAACACGGCCGAAACGAAACTGCTATTATTATACTGTGGGGTCTCTTCAGACCCCACAGTATAATAAGCGGAGCCCCCGGGGAGATGATGAAACATAAAAAACAATGTTACTCACCATTCCATGCTCCGCAGCCGCTCTGTAATCTTCGGGCGCTTCTGCCTGAAGTCAGCTGACAGGGCCTCAGGTGTCACGCTTGCGTCTGACGTCATTACGCATAATGACGCGACGTGACCCCTGAGACTCAATGAGCGGTTGTTGACTACAGGCAGAAGCGCCCGAAGATAGAGCGGCTGCGGAGCGAGGAATGGTAAGTACATTGTTTTTTATGTTTCATCATCTCCTCGGGGGCTCCTCTTATTATACTCTGTGGTCTGAACAGACCCCACAGTATAATAATAGCTAGTGAGTGGCACAAATTGGAATTTTATAAAAGTTAGAATATTATACCGTGTGCAGGGACCACTATGGAACATAATACCATGTGCAGGGACCACTATGGAACATAATACCGTGTGCAGGGACCACTATGGGACATATACCGTGTGCAGGGGCCACTATGGAACATAATACCGTGTGCAGGGGCCACTATGGGACATAATGCTGTGTGCAGGGGCCGCTATGGGACATAATACCGTGTGCAGGGACCGCTATAGGACAAATACCGTGTGCAGGGGCCGCTATGGGACATAATACCATGTGCAGAGACCGCTATGGAACAAATACCGTGTGCAGGGGCCGCTATGGGACATAATACTGTGTGCAGGCGCCGCTATGGGACATAATACCGTGTGCAAGGGCTGCTATGGGATATAGTACCATGTGCAGGAGCTGCTATGGGACATAATACTGTGTGCAGGCACTGCTATGGCTGTGGGACATGCCATGTGCAGGGACCACTATGGGACATTGTTCTGTATAACGATGTGTTTTCTATATTAAGGATGTGTTTTTTGTTTTTTTGTGCAAAAATGCACCAGTTTTACATCGAAGTAAAACTTCCAGTGGCCTAAGAATATAGCTGCATCCAGATACATAGTGTGTTTTCACCATAAGGATGCTGCCATACAGTGCTCCTGGACACATTTACCACTAATTGGGGTCTGCACATGTACTTTCATTGCTTCTAATCAGAAAGTACAGGAGCGTCCCAGGAAATAGCAGTAAATGCATGTGTCCTAAAGCATCTGGTGGCAGCACTTCTGTGTTATGGTTTGTGGTATATGACTTTAGTTTAGGGGTCGTCAGACTTACAATTATTGACCGGCAATCCGAGTACCTCATCTTTGATTTTTTTATTAAAATCGGCACGCCGAACAAAAAAAGGTTGCCTACCCCTGCCTTATACTGTTAGTGTAGCCCTTGAGATTGATATAATATGAAAATACAGCCCTCCAAACATAACTTGTGCATCCCTGGTCTAAACAGCCCTTTAAATTAACCTTTCTAGACTCCATATACATTTAGAAAACACTGTATAGTAATTGATACAGTATAACAATCTGTCAAAGAGATTTCTGCTGTTGCTAATGTATTTAGCTTACAGAAAATTGCCTGGACTGGATGTAATTGGATTCATTGCTCAGCTGAGAACAGGACTAGGTCTGTTTTTAGCTTCTGGTTTAAAAATAAAGTTTTATCAAAAAACAGCAAGCAGATATTTTAAAATGGTGAGCATAAAAAGTATATTAGACTAGAATGATGCTTTATTTATATGAAAAGGGGAAACCTCTTTGGGTTTTATTCGCATGTCCGTGTTTTGGTCAGTAATTTGCATCAGTGATTGTGAGCCAAAGCCAGGAGTGGAGACCACAAAGTGGTAAGGAGATAATGGGAATATTTTGACCTGTTCTATTTTTTACGTGCTCCTGGTTTTGGCATGGTAGGCTAAAGGCACACTTTTCAGAAAAGCTGTATTTTTTGTTGTAGATTTTGCTACATTTTCTTGAGCCAGTCAATAGTGTATTTATTGAAGGGAGAAGTATATGTGCTTCCTTTATATTTCCCATTCATTTTAATGTCAATCAAGACTTTGGTTAAAAAAAAAAAATGCAGCTTTTCCACAACAAGTGCCCTTTGGGCCTATTCACACACCCACTTTCAGCAGACACGTGAAGTCAATTTAAATCACAGACTTCAGATGTCCATTCTTTTTCCACAGACCAAAAATCCACAAACCACATAATTCTATTCTAGTCTAAAAGACCCTGAAAATCAAGGACACCACAGGGATGCTAAGGACTTGAACTGTGGAGGTAGTGAAAGGTCCTCTTTAATGTGTTATTGTAAGTCATTAGTAAAAAAAAATATCACAGCACTAAATCGAATTTTAAAAGGAAAATATTTTCAAATATTAATCAGATAACATAATATTTCTAACCCTCATTGAAAAGGTTGAAAATAATTTCATTCCAGCGATTTGGTATATTACAAAAATCTTGCTTCCACCATAAGGACTATGATTTTGCTAGATCTGCATTATCTTAGTTAAAAGTTAGATAATTATAGTGGAAATTTTCTGTTCTGATTACTGAAGTACATTTAGAAGTCTGACCTGAGCACTGAACCACTCTCTCAGAAATCCTAAATGTAATGTCTGCCTTGTGCAGCACTTTGTACTACATGAAGGATGATTAATTATAGTCTTCAGTGATGGCTAATATATTCAATTACTTGGAACAATTATGAAAGCTCGCAGATATTTGGACATAATATAGATAATTATACCCTCCATTATTACAGGCCTTAAGACTATGTAAAGTGCTTATGCTTTATACTTTCACCCAACTGTGAAAATGAAATTCTTTTCAGATGTAATCACTTTAGTCAGTAAAAGTTTATCATGCATGGTGTCCTATTACATATATTCTGTAACAAAAAAAAAAAAGTAATTGAAATTCCCTGCCCTCAAAATAAATATCATATTTGTGTCTGGAATTATCTGCTGTCCTCTTATACAGTAAAAACTGTGACCTGAGCCACACTCCTCCACAAATCATCCTGTCTTATAAATTCGCAAAAGGTCCCAGCAGAGAGGCAGAAAAATAGATGAAGACATTTTATTACATTGTCACTGGATGACTATCTCATATAAAAAAAACTATAGAAATAATATTCTGATAAAAATAGTACTTGTAAATAAAAACATGTTTTTAAGAAAGTATGGTTTATAAAATAGATGCTACCCGCTGTACGTACTTGGAGTTTTCCTACAAATCAATCTCTATGTAAGGTTTTAAAAGCACATAGGATACAGGTTTGTGTTGAAAAGGAATTTTCATGAAGATAGCTGTCTTTTGTAGTGTTTGGGGGTGGCATAATGGGTGCAAATTGGATGGATTTGTGCAGAGATGCATCTGGCACAATTGGAATGTTTCGGAGGAATATTTTATGTGAGTGCGCAGGAGTGAAGGAGATAAATGAAATATCTGGATGCATTGTTTGATCTATCTATAGTCTCCTTATTGTTGTTTCTTTTATGTTGCTTTTAGTGTTTTAATGTGCCGTTATTGGTGCCATTTTATGTGCTGTATTGTATGCAGTGGATTTTCAGTCTTTCTTGAGACATAATATTACAAGTTACATATATAAGATTGCTGGACATGAGTTGTCCAGGGATTTAAGAGGTGAGAAGATGTAGTAACCACTACCCTTATATGTAGTAACTACTCACTGTAGTAACAACTAATATGAGGTTAACTGGATCAACACTGTAGGTTGCTATTTATAAATTTAAGTTTTTAGTTTTTTTTTAATCTTATTGTACTATGTTAATATACAGTAATGTTGTTTTGTAGAATATTCAGATTTGTCTTCCACTTTACTGATGTTGCATTGAAATTAATGTAGGTTAGAAAAACCAAGATCGCTGCATTGCCCCGCGACACGTGAAGTGATACACGTGAATGTAGTTACTTTACAATGCTGAGAAAACTGTGAATCAATTTCTAAAGTATTGATCAGTGCTTCACTGTTTTGAGACTCAAAGTCATGGCAGCCTCTGGGTTGTGATGCAGCGCCATTCACTTACATTGGTCATGCAGTTGGAGTCATGGCCAAAATCACTATATAGCCCCAGTGTTATAAGTTTCTATCACGTAGGTTTTTCTGGCTGGTTCTATGAATGTCAACCTCATAATATGAATGTCATAAAAACAATTGTCGATAAACCTATTCAAGGGATCAGTGGGAGTCAGGTTTCCCTACTTACTATGATAAGAAACCCATTTTGGGGGGTATTCCCATCTGGGGCATTTATAGTTTATCCACCTGACATACCACAAATATCCAATAGGTGTCTTTCCTACCTCTCAAACCTGCACATACAGTATATGAAGAACAGGGGTGTCCCAACCAACGTTTCTTGTCCACTGTGAATGAAAAGGTGGCCATGTGTGCACAACTTTCTCCATTCATATATATAGGAACTTTGAAAATAACAGAACAATTGTGCTTGGCTATATTCCGAACTTCTATATAAGTGAATTAGAAGAATCACATGTGTACACCCAACTCCACAGTAACTGCAACATGAGTGCTGAGGAACCCACATTGTCATGGCAGGTGCAGCTACTAGTGGTGGGACCCATATCTATTTGACTCTTATGATATATCCTGTGGATATTCCATAAAAGTCCAAGATGAGAATATCCATTAAATAGGGCAGTTTAGTGGTTAGCACTGTACGCTTGCAGCACTTGAGTCCTAGATTTGAATCCAGCAAAGGACAGCATCTACAAGGAGTTTGTATGTTCTCCTGGTGTTGGTGTAGGTTTTCTCTGGGTACTCCTGTTTCCTCCTACACTCCAAAGACATACTGATAGGGAACTTAGATTGTGAGCCCTAAATGGGACAGTGTTGACAATATATGTAAAGCGCTGCGGAATATGATGGCGCTATACTGTATAAGTAACAGAAATAAATGCAGTAAGTAAACAAAATAAATAAACACTTTCTAATAACTCAAGCAACAAAGATGTATTTTAATGCTGATATAGGAGAACGATAGTTTATTGAAAATGTTAATGTGAGAAATTTTGAATGCCCGGTTCACATCTGCGTTCAGGCTTCTAATCAGGGAGTCTGCTTGGGGACCCCCCGAACGAAAACCTATACGTATAAAATGCGGTTTACCTGGGGAAACCCGTGGACCCCATAGACTATAATGTGGTCCGTGTGGTTTCCGCTTGGTTTCCGCACAAAGCAAGAGGAGAGGAAAGTGCTGCAAACAGCACTTTCTTCTCCGCATGTTTCTGCATGTGTCGTGCAGAAACCGAGTGGAAACCACATGGACCCCATTATAGTCTATGGGGTCCGCGGGTTTTCCTGGTAAACTGCTTTTTTATGCGATTTACCCGAACTCATATGTGAATCGGGCCTTATTGACATGACAGCCTTCACATGGCCATCTTGAGAACGCATTGATTTCAGTGTGTCTATTCACATGTCCATTTATTTGACTGAACATTTTTCACTGCCGTCAAAAAAACTGACATGGTGTATTTTTTCCCTATTGTCATGGACACACAGACCCAATAGAAATCAATGAATCCATTTTTAACTGATGTAAAACGGTTTGATGTCCGTGTTACGTCTATTAAAAAGGGATCAGTCGGTTGGGTCAAAAAAGAAATCTGTTTTTGCAAAACTAATGACATTTAGCCATCAAATACAGAAAAACTGAATAGAACCGATGCAAAATGGCCGTAGCTGTTAGATCCGTTAAAAACATCACTTGTGAATAAGGTCTTACTGTTAACGCCTTTATTTCTATGCATTTCTAAGATGCAGAATGTCACACTATTGATACCAGTGCCAAGAATGTGCAATAATTTAACTCAATTTGTAAGATTACAAGTCTCAAGGAAAAAGTCACACTTGAGCAGCAGTAATGTATTTCAAGTCAGGTCCACACACTCGTAAAACTGATGTGTTACGTAGAATATTGCTGACAGGAGGCTGAGGGCCAAGGTTGTGTCCTACCTTAAATGTTCTTATATTATTAACACTTTATGGCTTTATAATAAATATTTATGAGTAAATCATTCTAAAAACACCATAAATATCACCAGTAATATATCGCCAATTCGCCATGTAGAATGAGTTTATGCAATGTTCCAATAACCTTATTAATTCCTCGGCATTTTTAAGATTTCTGATTTCTGTTAGTAAATAGAAAATGTACTTTTACATCCAGAGACTGAAATGCCATAGAACTAATACTATTCATAGCTGAGAATTTCTTACAGATGTATGTAGTCTTGTGAACTGAGAGCAAGGCAGGTGGTTTGGACTCCGCAACCAGAAATGAACGCACACGCGGTAGTTCAAGAAAAGAATGTATATTTACTATAAGTTAATAAAGGCTAGTTAAAGGTAAAATGACATGGATAAAGACAAGCAAAATATACAATATAGCATGAACAATTTCAAGGCAAATTCTGCAATGGTTTCTACTTTTACTCTGTCCACTTCTGCAGTATGGACACTGAATGAACAATATACTCAAAACTATCCCTAACTGACCCTGACTTCACATTTGGGTGCACCCCCTTTTCCCCAGTGGTCCAGGTGGACCGCTTACAGTCCGTAGAAGCGCGCAGTGGGGCCCAAAGTCGGTCCTTTCTTTTATAGTGAAGCGTCCTCTCCTCACGGTTATCAGGATCTTGGGAGAAATGAAGTCCTCTTTAACAGGGAAACCCAATGAATGCAATGTAATCCAACAGCAGATTCCACTCAGCACACTGACAGTCCTGCCGAATCCATACACTGAGCTGGGATGTAAGCCGGGGTTTAGCAGTTACTGTCCAGTACGTGAACAGCACTGCGAGTCTCTATCTGTGGTATCCATATACACAGTCACAATGTCAGTCTCACTGATCAGCCACTGAGCACATTTCCTTTCACGTGGACTCACTAGACCTGTTGTCTCTTTACACTCTGTTTGTCTCTGGACCAAGATACAGCTTAGCTGTACAGAAAAATCTCCACACCAGTTCAATACAACCACAGACACCTGTCTTCTCTCTTGCCAAGATGGCTGCTGCTCTCTGTCTCGTCACTTCCTGCTTCTCTGCTCACACTCTGTCTTCAGAACAGGCAGGCTGACATAAAGGGGGGGGGGGGGTCTCACTCCAGCATCATGTCACAATTACAATGGCTGCTGTCTTAAAGGAACAGAATCACAGAAATACATTCAACATTAACAATTTATACAGACAAATAAAGCTTAGGACAACATTGGCTGTCTCTTACATATTCCCCCCCACTTTAAGATCGGCAGTCCCTGCCTATGACTGTATATCCAGAGGGTTGTACTTTTATGCACAGGGTGGTAGTATACCGAAGTATGGCAGGCCAAACAAACTCATCCTGCGCATACCGAACAGGGGGAATACCAGGATTTGGCCTAGTGGTCCGTCTGAGGACCGGTGGTATATTATGGGGTGCTGCAGCTATGGGCTGAGAAGGACCAGCGGATTCCGCACCAGAGGGGGCACAGGCCGCAGATACAGTAGTCACAGGTGGAACATCCCCAGGAGCAGGGATCGGCCAACAATCCTCCTCCTCGTCGGAGGCCCATTCCGCACCTCCATTCTCTGACTGTGGGAGCTCATTCACATTGGCAGGCCCATCATGATTTGTCCCTTCAGAATGACACAGGCGCAACATATTTCGGTGAAGTACTCGAACACAATCAGTTCCTTCTTTCTGGACCTGGTACACTGGCCCATTCGCATACTTGCGGCCAACAACACGATACGGCAAAGCCTCCCATTTGCTTTCCAATTTCCCTTGGGGTTTCTTGACACGAACTAGCACCAGGTCGCCTGGTTGCAATGGTGCTTCTTGCACTGGGGTCTTATCAGGATGGGGATGTTCTTGCAGGCGCTGCCGCACCAATCGATGGATCGTCTCAAGTCTCTGCCGGTGCGCCCACACCCAAGAGGTTGGATCCCTCGGAGGGAACCCATCCACATCATTCAACTGTAATTCTCCTATACTTCGCCCAGACCGCCCAAAGAGAAGTGTATAAGGAGAGTACCCCGTTGTAGAATGGACCTGATTGTTATAGGCCCACATCATTTCAGACAAGAACTGAGGCCACTGTAACTTCTTGTCTTCCTCCAGAGTCCGCAGCATCTGTAGCAGAGTTCTGTTGAATCTTTCACAGGCCCCATTTCCCTGAGGGTGGTATGGAGTCGTGTGCGACTTCTTTATCCCGTAGATACGTTGAACTTCTTTCATTACGTGTCCCTCAAAGCAGGCGCCCTGGTCGGAGTGGATGCGTTGTGGGCACCCATATACTCGAATGAAATCTTGGCACAGAGCACGAGCTGCTGACTCAGCTGTCTGGTCCTTGGTGGCGGTTACCACAGCAAATTTGGTGAAGTGATCCACCATTACGAGGCAATACTGGTGTCCGCTATTGGATGGGCCAACCATTAGATAGTCTATCATGACGATTTCTAAAGGTTCCTGGGTCACGATGGTTTGCAGGGGAGCTCTCTGTTCTATTGCCTTATGGATCTCACAAGTTCGACAGCTGCGGCATACTTCTTCGACCATTTGACGAAGACCAGGGCAGTAAATCAGTCGCTGTAACCAACGAAAGGTCTTCTCATGACCAAAATGTCCATTCTTATTATGAGCCTCAACTGCCAACGAGCGAGCCAGTTCACTAGGCACCACAATTTGGTATCGAATGTCGATCTCAGAAGGTAAATAGACCTTTCGGCATAGCACTCCATTTTTCATCTCCAACTTTTCCCACTGACTCAGAACAGATAATATCTCACGTGTCAGTCGTTCTCTTTCCTCTCTACAGGGCTTCTGGCCTTTCTCAACACACTTGATCATCTGTGCCAGCCCCTCATGGGTCTGTTGTATCTGTGCCCATTCCTGCCGTGAGGGACCAAAGAAAGGAGCCGTTTCAGTCCCCTCCATCTCAAACTGATTAGCGGCGGCCAAGGCCTGTGAAAATCTGCTGAAGTCGGGCACCTCCACATGCTCCAACTCATGATCCACGTCTACTGTGGGGGTCTGGGCGGTTACCCTAGAAAGTCCGTCAGCATTCTGGTTCTCTGTCTTGGACCAATACTTAATGCGGTAATTGAACTTAGACATTCGGGCTATCCACCTCTGCTCTAACGCCCCGAGCTTGGCATTTTCCAGGTGAGCTAGTGGGTTGTTGTCAGTCAGTACTAAAACTTCAGCACCGGTCAAATATTCAGAGAATTTCTCGGTCATGGCCCATACCAGTGCCAACAGCTCCAACTTAAATGAACTATAATTCTCGGGGTTTCTTTCAGAATCTCTCAAAGACCGGCTGCCGTACACTATGACCCTCTCCTGGCCATCCTGAAGCTGGGAAAGCACTGCTCCAAGACCATACAGGCTTGCATCTGTATATAGCTGGAACGGCAAGTGGTAATCAGCATATGCCAAGATTGGGGCTGTTGTCAGTGCATCCTTCAATGCCTGGAAGGCTTGTTCCTGTTCAGGTCCCCACTTCACGGACCGGTTCTTTGGACCACCGGATGTGCCTCGTAGGAGAGCATTAAGTGGTGCTGCTACCTTGGCGAAATCCTTAATAAACCGTCGATAGTAACCGGCTACTCCAAGGAACGCCCTCACTTCTCGCAGGGTAGTCGGTATTGGCCAATCTTGAACAGCCGCTATCTTGTCTCTTAATGATCTCACCCCTTCTCCTGATACGCGGTGACCCAAGTAATCAATTTCAGATTGGAACAACCGACATTTACTGGGTTTCAATTTGAGCCCATGTTCCCGCAATCTTCGAAATACTTGCCCCAACTGGTGGAGATGGTCTTCAA